>OX411553.1:30028618-30628618 GCA_948146395.1 Fragum whitleyi
CATTACTCTAATGTTGAATTTAAATGAGTTTTAACCCTTTTCGGACCGTAGAAATTCTTGCCGCTAAGTTCTTTACGGTGCAACGTCACGGTTGTAGCCTATATCTGTTATATGTTAGTTTCTACTTAGCCATTCTATTGCTTAGAAACTGTACATGCTTCTGTGACTATAATATCATCCCCTAGACAAAGCTTCAATACACTTGACTTTCATTAATTGGGTTTTACAATGCCGGTCTATAGGCCTATCATTCATTTGCTGTTGAACTGGCTATCCAGCAATAGGCCATGAATAATCGATCTTTGCTGTACCCGACTGTTTTTGTAAAAGCATGCGAACAGTATTCTGATAGCACGGCTACCTGGGATGACAAACAGCGGTTCCTTCGTGTTCCACTTACCACGTACGCGCACGTGCCGGCGTCGAGGGAGCCCTGTGTGCCGATTAAGGTGTTTTGTTATCGCGTGTGCAAGCCTAAATGGGCGAACTATGGTCGAAGGTTTCTGATCTGGAAATTGACCCTTTCTATAAGTTTTTGAAATGTTGATTTTCCCCAAAAATAATGTTTCGTTGACAAAGATAACCTTTTTAAAATGCCGCGGCATTTTCTCTCGGAGGCGCTTGATTGAGAAATAAAATTTCAGTCTTCTCTTAACCAGGAATAGAAATTACTTCCGGGTTAAATTAGGTGACTCGATGTTATGTGACAGTTAAGAAAAACAATGTTTGTTTTGAAAATACAAAACAATCAATAACTATTACTTGATTTAGATAATGTCAACAGACCAATATACAAATCCACCGTTTGATGACACCGTACAACTTTCTGAAATGCAAGTTGATGTTTCAGACGAGCTGCCCATCGTGGGGAATGGAGGAGGGTACGAAGTTGAGCCTACACCAACAGAAGTAGTCATGAGGATACATTCCGGTGAACCCATCAGTAAAAAACGGGCTTATGCCATTGTGGCCATTCTATTCTTTATCAATTTGCTCAACTACATGGACAGATTTACAATAGCAGGTACAGTTTAATTGTAACTTCTGATTGGAGGAAGTATTTTTCATTTAACTCATATGCGGTTCACAAAATTTTGCTGCTGTTGAATTAACCAGACAGTATAGCCTAAGATCAGCCTGCACGGATGTGCAGTCTAATCACAGCCTACCCTGCCTGCTATCTACTTGATTTTTAGCTTGGCTTTTTTCGGAGAAAACCCGAGGTATTGCTATAGCCTTTCTGTCATCGTTGTTGTTGTCGTCGTCGTTGTCGTCGTGTGAAAACTTTGACATTTTGTGATATCTCTGGTTCTACTGAAAGCATTTACTTGTGACTTGGCACACATGTTCACCATCAAAAGAGCAACCTATACTGTCAAGGGGGATAGGGAAAACTCTAGATGTGTTCTGAACAAATTATGCCCCTTTTTCGACTTAGATTTTTCCCACCATCTAGCACTCAACAGTTGAGCTTAGACACCTGTAGGCGGTGCTCTTGTTGATATAAAACTTTGAACAGGGCTGCTTTAATGGGTACCCTTTAATTTTCAGCTTTGTTTGAAACAAGATTAAATTTCAACAGTATTTGTGTTAATGTAGAGAGGGTGTCTTGCACTTTGTGTAAAAAAATTGCATAACACCATGATTCATTTTGATATCTTATTAATATAGTTATTCCAAAAACATTGATAAACACTAGCTGAAACTCAAAACATCTTAAAATGAAACTGAATTTCAAAAGCTTTGGTCACCTTTGCATTATGCTATGCTGCAATATATTACCATTTATTCTGAAATGCTATTTAGTGAATTACAATGCAATAACTGTACATTATTATTGATAAACTCACCAACATACCAGTGAAATTACCAAGACATCACACCATGCTTTAAGATCAACTAGCTAATATTTGCCAGTCTGTGTGATATGTAAGGTGCGATAATTCCTCCTTACTCTGAAACAAATGGTTATCTTCTATGTAAGTCTATCTACCGTTTCAATGAACAGGGGTCCTACAGTCAATTCAAGGTTATTACAACATTAGTAACTCAGAAGATGGACTTTTACAGACAGCATTTATCTCATTCTACATGGTGTTCTCCCCTGTCTTTGGTTACCTTGGAGATAGATATGTCAGAAAAGTTATTATGGCAGTTGGGATTTTATTTTGGGCTGGAGTTACTTTTGCAGGCAGCTTCATACCAGCAGATGTAAGTATAAATATTTCATATTGATAGATAAGTACAATATGTCAATATGTCGATAAAAATAGGTATTTTGCAACAATTTTTCACTCATCAATCATTATGTAATGGGGCCCATGTGTTTAAGTGGCCAAGACATCGGGTTTCAAAATTGAAATTTACTTGATTATGAAATGATTTAATTTTAGCAGTCAGTAACCATGCATTCTGAATTCTGATTGGCTGAAAAGTTTGTTTTATTACCCAATCAAAGCAACTTTGAGTACACAGCTCTTATGTAACCTTCAACAAAAAGTAGACCCATAAAAAATCTGTTGTTTTTTTTCGCTCGGCTGTTTTCGAAGAAAACCAAGGTATATAATGATCACCTTGGTGTTGTTTGCGTTGGCGTTAGCATGGGCATGGCATAATTTAACCTTGGTCATAACTTTTGAATGGTAGGTCATAGAGCCATCATATTTTGATCATTGCTTGGGACAAGACCTTTCTGTAGGTACCAAACTCAAGGTCATCAGTGAAGGTCAAGGGCATTTTTCAGGGTTAAATGTGTTTAAAAAAACTAGCCTTGGTAGTAACTTTTGAATGGTAAGTCAAAGAGCCTTCATATTTCATATGATCATTGCTTGGGACAAGACCTTTCTGTAGGTACGAAGTTCATGTATTTGCATTTGCCTAAGAAATAATAAACAGCCAAGTATTGGCATCCGCTTGCAATGCTCTTGTTTAACTTACAATTCTTCAGATTTTTGCTTCATGATATCAAATTATAAGTAATGAAGATAATATTTGTTGATCAAAAAGGTATGAAACTAAAAACCTCATCACACTCATGTATGAAACTGCTTTTCATATTCATATAGTGTGATTAGGCTTTTAGTTTCATGCCTCAATGAAATCAACAAATACTCTTTTCATCTCTTAAGCTAATCAGCATTCTTAAATAAAATAAATACTAATCTTTTATATTGAATGCAAAATACAATTACCTCTTCTTTCCACAACATTGATGCATGCTATGCAAAGAATGCAGAAAATTTAAATGTAAGGTACAGTTAACAACTTCGTGAAATTGACAAGGTGAATGATTTTGGAATTAAATTGAATGAGCAGAAGAAATGAGTTTTGAAGGAATTTAAAGGTATGTGATCCAATTACCTCCCTTTAATGAAATATGCATACTTATAAGTTCTATAAAACCTAATCAGATGCTTACAATTTCAATTATGTCAGTGAAATTGTGATATTTTTTTTCTGTTTATAATTATTTCGAATGTTTTTTTTTTTTTTTCTTTTTAAGTGATTTGCTGGGATATATTTATTTTGAATTATCAGTTAACCCAACCTTGTTGCCTGAAACTTCTTTCTATTTATCAGTAATAATGGTCTTGAACTTTAATTCATGAGAATTGAGTTAGTTCTAATAGATTCATTCTTACTGTTTTATGATTGTGATATTTTTAACCTAAAATGAAGAAAATGTACCTTTCAGTCATTCTGGGCTTTCATTTTACTACGAGGTTTAGTTGGTGTAGGGGAGGCTAGCTATTCAACAATTGCACCTACAATAATCGCTGATTTGTTCAGTAAAGATGCCAGAACAACGATGTTGATGATATTTTACTTTGCCATTCCAGTCGGAAGGTATAACATAGAGAATGATTGTTTGTTCTATCAGTGTAAGATTAGATTATAAGTTGAGCTACAGGGCTTGTGCTAGCTTTTCAAATTTAGGAGTAATTGACCCCTTAACTGTTATTTCTTGTGGTCTAACTGCTGTTGAAGGGGGTCAAAACAGTCTAAAGAGTGGATATAATTGGTAACATGTTATTGATTTTGTTGATGAATTTCTTTAATTATCTCCTTTCTATCTTTATAAGAGATTCATATGAATATGAATCTCTTATGTAGATATGAAGGAGACAATTGATTTTAATACATTTATACTTTGCAGCAGTTTCGATATGCAATACTGAAAATTTAAAGGGTCAAAATGACCCCTACTGATAGAAAATTAAGGGGTCAAAATCAGATGTTTTCAAATTTTTGAGGGTCAAAACCCTGGTTTCAGGGTCAAACACGTGCCCTGAAGCTACTGTCAAAAGGGGATGGTAGCATTTTAGCCTCCCACTTATAAGGTCACTACAGCCACACTCATCCTTTTCAACGATTATATCCCCTAATAATAGCGCCCTCCCTTATAGTAGCACCCCTACAATTTTTACTAAGAACACCAACTTCAATTGCCTAAATTTGAAGAACTTTTTGGGACTTTTTCTCTAATTTTAATTTGATGTGAATTTCCTTTTAAACAATCATTAAATGATTGCTTAGAGAAAATTTACCTCAAATTAAAGGTTAATGATTTTTTTAATCAGAAAATATCTACGAAGTAAAAGCTTCTTGAGAGTTTATTAGGAGAAATCATAACTACCTTTTAATGGTTGGTTAAAGGATTTCATGGTAGTCCGGGCTTGTGTTTAACCATTAAAACCAGAGTTTTGACTCCTAAAAATCCCATTTTGACCCTCAAAATTTACTGCAAGGTGTCTTTTCGACCCACTGAATTTCTCTTGATGCAACCTTTGAAATATAAAATATTATAACTATAGATCAATTGTTTTCTTCATACTATTACAAAAGAAATATATAAATGAAACAACATAAACAATTAAGTGTGTCTACACTTTTTTGTTTACGTTGCTTCAATTTTATAGATGACTTTAAAGACTGATAAGTTCTCATCTTTTGATCCTTTTTGAGCCCTACAAAGCTAGTTTTGACCCCAAGAACTTAATGGTCTAGGGCTCAATTACTCCAATATTTAAAAGGCTAGCACAAGTTCTCGAAGTATTGGTGAAAGAAATACCAAGAATCCATGGTAAGGTGCCTGGGTTTACCGATTTTGACTGACAAAATTATTCATCAAATTCTATGTTTTTGGTTTTCGTGGTAACTACCTTTTCAAGAAAATTCCAATGAGAACATACAGCAAAGGGTTTCAAAGAGAAAATGAGAAAGAGATACATGTATTTACAAGTAAATATATTGTGACTGTAATTACTTTTACTTTTATTAAGCCCTGAACTTTAATTTTTCAAATTTCATTTAATTTTTAGTTTGCTCTGATGATCAGGTTTCTGTTTCAATAACTAATGGTTAGTCATTCTTATATTTGATTATATGAAAACTCAATTACCTCCCTTTATTACAGTGGAATGGGATATATAGTTGGTGCTAATGTTGCAGAAGCCTTTGGACATTGGCAGTATGCGCTCAGGGTAACTTCATTACATTATTGTTATTTTTGACTTCAATTATAATTCACTCTAGAGTTATATTTCTCCTTTTCTTTGTTAACATCATACATTTCAGCCAATGATGTGAAGATTATGAAATTGTCTTACATTTTACTCTCTGTGAAAGGTTCAGGCGGACAAGCTAACGTAAATTTTGTTGTCCTCAAGAAAAAGAGCAAGGTCAAATGCCCAAACTGAGCCAAGGTCACTTAGAATTTTATACTAGAGATATTTCATACAAACATAAAATTACAGTCAATATTGCTTAAGCAACCATGTCTATTAACCAACCATTTTTCTTAAGCAACTGATTTCAAAAACACAATTTTTAATTCAAATGTCTTTATTGGTCTCAATGAGACAATTCTTTTGAATTTTTACAACAAAGGATTATTGAAAAAAAATGAAAAAAAAAACCCATTAAATTTCAATATTATATCAAATAATGTATGATTTTTGTAAACAAAACATGCCCTTAGTGACTGTTCTCTTTAACAACCACTTTTTGATGGTTCTGTAAGTAGTTGCTTAGTATACATTTTAATGTAGTAAGAAAGTGTGAGGTGAAAGCTCATTAGAAACTTATTATTATTGAAAAAAAAAAAATGAAAAAAAAACATTAATTTTCAATATTATATAAAACAATGTATGGTTTTCGTAAACAAAACATGCCCTTAGTGACCGTTCTCTTTAACAACCACTTTTTGGTGGTCCTGTAAGTGGTTGCTTAGTATACATTTTAATGTAGAAAGAAAGGTTGAGGTGAAAGCTCATTAGAAACTTATTAAAGCTCTTTATTAAACCAATAATTTGAATTTTATTTTGAAGAAAAAAACAAGCTTTATTGGAAGAATTGAGTCGAATGATTATTTTCAAGCCATATTATAAATTCACAATACAGCCCTAAATCATGTTTTAAGGGTATTCATTAGAACAGAAACATGTCGTTGAACTTAAAATAGATACCCACATCATTTGATAGGGAAATAAAGATTATAGACTGGCTTTGTATCACTCCCCTATCTTAACCCTTTTCATGCTGAATAAAAGAAAGGCAGGTGGTAGGTTTAAGTCTATGCCTCCTGCCAAAGATGGAATATTCTGGGTTCAGCTTGAAAAGGGTTAATCTAGATCTCTGTTTGTTAACCCCCATCTTGCTGAACCCGTGATATTCCTGCTTTGGCAGAAGCTATAGACAAACATAAGCCTGAACACATGTGCAGTCTGATGTTAGTCTACACCACCTGTTTATCACTTTCAAACCAGAATTGTCAAAAGATTTAGTTTTTCAAATAAAAATTGACCTACAGTTGGTACTTTCAGTGCTTTTTGCCCTTTAATTTTTGTGAAAATTTTTAGCCAAAATTTATTCAACATGACAAGGGTTAAAGATCTGTTGTTCAGGAAAACCTGTCTAAATGATGTTATCTGGTAATTTCTGCTGTCTTAACTAGATCATACAAAACACACATTATTCTTTAATGCTTTTCGGTGGTTAATCGAGAATCGGTAGATTATCACTTGTTAATCTCACCGCAAAAGTAGTTGAATTATCAAAAACTTATACCCTGCTTTTGTGCATTTCATCCTATCTAACATCATCTTCGCGGGGCGAAATAAGTGATGTCACAATGAACGTTGCATAGCAATCATGCGCAAAATGACGCACACAAAATGACACGCTTTTTGACAATATGTCCTAGAAATTTTGTCTCATTTTTGCATAAAAGAAATAGAGTAATTGTTTGTTTTCGAGTAAGATGGATTGTTATTTCATTTCGTGAAAAACAAAAAGCTACATTTTCACTCGTGTATCTGCCACTTGCAAAAATTTTTGCTTTTGTTGTTCACTCAATGAAAATATAAATCGATCTTACACTGAAACATACAATTTTTCTCTATTTACACCAATTCAAATGAAAAGAAATCAACTGTAAATTCAATGTATGCTAAAATTGAAAATTGATTATTAAGTATTTCAGAAATCATTGAGAAAAAGAGAAAAAAAAAGGATGGAAGTAATTTCTCTATCATACTCAATGTTTTCCACTTAATTACCTTCTGTGCATTAAAAATCTGGTTAATGGCAAAAGGTTACATAAAAAACTACAAAATCTTTTCTATTGAGCTATTGTCATGGCGGTGTGTCCGTTGTGCGTGCGTCAGTGCGTCTGTGCGTAAACTTTTTCTTTAAACATCTTCTCCTCCAAAACCTATGGGCGGATTTTGATGAAACTTGGTAGAAATGTTCCTTGGGTGACTCTCTTCTAAAATTGTTAAAGAAATTTTGATTGACCCCCAAATATGGGCGTGGCAGGGCGTGGCATTTTTTCACTTTGAAATCTTTAAAAATCTTCTCCTCCCAAACCGTTGGGCCAATTTCAATGAAACTTGGCATGGATGTTCCTTGGGTGACCCTTTACCTAAATTGTTCAAGAAATTTTGATTGACCCCCAAATATGGGCGTGGCAGGGCGGGGCTTATTTTGAGCCCAAAATCTTTGAATGACATCTCCTCCTGAACCACTGGGCTGATTTCAATGAAACTTTACCAAAATGTTCCTGGGGCGACCCTTTACCTAAATTTATCAAGAAATTTTGATTGACCCCCAAATATGGGCATGGCAGGGCGGGGCTTATTTTGAGCCTGAAAACTTTGAATGACATCTCCTCCTGAACCACTGGGCAGATTTCAACCAAACTTTACCAAAATGATCCTGGGGTAACCCTTTTCAAAAATTGTTCCTGAAATTTTGATTGGCCCCCAAATATGGGCGTGGCAGGGCAGGGCTTATCTGAGCCCGAAATCTTTGAACGACATTTCCTCATGAACCATTGGGCCGATTTCAATGAAACTTTACCAGAATGCTCCTTGGGAGACCCTTTCCCAAAGTTGCTCTCAAAATTTGGCCACTAAATATGGGTGTGGCAGGGTGGGGCTTATTTTGAGCCCGAATTCTTTGAAGGACATCTCCACCTGAATCACTGGGATGATTTCAATGAAATTTTACCAGAATGTTCCTTCTGTGACCTTTTTCAAGAATTGTATGCGAAATATTAATTAGCCCTTAAATATGGGTGTGGCAGGGTGTGGCTTATTTTGAGCCCGGAATCTTTGAACTACATCTCCTGATGAAGGTTGGGCCAATTTCAATGAAACTTGAGAATTTTGGTGCAATGTGAGCCATACCCAGTTAATTAATATAAAATAGGTCTTAAGAGATTTCAAAGTGTTGTTTCCATTCAAAGAAAGATTCATTTAATGCAAGTCTAATGATGTTAAAGCCAGTGGAGCGATACAGGCCCTCTTGGGCCTCTTGTTTTATTTCTATTGTGAATGTTATTGTCATTTGGGCAGGTTTTCCAGGACAATGGACCTTATGTTTTTGATATGATATTTGCAGGTTACCCCATTTCTTGGTGTCATTTGTGTTGTACTCATTTTGGTAATTGTCCAAGAACCAGCACGAGGTGGGGCTGACGGAGGGGAACACCTTACCAACACATCATTCTGTACAGATCTGAAATCACTTGCTAAAAAGTAAGTGACTGTACAGTTATATTTTGTGATAACAAGGGAAAATGTGATGACAACAATGTCACACATATTGAAACATAATATATTATACTAGGTGTATTTGGAAAGTTCCCAGACTGGCTCTGCTATGTCTGCGTTCATTTAAAAAAGACAAAATCTTTATGACATAACATTAGGAGAATAAATTTTACTTTTAGGAGTTTTCTTCTAACTCTTGTCATGCTGAACCTGTGATATTCCTGCTTTGGCAGAAGCTATAGACCAACATCAGCCTGCACATATGTGCAGTCTGATGTTAGTCCACACCCCCTGTTTCCTCACTTTCAAACCAGAATTGTCGGTAGATTTAGTTTTTCAATAAAAATTGACCTACTGTTGGTACTTTCAGTGCTTTTTGCCCTTTGATTTTGAATAAATTTTTAGCCAAAATTTATTCAGCATGACAAGGGTTAAAGAATGCAGACTTTAGATTGCTTGATTATAAGCAAGTAACAATGTTCAGATCACTTTAAATGATGTTATTAATGACGTTAACAAGCTGAGTGTAACATCAACCTGGACATTATCAAGCTCCGTTTTTCTGTCACTCCTCCCCAAACTACTGGTCCTAGCACTGAACACACTTCTTGGGTCTCTCAAGCTGTGGAATTGTGATCGATAGTAATTCTTTTCGAATCTTCTAAAAATTGAGCGCACATCGTGATATCTGATCTTATCCTCAGCCTCAAAGCTCTGTCTTAATCTCTGTGCTCCATACCCCTATACACACCATTAACAAGATTAAATTATCTAAAGAAAACCTATAGTCACCTTGACCACAATGCACCGCATACTACGTTGAAACATCTCAGATTTTAGTTTGGAATAGGTCTTTATCCCTTTTAAAGATATGTTAAGATTATTGATTATAAACCTTGCCCTGTCATTTGAATTGAGTCATTCATGTTATCTTATTTATCAGTTGATGGCTTCTAAATTTTCTAAACAAAAAAAAGCACAAAACCTTTGGCAATTTCTTCTGTCTTGCTATGATTTTATACATTACACTTCTCTGACATCTTATTAATCACACTACACGAGAAAACTCTCTTTTAATCTTTTGAGGAGGTACATAGCTCAGTGGTTAGGGCAATGGACATGTCGACGGCTCAGCACAAAATAGTTCTATTAGAGATCAATGTTTTTGGATTTTAATCCCAGTGGTGCAACTGGTCACAAGAATAAGACTGTAGATAAGGCATTTCAGAGTAACAACTCAGTATTGGTAATACTGAGGCTAAGAGGGCACATGAATACATGAAGTAAGCTGTGATATGGCTGAAAAATTGTTAAAAGAAGTATTAAACACTAATTCAATTCAAATTTTATGTCCCTGCATCGAAGGATCGGGGGCATATTGTTTTACCGTTGTCCATCTGTCTCTGTCTGTATGTCTGTCTGAAAAACTTTACCAAAAAACTTGACATTTCCCATATTTTCAAGGCTTTTCAAGATACAATGCTCATATTTGGTATGATGATAGATCTAAATGATAAGCATCTGCTGGTTTCAAGGTCATTTGACAAGGTCAAGGTCATCTCAAAGTCAAATTTGTAAAAAAAATTGCTGTTTCAGAGGCATTTGTGTTTCATAAACACGTCTTGTCTTTCAAGATTTTCAGCTACCTGCTGACAAGTTTAGTTATGACAAACGGAGGGATCAGCGCAATACTATTGTAAGTGCCTATAGTTATATAGGCACTTACAATAGTACTGCACTGACCCATTTCAACTTTCTTTTCTGTTTCAGTAAAAGTTTTGTATTTTCCTCCATTGGGTTCACCTGTGTAGCATTCACCACTGGAGCATTGGCTCTATGGGCCCCCATATTTATGAGAGATTCTATATTGATACAAGGGAAGGACGTTTCAGAATCTTCGTAAGTAGTGAATTTTTCCATTTTTCAGAAGTCCAGATAAGAGGGCTAAAGTCAATTTGAAATATTTATTTCTCATTTAAATCCTATGGTGTGGGTACTCGTTTGAATTGTTTCAGTGAGATGATTCCAAAGAACACTCACAATGTAGGATTTGTGCAAGTATGTATAATTAAGAAATGCTATTGTTAGTCAAAAAATTGATTGACCATTATAACACTTGTTTTGATATACACAATGTAATGAGATGACTGTTGACATTCACCACCATTTTGTTTCTATCTTTCTCATACAAGGGCAACTTTGAGGTATGAATTATAGTTTGAACAAGCTGTAGTAATGATTGGTAGGTCACCCTCCAATTATTGCTCTTTGTCTCATGTCCATTATTATACCCCCCAAAATAATGTTTGGGGGATATAAAGGAGTCAGCTTGTCGGTCTGTCTGTCGGCCAGTTGGTTTGTTGGTCCATTGGTAGCTTTTTTTGTTCGGAAGTTTTCACAGTGATTCTTGGGCAGATTTTACTCACTTTACAGATGTGATCAGCATTAAGCAGTGATGTGGAAGTGAAATTTTGGTTAAGATCCATTGTCCATAGTAACAGGGTTAAGGCCCTTTGATGGAAAAGGGCTTTTGATTATTGTCAAGCAACTGTTGGGGGATTTAAGTCTGCTTTGCGACAGTTTAGTTATACTTATTGCAGATAAATAAGGCTTAAAATTTTTCAAGGAGTGTATCATGACTGAGTTCAGGGCACAAAGCCAGCCATCCATTTTTAGCTCACCTGAGCACGAAGTGCTCAAGGTGAGCTATTGGGATCGTAGAATGACCGTGGACCGTCATCAGTTGTCCGTCGTGTGTCGTCTACAATTTCTTTAAACATCTTCTTCTCCTAAACCAGTGGGCCAATCTTGATGACACTTGGCAGGGATGTTCCTTGGGTCAAGCTCTACCAAAGTTGTTCAAATAAATGAAATCCACCCTTAACTTTCCCTTTACCCTTAACAAAAAGGGTGAAAATATGAAAATCTTTAAAAATCTTCGTCTCTGAAACCAGAAGGCAGACAGCTTTCATATTTGGTATGTAGCATCTCTAGTGGACCTCTACCAAGTTTGTTCATATCAAGACCCTGGGGTCATATTTTGGCTTTGCCCGGGCCCAACCCTTTTTACATAGAATCAAAGAGTGAAAATCTTTAAAAATCTTCTTCTCTGAATCCAGATGGCAGACAGCTTTAATATATGGTTTGTATCATCACCTAGTGGGCCTCTACCAAGTTTGTTCATATCAAGACCCTTGTGTCATATTTGGGCTTTGCACGGGTGCATCCCTTTATCTCTTAAGAGCACGAAGGGTAAAAAAAATGAAAATCTTCAAAAATCTTCTGCTATGAAACCAGAAGGCAGACAGCTTTCATATTTGGTATGTAGCATCATCTAGTAGACCTCTACTAAGTTTGTTCATATCTAGACCCTAGGATCATATTTGGGCTCCACCGGGGCGCAACCCTTTTAACATAGAATGGAAGAGCGAAAATCTTTTAAAATCATCTTTAAAATCGAAACCAGATGGCACACTGCTTTCATTTTTAGCTCCACTGGCTGAAAGCCACTGGGGCTATTGTCATGGCGTTGTGTCCGTCGTGCGCCGTCCGTCAGTGCGTCAGTGCGACCTGTTGTAAACTTTTTCTTTAAAAATCTTCTAAACTTAGCCTTCTTAAATTTGGACGACTTTGTCCCAAAAAATATAGTCCAGTCCGTTTGATTTCTATATGGACCTACGTTTTACCGAATAACTCAGAATCGGGCTATTGGGGCTATTGTCATGGCGTTGTGTCCGTTGTGCGTCCGTCCGTCCGTCCATGCGTCCAGTCGTAAACTTTTTCTTTAAAAATCTTCTCCTCAGAAACTACTGGATGGATTTCAAACAAACTTCACAGGAATGATCCTTGGGTGACCCTCTTTCAAAGTTGTTCAAGAAATTTTGATCCAATGAAAAACATGGATTTAATGGGCATGGCTAATTTCCAAATATGGTAAAAAATGAGTTTTCTCAGATTCTAATCAATGGATACCAATAAAATTTTACATGAATGATCCTTTGGTGACCCTTTATCAGTCTACAAAAAATCATTGTGATCGGATGAAAAATATGCATTTGATGGGTGGAGGTCATTTCTCTATATGTTATATAGGGGAAAATTTGAAAATCATTTTCTCAGAATGTAATTGATGGATATCAACCAAATTTCACTGGAATGATCTTTGAGTGACCCTTTATCAGTGTACCAAAAATTATTTTGATTGGATGAAAAATATGCATTTTATGGGCAGAGGTCATTTCTCTATATGTTATGTAGGGGAAAATTTGAAATCATTTTCTCAGAAATTGATTTGTTGATATCAACTAGATTTCACTGGAATGATCCTCGGGTGAGCCTTTATCAGTGTACAAAAATTCTTTTAATTTGATGAAAAAAAAAACGCATTCTATGGGTGGAGGTCATTTCTCAATATGTTAAATAGTGGAAACTATGAAAAACATTTTCTCAGAATGTAACTGATGGATATCAATCAAACATTTTTGGTATGATCTTTGGGTGACCCATTATCATGGAGCCAAAAATTATTTTGATTGGATGAAAAATATGTCTTTTAATAGCAGAGGTCATTTCTCTATCTGTTATATAGTTGAAACTTTGAGAATCATTTTCAACATCAGTCAAACCCCAAATATCTAAAAATCTAGTCAAAACATTTATTTGCTTTTACAAGAATTTCAAGCCTGTGGAGCGACTCAAGCCATTCATGGCTTTCTAGTTATTATTTGTTTACATTTTTTTTACAACTAAACAGCCTTCACCACCCCTCATGTTTAAGAGCAGAAAATATGAAAATATTATCATTAACTAGATTGACAAAATCATTATTTTAAAATCATTTTGTTTCCAAAAGATATTTTTTTGAATGGTATTAAGCTGAAATTAATATTTTAACGTATAGAAATCCTTCATTCAAATGCAATTTTATGTAATTGATGAAAAGGTTGGTCCATATAGAAGTCAAACGGACTTTATGTATCCAAACAATGTGTAGACACAAAGCATGTTTTTGCTCTAACCTCTTGATTTGCAGACTCAGTGGTGATTGTCAATCAGTGAGTCTAGTCTTTATAGTAGCATTACCTGTCTAGAATTAGATCTCCAAATGACTACCAGATTTCAACTAACCTTAACTGTTATCATACTAGATTTAGATTCACTTCACAATTTGTTTGTAACATAAATAAAGTAGAAAGCAGGCAGTGTAGGCTTAGATCAGTCTGCACATCTGCGGTAAAACCCTGTATACAGCAGGAATATGCTGAAGGATTAACTGGTTTTATTTGATCCCTTTCTCACAGTCTTTGTTAACTCAACAAAAATGAGGTTCGACTGAAAAAAACAAGAGCAATTGGCTTGTTGGTCATCGAAGACAAAAAGAAAAGCAAAGAATCAGTGTGCCAAAAAAGTTAACTAAAGTATACCATATGGTTTTAGATTTGTGATCAATCATGCTAAAAGGTACCATCTGGGAAGGCTACAACGCTGCAAAATCCATACATGTATTCTAGAAATTTGCAGTCTAACTTAAGCCTACATTGTTTGCTTTTTACTTTATATTTGTGGGAAAAACTTATGTTAGACTGGTTGAATTGACCCCAAAATTTGCATTTTATTTTGAACCAATTTATAAATTCAGCAGGAAAAGTATTAATTCATTCTCATTTGTTTTCAGTGTTGCACTCACATTTGGTATAATAACAGTGATAGCTGGGTTTCTGGGTGTAGCAATAGGAGCACAGTCGTCGAGAAGATATAAAAAGATCAACCCTAGAGCAGATCCACTGATATGTGCACTAGGCCTTCTTGTGTGTACACCATTCCTGTATTTTGCTCTAGTTTTATCCAGTAGTCAAACTGTACTCACTTGGGTAAGTATGTACGAAAAAGGGGATATTGAATGAGTGGTCTTGAAATACCAAATTTATTTAAACAAGTCATCTATATACAGATAAAAACAAAGCTTTGCCGAGTTTTTATGTTTTAGATGACAAGTTTAATAAATTCTGTATTCTATGAGCACAAATTTTATACTCTATTTATAATAGGACCCGAACTTTTGGGAAAAATCATCAAAATTCTTGAAATTCAACATTTCAATTTTCCATGAAACTTATAACACTGTATAAAACTGATGTCACAATATATACATTATGAAGTCATTTTCGCGTTACAAAACAGTGTTGCTATTTGCTCTGAGCTCAGTTGCATAGGTATTTCACTAGTGTAATAATACCCGTTCAAAAATATTCAACAAGATTATTTCACTCCTGCGACATAGGTCATATTATAATTGGTTACTTTAAAAGACTTAATGCTTAAAAAAGCACTTCTTTGAGAGCATTAGTTGTTGAACCAAAAAATATGAATTTATAATTCCTTTGTAATGCTTTATATCTTGGTAGTTGTTAATTTGTTTACAATATTTTGAAAATGATCAGTTGTAGATGTTGAGTTATAATGGAAATAAATTACTAAACATTTTACATAATTATAGTAGATACTTTGCTTTTGAAATTAGATTTCATACCCAGATTGTATTTATATTTCAGATTCTCATATTTTTAGGAGAAACAGCTTTGTGTTTGAATTGGGCCATTATTGCTGATATTTTATTGGTAAGTATATGCAAACACTTAAACCTTGGTTATAACTCTGTTGTTATTAAAATGATCTTCATGAAACTTGGCATGTGTGTTCACCATCACAATAGCTACCTACACAATCAAGTGGGATTACTCTGAAAGAATTTTTGTAATAAATGTGCCGCTTTTTCAACTAAGATTTATGCATTGACCAGCACCTGCAGCCGATTGTTGCACCTGCAGGCAGTGTTCTGGTTTGCATTAAGGTAGTGGACCCATAATAGATCCTCAACCTTTCTGCAGTCATGAACTTCAACAGAGTTAACTGAGATTTCTTATTGATTTTATTAGGAAACCGGGTAAAACATTGTGAAAGCTCATTACTTCCAAGAAGTTGCAGAACTTTTATGGGTCTACTACCTTAAGTCTCACTTATTATAGATTGTAACAAACAGACAGCTGCTGTCAATACAAAAATTGATTGACCAATTAGAACGCTCATTTAGTGAGCTGACTGTTGAACTTCCACATTCTCCACCCTTAAGTTCCAACTAATTTTGTGGATAGGGTGACTTTCATGTGGTAACTACAGCTTATTACTGGCATTTTGTGTGAAGCAAACCCGTAGGGAACTACCAAACAGTGGTCACTTATGGGAATTGTTGCTTAATACAATATTCTATGCTTGATAAGACAAGTTATTTTGATTGCATATATAGATTGTTGCATAATTCTTACTGGATCCTATTATGTTCGAACCCATTAGAATAATTTCATTGAGGCACATCTGTTGGGTTCAAACAACATGAGATTCAATAATAAGCAATTCTCAATTTTTCTTTCCATTAAGGGATTGTTACAAACTGGTTGCTAAAGAAAAAGTGGTGGCTTAATGGAAATGGTTGCTTGAGCCATATTTACTGTACTCTATATTTTCAGTATGTTGTAATTCCCACCAGAAGGTCAGCAGCAGAAGCTGTACAAATATTAATGTCTCACCTATTTGGAGATGCAGGGAGTCCTTATCTAATAGGACAGGTATGTTACAAGGAAACATACTACCAATCTTCTTATAATAACCCTCATTCTGCTGAATTTGAATTTCAATTAAAGCAAATTGCCAGTTTTAGGGACATTCAACCATTTTTCCTGAGACTAAATTATAGTATTTCAATAATGCTCATTAGAAATGTACACAATATTTGGTTATGTTGAGAAATAAATAGGATTCACCTGATGAAGGCGGCTGTGCCGCTGAAAGCTAGTGTATTTATATATTATTATTAAAAGTATATATCTCAAGAAGAGAACTTTTTATTCGTTTGAGAAATAAAGATTTTGGACTCGTGTTACCCCCTGTTATCTTTATCTCAGTACCCCTAAAAAAGAAGTAAAAAGCAGCTAATGTGAGCTTAGATAAGACCACATATCTGTGCAGGCTGATCCTAGGCTTAACTATTGGGCAAAACTTTGTGTACAGAAACAATATTCTGTGAACATGAAAGGTATTTTAAAAAATGAGCAAACCTTTAGTCTGTCAGAAATTCATAAAGCTAAAAGATTTAACCAAGGTTGTATTGAAACAAGCAATTCTTGTTTATTAATTGTTTCATGTAAGGACTGATATCAAAAGAAGGGAAAGAAAAAATGCTTTGCTGGGCTTGTGTTTGACCCTTAAACCAGGGTTTTGACCCCAAAAACTTGAAAATCTAGAAATTTTTCCCAATAGGGTCATAACTAAGGGTCAAAACATGGTTTTAAGCTCGACTATTCGAAGAGAAGTCGGCGTCGGCTCGACTTATTGCTTTAAGTTTTTACGTGCAAGTGTTTAAAATCTCTGTTTCTATTAAAGCTATTGCTTTGAAACTTTGCACATGCTTCTGTGACCATAATATCAGCCTCTAGACAAAGATTCAATACTCTGATATTGAATTTAGTGGAATTTTACACATGCTTCTGTTACCATGATATCAGCTTCTAGACAAAGATGAATTATTCTCATATTGAATTTCATTGAATTTTAACCTTTTTCAGACCTAGAAATTCTTGGTTAAGTTTTTATGTGCAAATGTTGTACATCAGTTATATCTCTTATTCTAGGAAAGCTATTGCTTGGAAACTTTGCACATGCTTCTGTGATCATAATATCAGCCTCTTGACAAAGATTCAATTCTATGGTATTGAATAAAGTGGATTTTTAACCCTTTTCGGACTTAGAAATTTCTGGTTAAGATTTTACGTGCAACTGATGTACATCTGTAATCATGTAATATCTGTATCTACTAAAGCTGTTGCTTGGAAACTTTACAATTGCTTCTTTGACCATAATATTAGCCCACAGAAAAAGATTAATTACTCTGATATTTAATTTAATGGAATTTTAACCCTTTTTGGCCTTAAAAATCTTGGCCATGTTTTTATGTGCAACTGATTTTTGTTAGTTGTATTTCAATTAAACTTTGCACATGCTACTGTGACCAAAATATCAGCTCTAGACAAAGATTCTTTTCTCTTGACTTAAATTTTATTGAATTTCCAATGTCGATATTGATTTGCTGTTACTATCCAGCACTAGGAATAGTCGAGCTTCGCTGTCCTCCGACAGCTCTTGTTATACCTAAGATCTTCACAAATAACCATCTTAAGTTCTACTTATTTATAACTTGTTAAATATCATTACAAGAAAGAGTTAAGGTGACTCTTAAATATGTAAAATTCTACTACTGATTTGCTTATTCTGTCGTTTTGACCCCTTTAAACTTGAATTTAACCTATTTAGGGAGGATTTTATTGTTGACCTCAGTTAATGTCTGCTGTCTTGTTTCAAATATTATTTTGGTTGTTTACCTTGAAAAGACTGTAGTTACAATATTTATGTTGCCTACTATCCCTTTCCTTTCACAAAAATTACAGGAAGATGTATGATCACCCTTGGCATTCAGTGGCGAGTGTGTGTGTGTTGGGGGGGGGGGGATCCACTTCGTTTTTAGAGCATATCTTACTTGAAATCTGATTGAATTGAAACTTGGTAGTTATGTTTTTCTCATGAGTACAATGTGAAGTGCTCAAGAACCGTAACTCAGTGAAATTGTAGTTTTTTCTAGTTAGTTTCATTTTAATGTAGTTGTTGATCTTATATTTTTAAATGTTTTTGGAGCATTTTTGAATGGTTTGAGTGAGCCTTTGGAATGAATGAAGGGAGCCCTGATTGAGCAATTGAGAATGGTTTTGATTGAGATTAATGTCAATTTCTCGATGTCACCAACTGTTTTCAGATAGCTGATATATTATCAAAGAATTATGACGGAGATCCAAAAAGTCCGTCCATCCAGTTTGTAACATTACAACAGTCCCTGTATCTCACCACATTTGTCTGTGTTCTTGGCGGGGGGTTCTTCCTTGCTACAGCCTTATTCATTGAGAAGGACAAAAAAGAGGCGGAAAGAATCACTAAAGGTAGGTGAAAACTTTTGACTTAATGGGGGAAATATTTTGTTAATAAAGAAATTATTTCCAATTACCAATTATTTTCAAAAAAAGATTTTTAGCTGTAAGACCAATGTTTCTGGCTGGATCTTCTTGAAACTTGGTCAATGTTATCCAATTGGTAGATGTGCATGAAGGAAGGATTTTATGGTTCGTTGATTTTTGCCTGAGTTATGCCCCTTAAAAACTTAGTCTCTGGGGCTTATTGCCTCAGTTATGCCCCCTTAAAATTTAGTGTCTGGGGCTTATTGAAATTGCAGCCTTGTGAAGGCAACTCCTCCTAACTTTTTGTCTTGATTTAAATGAAACTTGGTCATTTTGAATTTGGTTCTGTCAAAATAAGTAGTGTCTACAATTATTTTCGTGAAACAGCAGCAAAGTGGCGGCGTATTTTGTGACTATGGCACTCTTGTTTGAATATTCATCATCTTATTTTTTTCTGCAACTTCTACACTGTTTTCTAATATGTACCAGCTTACATCTTTATTGTCTGATATTAAAGTGAATGTTAAGAATTTGATGGCTTTGTGCAAAACAGTTGTAACTGCCTATATGCTCAACTGTTTTGCACTTAGCCAACTAGATGAGAAAAGCATTTTGCTGAAATTCTTAACATTACAAACTCTACTTGAAAAAATGATTAAGTAAACTCCCAGTTTTCTTTTAAAATTCAGATAAAACTGTTATTATTTCAAAGCAATGATTCATGATGTATCTGTATGTTCAAGAATAATCCCTGGAGTGAAAGGGATGATAGTGGGATCCTGTTAGTAGTATTTCCCAAATTTGCAATCATTTTGTTTCAATTAATGAGATGTTGCTGTTAAAATGTGATATTTGTTCTTTTAACCCTTTCCCAAACAACAATATTTTAGGGTGGTCCGATTTGAAAGGAGTTGCAGACGACAAAAAAATCAAATCAAAAGGCAAAAATATGCATGTTATAGCAGAGAAAATATTGCGGCAAAAGGAGGGAGTGCTGATTATCAGCACTTTCTCCTTTTGCCTTGATGTTTTCCTAAGCCTATTCCTTTAGAAACATCAAAACCAGGTCTTGTTTGGGAAAGGGTTAATTAATTGTTTGTCTGGAGTCAGTTGCAATTAGATAATGAGTTGCTATTATCATGGTGAAACATTTGACTATAACGGGGATAATTGATGTTATAGTTATATTTGAATATATCAGGGATAATTGATGTTAATGAAATATTTGAATATATCATGGATAATTGTTGTTAATGAAATATTTGAATATATCATGGATAATTGTTGTTAATGAAATATTTGAATATATCAGGGATATTTTGTGTTAATGAGATATTTGAATATATCAGGAATAGTTGATGTTATTGTTATATTTGAATATAGTTGGGATATTTGATGTTAATGTTAATGTTAAATTTGAATATATCAGGGATATCCCACAGCGATGATGAAGATGATGATGATGGCCCAATCTCCTTCACAGATAATGACCATAACATTCTTGTTTGATCAAGTATTACATACATATTGTCTTTATAGCTTGCTCATGGGAATCTTAGGATATTATGCATCTATATTTTGCTTTGCCTTCAAAATTTTCAGCCTATTTCTTATATTATGCTCACTGTAAGAATTATGGGCTCGGAAGTTGAATTCTTTTGAACCAGAAATTTTTGCAATATTTTTGACCAGTCTGTCCTTTAACAAACACATCTTATTTGTTTGGGGTTGTTTTTTTTTTCAAGTCTGAGAATGATGCCAATAAGTACTGCATATCATTTCTGTTTAAAAATTTACTTGTAGATATTACAAGTCATAGAAACTTTTTACATGTATTTCATATACTGCTACCTGAGAAAAAAGTTTATATAGATGAACTGCATTCCTAATTCCCAGGGCAAATCTTGTGTATTCTTTATTAATAGCATAATATTTTGTTGTTGCATGTATTGGCTTTTTAACTCTTGTTTATTTGGGTAATTGTGTTATTTTTACCATAGTTTTTTGTAGTTTCACATAATGTTGTGTTTGAGGATTATGGAAGACAGCTCTACACAAAATCAATCATAACATGATCAAATATGATCTTTTCTAGTCAGTACAATTTTTCATTACTTATGTTCTAAATATTATATGATCTATTATCCAGAAAATCTGCCTTAATAACAATAGACTTAAATTCTAAAAAATGGAAAATGTATTGTTGATAATGATAAAACAAGAACCATTATGTTTATTCCAAACATTAATTACATGTAGATGCTTTATACCTGTTTATGAAAACATTACCCCACAAATTGGGTTTATACTGCACTGAAGGTAATAAAAAGGATATCATTTAAGAAAAAGAGAAATTGCTTATTTAAAGCAAATCTTCTCTTTTTATGCCCCTGTATCGAGAGATCAGGGGCATATTGTTTTACTCATGTCCATCTGTCTGTCTATCCGTCTGTCTGTCCGTCCGTCTGTCCGAAAACTTAACCTTGCCAATATCTTCAAGCCTATTCAAGATACAAAGCTAATATTTGGCATGATGATAGATCTCAATGATCCGCATCCGCTGGTACCAAAGTCAAGATCATGTGACAAGGTCAAGGTCATCTGTCAAGGTCAAACTTTGAAAAAAAATGCCGTTACGGGGGCATTGGTGTTTCACAAACACATCTTGTTCTCAATGTTTTCTACTATAGTTAGCAGTCTCTTTTCAATTTCAACACTCATTGAATTTACTGTTGAAATTCTTTAAATTGAATTACCAGTAGTCTACAATTGTTTGTTTTATGTCATTGCTGGATAATTGATCATATACAGGTAATGCATTGAAAGTAGCGCGTAATGTACATGAGCTGTACATTTATTCAAAATGAGTGAAGTTCTTTTTTGGAATATGACTACAACAATGAGACTTGAAGATTTCAACTTCTTGCAATTCCTTCACTTAAAGTAATTTGAAACCCTTTATGAAAATTTGTGGCAGAGCAGTTATAATTTGCACCATAACTTGTATAGCTTAATATCAATAACTAAATGTTAAACAAACATTTCAATGAGAATTTTTTGTCTTATTTGCCTTATATAAAGCTTATTAGCTCCATTTGACATAGTCCAGCAGAGCAATTGTCATGGCCTGGTGTCCGTTGTTAGCATGTCTGTCGTTAGCGTGTCCGTCGTTAGTGTGTCAGTACGTCTGTCCATGCATTTGTTAACCTTTTCTTTAAACATCTACTTCTCTGAAACTACTGGGCAGAATTTACCTAATTTTCACAGGAATAATCCTTGGGACATGCTCTTTTAGATTTCTTCAGACTGATGATATGGGTGCCAAGGATTGCCACGTCATTAAAACATGGTTCCATATGACAAAATATAGAAAAAATCTTCTTCTATGAATCTTTTATAAATGTTTAATTCTGATTGGTTGATAACATGGATGCTGAGTGTTGTGTCGCAAAAGAATGAGCCTCCAACAAAGAAATATAGAAAAAAATCATCTTCTCTAAAATTCCTGGTCAGAATTCAACCAGACTTGAGCTGAATGATCCGTGGGACATGCTCTTTCAGATTTCGTCATTAAATTCTGAGTTGGTTGATAACATGTGTGATTCAGCTTTTCATGTCATAAGAAAATGGGCTCCCAATGGTGAGCTTTTAAAAAAAATCTTCTCTAAAACTACCTGTCATAATGTAACCAAACTTCACAAGAATGATACTAAGACCATGCTCTTTCAGATTTCTCTGATTTGGGGTGATGTGATGCTGTGTCATGGAAAAGGAGGCCTTTGTGGTGTAACATTTCTTGTGATCACAAGTTGCACATTTATTGACAGACTTTTAGCTCGTCCAGTGAGGCTATTGTCGTGGCCTCGTGTCCATTGTGAGTGTGTGCATGTGTCCATCCATTAACTTTTTCTGTAAACATTTTCTTCTCTGAAACTACTAGGCAGAACTCAACCAAACTTCACCGGAATAATCCTTGAAACATGTTTCTTCAGATTTGTTTGTAAAATTCTGATCGGGCTAATGACATGGGCGTCACGGGCTGTCATGTCACTGAAAAATGGTCCCATAAGATGAAATAAAAATCTTCTCTGAATCTACTTTAGAATTCAACCAAACTTCAGTGGAATGATGATTAGAACATGATTTCTAAAATTTGTATGTAATATTCTGATGAGGCTGATGACATTGAATCCACATGCTGTCTTGTCACTGAAAAATTGTCCTATAAGAAAAAGGGGCATCATGTAAAAATCCTAGTAAAAATGAATCCTTCATTTTCTGTGGAAGTATTAGCTTGAAATTTACATCAAAAGATCTTATCATCTGGCTTATGTACATATTGTGGCTGTTTTACCCTATGATGTGTGTACAAATTAACTGCATCTTAACTTTCTAAAGCATTTTGATATCCCTGGTCACTGATTTTTTGAGCAGAGTTTGCCAGTGGCTGTCCTTGGCCTCTTTTTATGAAATAGTATGTTGCCAATCATATGACTATGGGCACATTCAAGCTGCTTGGAAATATTATTCCATGACATGGACAAAGGGACCTTCTTGTAAAGTTGATGGTTACCTGCTTACAAATAGATTATATAAGCCTGTGTATGAGATTTCCAACAATTTCAAATATTGGCAAAGCAAAGACTCTGACCAGCCTGTGCATCTGCACAGTCTGCCCAGGGTCTTCACTTTGCGCTTAGTAGATAGATAGGGTCTCAAAGTATCTGTAGACCATCAGGTAATTTTATATTTTCAGTATGTGGCTGTCTACACTTCTCAGTGTTTGCTCCTCGCGAACACTTCAAATTGTTGGAAATGTCATGCACAGGCTCATATATTAGTGTGTAGTACCAGTGGAGTGATTCTGACCCTCTTGGGCCTCTTGTTCAGAACTTGAGATTATTAAACTCTTTTTCTTAACTCATACTTTTCTGCAATCGATATTTAAAAAAAAAGAAAAACCTCTTCTGTTCAATAAATGTCACATATAACTATTTAACCATAACATCTTTCATTGTTGTGCATAACAATTAGTATCTAAAAAAACGTTTGTGGACCCTAATTCAAGAACATACAATCATGAAACTTCATATGATTGTTGCACATTATCCAAGGACGTGCCCCATGTTTTGGGGTCATGAAGGTCAAATGTCAAAGTCGGCATTGAACTTTATCTGGTAACCAATTTCTGTTGCTTACTTTATTGTTTAGAACACATACTGCAGTGATGGCACTTAACTGGGACATAGTGCTTGTGGGAAGTATTATTTAGCTTTGCAACCAGGGCTTGTGTTTGACCTGTAAACCAAGGTTTGGACCCTCAAAAATTTGAAATATATTACTTTGACCCTTAGAAATTTCTTCCAAGGGGTCAAGATGACTCCCTTGAGAAAAATTTCTAAGGGTCAAAACTTTGTTTTATCCCTTAGATTTCTAATGAGCATCCCATAGAATGTCTATTTTTTTTCCAAATCAATAGTGTTCTTCATATCTTTAACCTACAAAATCTATTCATGATTTTGAGGGTTTAATGCAAGAGTTTACTTAGTGTATATACATTGTATATACACTTAGTACAGTCTTGCACTGAACCCTTGATTTGCTCTATTAGACATTTTGACTCCTTTAGAAATCAGCATTGACCTCCAAAATATAATAGAAAAGGGGTCAATGACTCCCCAATTTCAAACACAAACATAAGCCCTGGCAACAGTTCTATATGTAGTTATAACCAATCATTATTTTTCTCCTTACAACTCAACAGATCTACCAGTATAAAATCAATCCTGGATAAGGAACTACTTTAATTATGTGACCAAGCCGCTGCCACAACTCAGTTGATAGCATATCAGAGTCTCATTCATCAATCATGAGATGTCATTGGCTTAACCCTTTGCTGTTTAATCCCTGCTTTTTACGTGCCTGTGATTTATGATTGAGAAAACATTTAAAAAAAAAAGGCTCCTGACAAGCAATTTCTTCTTTTTACACACTATTTTCTTCCCTACTGAATGGTTATTTTTCAAATAAAATCCACTTTAAATTTTCGTCTGCAAAACCTTTGAATTAGGACAGGTCCAAAATTTTGTAAAACAGGAAAGTGTTAACCTAAATGGAATAACAGCTGACAGCTAGGAAAGGATATTATGATAGCAACTAATATGAGAAATCCATTGTTATGTGCTCCAGTTACCAGGATGTTTCAGCAAATTTTCATGAATACATAAGATCTGTGATTTTTAATTGTGGAAGAAAAAAGGTGTTTAGTGACAACTAATTTTTGTTCTCTTAAAAAGTAGCTTACCGGTACTTAAGCGTTTCTCTATACTTTATGCATTTGATTAATGATTTTTATTCTTGTCGATGAAGCAGAGGGGTTATATGGGTTTCACCTACTCTGTTGTTTTTGTCTGACAAAGGTCATGGATCAAGGTCACAAATGAACTTATGAAAAAAATTGTTTCCGGAACCTGAACAAAGGGCTGGTTGGAGGTAGAAGTCTGCTTTGTGGCAGATCTTGTAACATACTACATTCAGATAGATTAAAAATGCAGTACTTTTACACAAAATTTGAAAGTTTGTACCATAAGTATTTGATAAACATTGCCTTATTTGAAAAGTATTGTAAGTTATTATATAGAACTTTTAATAACTAAATTAATTTTGAAAAGTTAAGTTGGTCCAATAAAGTTTTATTTTACAAAATGCATCTTAGTTTTATGACAAATGTAATGCAATTATCACTATTTCCTTTTTTCCAAAAATCTTTGTTCCAATCAAAAGTTTTAGATCTATTAACCCCTTGTCATGCTTAATAAATATTGTTGCAAAATTGCAGTAACATCAAAGTACTGAAAGCACAAGAATCCAAGAGTATAGGGCAATTTTTCTTTTGATATGTAATTTCATAAACAACTCTGCCTTGAAAAGGGAAAATAGGTGATGTAGACTAAGATCAGACTGCATATATGTGCAGGTTCATCATTGTCTATACCACCATTTACTACACCATTTACTACAGGAATATTCCGGGTACAGCATGACAAAAGTCAATATTTGTTTTATAAATGCCTTTGGACTCAGGAGTAGTACAGGACTGGCGGTCAATTATGGATGGCTGGTTCTGCCCCAAGACCTCCACCAAGGCACATCCCTCAAGGGTAAAATGTCATTTTAATGAAAAATGTAGGGTTGCAGACATGAGACAAACATAAATTGATGGTGGACTTAGTTTCAACATAGTTACTACAGCTTTTTCAAGCTGTAGTTACATTGTTCAAGTCTTCCATCCACAAAAATGTTTGAATTCAAGTGGTGGAGAATATCAGAGGTCTACAGTTGTCTATGTGTAAATAAGAGTTTTAAATGGTCAAACAATATTGTGAATGACAAAGGCGCACCCCTCAGATATAAAATGAGCCTGTGCATGACATTTCAAACAATTTGAGCCTGTGCATGAATGACCAACATTAAGTAGCCTAGACAAAACATAACTTAATAAGATTGCTTGTCTTCTTAAGACTCTTTAATACAGTTTTAATTCACAAAGTGCAAAGTGAAGGCTCTGGGCAGTCTGTGCGGAGTCTTTGCTTAGAGCACATTTGAAATTGTTGGAAATGTCACACACAAGCTCAAATGTTATTTACATGAAAAATACAGGGTAACAGACATGAGACAAAAATATATTGATGGTAGGCAAACTTAACCCTTGTTATGCTGAATATATTCCTTGGCAAAATTGTACTAAAATCAAAGTGCTGAAAACTCTGGAAATACTAATTGTGGGTTTTTATTTCTTTTGAAAATAGAATTTCTCAAACTATTTGGGTTTAGAAAAGAAAATCAGGTGGTAAAGACTAAGATCAGCCTGCACTTGTGTTCAGGCTGAACTTCCCTATACCTCATTCCAAAGCTTGAATATTTTTGGTCCAGCGCAACATTATACTTACAGCTTTTTCAAGCTGTAGTTACAATGGTTAACTCCTCATAAGGAAAAAAGTTTGAAATCAAAATGATGGTCAACAGTCATTCTTGTGTAAATGAGAGTTTTGATTGGTCAGTCAATATTTTGATTGACAGCGGTGATCGTTTAATTTTGATTAACATGTATTAGTATTTAATTTGATATATATTCACAAAAAAGTAATCAGATTGTATAATTTGATCTCGGTCTCTTTTCAGAGGTGAATATTGGGGTTTTGGGAGAGTCTAATCCAGCATTTGATGACTTTGTTAACAGTTCTAATACAGGGAACGGACCAACCGAAAGATCTCGCGTGAAAGTGTAGAGAATTGTGGACTAAAGCCAATATCCATCTCAGAGACTCTTCCCAGAGAGAGATCACCCTCCAATGTAGGGCGGCAATTTACAAAACTAAGGCCTAAAAGCTGGGATCCAGGAGTGAAGATTGGGGCTCTGTGCTCCCTCTGGGATCTTCTGCAAAGATATAGTCATCAAAGTGGAAAATCTAGAAAATAAAATTTCTATTATGTCAGGGGGCATGCAAAATGTCATAAATATGTCTTTTTCCAAGCTGTATTTATGACTACTTGCTTGCTCATTGGGAAATAAATGGAAATGTAATATTAAAGATGATAAATCATGAGATTTTATTATGTCAGGGGGCATGCAAAAAGCCATAAATATGGCTTTGTCCAAGCTGTATTTATGACTATTTGCTTGCTCATTGGGAAATAAATGGAAATGTAATATTAAAGATGATAAATCATGAGATCAAACTGTGAAAGTTTCAACAAACTCTTGCTGTGTTGTATAGATTGAATTTTTTATTTATTGTTTTTTTGAATAAACGTCATCTTGACGAAGAGATCTATGTACATGGATGTTATGTAGACATATGAAATGGACAATACACTTAAATATAACTTAGCCCTACTATTTTCTATGTCCAGGGTTCAGTGCAAGACTGTATTTACATTGTATATACACTTGGTGCAGTCTTTCACTGAACCCTCGATGTATGTGTGAACACTATTGATATTTTTTGATATCTCTGTCAGACATATTTATTACTAAAAGCTCTGGCCTGAAACTTGGTAGTTAACTTGACATTATGCCCTTCACTTCAGGTTTTAACTTAACTAGATTTGTGGGTTAGAACCGAAGCTGGATAAGCTGGACAAGCTTTCACCAACCATTTGATAATAGTCATTGTGACGTCAATCAATTGTCTCCCACCTATAACCCAACAGTTAGCAGTTTGCTTTAATGGGAAGAGCAGCTGATGGCTTTACTCTTATGGAAAGTTGTAGCTGCTTTGCCATGGAAGCCATAATGGACTTGTGGACATAAGTAATGATTGACATTTGCATTGGCAAAAAAACCCTCGAAGTTTTACAGTATCTTGCTACTGGAAACATCTAATTAATTAATGCTATGTGCTGTAGATGGAATAGTTTAAGTGAGTGATTAAAGATCAGGGCCCAAGGTTATACAAATTTTCTCAGGCTCAAGCTCAATTTTCTCAAATTTTAGATTGAAATAAATGTATGAAAATAAAAGATAATATTGATAAGTTGTTATTTATAACAACTTTTAAATATTATCTTTTATTTTTATACGTCAAAATGAGTATTTAAACAGAATTATGGCTTTAATCTCAAATTGAAATTTGAGAAAATTTTGAATTGAGCCTGAGAAAAGTTTTATTACCTCGGGCCCAGTTCAAACTTAAACCTCTGAAGGGCTTAGTGCAAAACTATTGTTAATGCCTATATTATATAGGCACAACATTTTTCACTGATCCCTCAATCAATAAATAGCTATCCTCTGTATTCAATATTTATGACAAATCATTGATGAATGCTTATATAATTACGACCAATGCAAAATAAATCTGGTTGAATCAAAGTGAATTTAATTATTTTCTTATATAAAGAATTGCTTGTAGGCAGAATGAATATTTTGACATAGGTCATGTCTGATATAATTTAGGATAAGATCTTAAAAATATATATGTTGATTATCAAAAGAACACTGCTTTTTAAATCTGCTGGCTGAAAGCTAGCAAGCTTTTGTTATGGGGGAGTGTCCATTCTGCATGCGTAAACTTTTCTTTAAATATCTTCTCCTCCCAAACCGATGGGTGGATTTTGAGGAAACTTGGCCAGAATGTTCCTTGGGTGACCCTCTTCTAAATTTGTTCAAGAAATTTGGATTGACCCCCAAATATGGGTGTGGCAGGGTGGGGCTTATTTTGAGCCTGAAATCTTTGAAAGACATCTTCTCCTGGACCACAAGCCCGATTTCAATAAAACCCTACCAGAATGTTCCTTGGGTGACCCTCTTCTATAGTTGTTCAAGAAATTTGGATTGACCCCAAAATATGAGCATGGCAGGGTGGGGCTTATTTTGAGCCCGAAAACTTTGAATGACATCTTCTCCTAAACCACAAGCCAGATTTCAATGATACTCTACCAGAATTGGGTGACCCTCTTCAAAAATTGTTCATTAAATCTTGATTGGCAGATGGGGCTTATATTGAGCCCGAAATGTTTGAAGGACATCTCCTGAACCCCTGGGCTGAATTCAATGAAACTTTACTTAAATGTTCCTTGGATGACCCTCTTCAAAAATTGTCCCTGAAATTGTTTGGCCCATAAAATGGGTGTGACTGGGTAGGGGTTTGTTTGGAGCCCAAGTCTTTGACTTACATCTCCTCTTGAACCACTGGGCTGATTTCAATGAAATTTTACAAGAATGTTCCTTGGGTGACCCTCTTGTAAAATTGTTCATGAAATATTTATTTGCCCATACATATGTGCATGACAAGGTGGGCTTACTTTGACCCCAAAAGCTTTGAACAACATCTCCTCCTGAACTATTGGGCCAATTTCAAAAATTGTTCACAAAATTATGATTGTCACATTAATTTTGACTGGAAAGGGTGAGACTTATTTTGAGCATGAATAACCAATGGGGCTCAGGGTCTATTTCCACTTTGGATTCATGGAATAAATCTTCTCTTCAACAATAAGGCAAATGTGAATGACACTTTGCCAGAAATTTACTTGGTCCACTGGACCAGTAAAATTAAGGGTAAGGGTTTAGGGCCATTCTGGCCCTCTTGTTGATATTACATGTGTGTTATCACATAACTAGAATAAATATGCAAAGAACGTTTGGCAAAGTTATATTTTCGTTGTGAAAATGATGTCATAATACATTTGTTGGCCTCATTTTGTAAACAGCATTATCATCTGGAATTTCCTTGATTCATTGCAAAAGTTCAGGTCATATCATATAGAACATCAAAAATTTGCCCCAAAACTACCTAATTCATTAAACTCGTCATCTTAATTAAACAGATAAAAACTCGGCAAAGCCTCCTTTTTAGCTCCACTGGCTGAAAGTGGCGTTGTGATTCGTGCGTCCGTCCATGCGTCTGTGCGTCCAGTCGTAAACTTTTTCTTTAAAAATCTCTTCCTCAGAAACTACTGGATGAATTTCAACCAAACCTCACAGGAATTATTCTTGGGTGACCCTCTTTCAAAGTTGTTCAAGAAAATTTGATCCAATGAAAAAATTGATTTAATGGGTGTGGCTAATTTCCAAATATATTAAAAAATGAGTGACCTTGAGTGACCCTTCATCAGTCTACGAAAAATTATTGTGATCAGATGAAAAATATGTATTTTATAGGCGGAGGTCATTTCTCTATATGTTATATAGTGAAAACTTTCAAATTCATTTTCTCAGAATGATGAATATAATAGTTGGATATCAACCAAATTTCACTGGAATGATCCTTGAGTGACCCTTTATCAGTCAACCAAAATTTTTTGTGACTGGATGAAAAATATGTATCTTATGGGCGGAGGTCATTTCTCTATATGTTAAATAGTGGAAACTTTGAGAATCATTTTCTCAGAATGTAAATGATGCATATCAACCAATTTTCACTGGAATGATCCTGGAGTGACCCTTTATCAGTCAATCAAAAATTTTTGTGATCGGATGAAAAATATGTTTCTAATGGGCGTAGGTCATTTCTCTTTATGTTATTTAGTGGAAACTTTGAGAATCATTTTCTCCGAATGTAAATGATGCATATCAACCAATTTTCACTGGAATGATCCTTGAATGACCCCATATCAGTCAATCAAAAAAATTTGTGATTAGATGAAAAATATGTATCTTATAGGTGGAGGTCATCTCTCAATATGTTATAAAGTGGAAACTTTGAAAATCATTTTCTCTGAATATTACTGATGGATATCAATTAAACATTTTTAGTATGATCTTTGGGTGACCCATTATCATGCAGCCAAAAACTATATTGATTTGATAAAAAATATGTCTTTTATGGGCGGAGGTCATTTCTCTATATATGTTATATAGTTGAAACTTTGAAAACGATATTCAACATAGGTAGAACCCAAAATATCTTAAAATCTAGTCAAAACTTTGATGTGCTATTGCAAGAAGTTCAAGCCTGTGGAGCAACTCAAGCCATTTATGGCTTTCTAGTTATCTGTTTGTAGATGACTCGTTTAATAAATTCGGTATTGAATGACCACTTATGCAATATTCTCTATTTGTCACTTACCAAGGGTCATACTTTAATATGCCGTGAGAGTCACACTGTGCAATGTAGTGCCCAAAATCATATTCTGCCTATAATATTGCTACTGTTCGCTGATATGTGTAGTTTGCCAACCATTTAAGATCCGATCAGGTCAAACACAAACCAGGTTGCATTGTCAAAGGTTGCATGAAAAGTCCGATTTGGAAAGACTGTATAGTGAAAACAGATGTGTATTGATCTATGTCTTTGTTTTCAGCTCACCTGAGCACATCATGCTCAAGGTGAGCTTTTGTGATCATTGAATGTCCGTGGCCTGTAGTGTGTTGTCTGGCATTAACAATTTAATTGTTTACACTCTAGAGACCACAAATATGGCGCAATCTTCTTGAAACTTGGTCAGAATATTGGCCAAGTCACAAGGATGAAGCCTATGGAAAAAGGGAAGGATCCATGCCATATCACGGAAAAAAGGGGCCTTAATGACAATTTTCTTGCTATAATTATAGAGGCCACAAATGTGGCCCAATCTTCATGAAGCTTGGTCGATTGTTGGCCTGGTCACAAGTATGAACCTTATTGAAAATGGGAAAGATCCATGCCATATAACAGGAAAAGGGGTCTTAATGATAATTTTCTTGTTATAACTCTTGAGGCCACAATTTTGCCCAAACTTAATGAAACTTGGTTTTGTGAAGAAATTATCTCCTCTATGACACCTGCCTTTTAAATTGATGTGATGTCCCAGGGATCAAAGAGACTCAGGTGAGCGATCTAGCACCATATTGGTCCTCTTGTTGCTAATGATTAGGTTGTAGTTATAGTGTACCGAATTTTCTCCGTATCAGCATAGGCGTATCTAGGACTTTGAAATTGATACTCACTCAAAAGGCGACAACCAAAGAATAAATAGGATAAAGGCGACATGTGGACTGTGACAAAAGATGAAGGCCCTCCATCCGCTCCCTTTATATGATTTGAGCGTTGGTGAATAATCAAAACATTGTAACTACAGCTTGAATAAGCTGTAGTTTCGATGTTATGATCATTCATAAACGATGTTTTTCAACACATGATTATTTCTTTTACGCACTTGCGTAAAATTGCATAATTGGAGTTACGCCCTTGTTCATGTTAAAGACGAGAAAAGTTTTGACCTTCCATCTCTATCCCAGTTAGAAAAAAGGAATTACACGTACAGCTATAAGAGTTCTTTTAAATTATCACATATTTAATTCAATTATCAACTTCTGTTACATAATAACCTACATGTTCCATGTTTCAATCATCTAAGCAATTAACCTTTATCGAAAACATTTCATATCAAGAAAATCTATGAGTTAAAATGATCGTCATTCAGGTAATATTAAAGCTGAAAAAGAAGCATGTACGCTCATACAATTAACAATTCCGTGATTCATACAATTAGAGAATTAACCTTGTCATGCTGATCCCGGAATAATCCTGCTTTGGCAGGAGGCATGGACAAACATCAGCCTGCACATATGTGCAGTCTGATCTTAGTCCATACAACCTGATTTTCCTTTTTAAATCAGAAAAGTTTCAGAAATGATATTCCAAATCAAATGTACACTCACAATTAAGAAATACAGAGCTTTCAGCACTTTGATTTATATAAAATTTTGCCAAGGTTTTTAATTCAGCAAGACAAGGGTTAACAAATCGCCATTGTCAATTGAAAAAAAAGATAGCCCAATGAATCATTTACAGTTAGTAACAACATGGAAATGACACCCATCTCGATCAAAACTGTTCTATATTACTCACAGTGCTACTATCACTTATTCCAAACAATCGCTCAAATCTTTCGTATACACGTCAAAATTGATTAAAAACACAACCTCTACTGATCTTCAAAACGATCGGCTTTTTATTCAAATCGGTAAATCTTTCCATGATTTATAAGCTTGTGAACAGGTTTTAAAGCGTTTTATTGGTTCGAGAAGACATATAAATTCAAAAGACGTATATTTTGATAAAGGGAGGTAGCATATATAATATCGCCAATTTCGACGAAATTATCGATATCGGGTTATCTCCCTTTAATACTCGCTCCTCTCGCTTATTCAGTTTCATTCCAAAATCATTTACATTGTCAATTGCACGGTGTTGTCAACTGTAATTTATACAACTTGGGCACGTACTTGGACTGACAAAATGTATAGAAAATTGCGAAGTTTCTAATGTAAATGTTCCTCATTTTTTCTACATTATATGATTATCAACTGGAGAGATTCTTACAAATATTATATATACAATTGGGCATATATAAGAGTTCCTCGAAAACTTTCGGAACATTTCTCGTACTTGTGATTTTTTCATCGACGTATTTGACTTTATTATCTTGATCAAGGTTTTTTTAATCAGAAAACCGACCTCTGACTGCATTTAGTGATTTTAGGTCCCGCTTGAAAATATTGCAAGTAAATAATTTACCCCGCTTTGCCCGAAAATAAACATAACCCATTTACAACAACTTAAGAATGATATTGATATAATGCAATTTCTCATTTGAACCTTTTCTCGTACGATTTTGTAGTCTCAAGTACCCAAGTATTGCAATATCGCAATATACTCATGGCGAGAACGCAGTAGACTCGCCAGGAGAGCACGGTGTAATCGCCGTGGCGTATCCATTAGCGCACCAAAAACGCCATAGCGCATTGAATCGTAGTAAAAACGCAGTGAATCGCCGCAGAAGCGCAGTAGAATCCATGGGCGTATCTAGGACCTTGAAATTTATACGCACTCAGAAGGCGACAACCAAAGAATATATGGGATAAAGGCGATATGTGGACTTTGACAAAAGATAAATGCCCTCCTTCCGCTCCCTTTTTATGATTTGAGCGTAATTTGAGCTTGAATAAGCTGTAGTTTCGATATAATGATCATTCATCAACGATATTTTTTAAACACTGAGATGATTATTTCTTTTACGAATTTGAGTAACTTGCGTAATGGGAGCTACGCCCTTGGAGTCGTGGCAGGAGCGCCGTGACATCACAATGAACGCCGTCAGAAAGCATAGATTTTTTCCCCCCAGAGAAGTTTCCTGGCGATCCCACAGAGGTCAGATAATTTTTTGATCACCGTGGAAATGCGGTAAAGTCGCCTTTTAGTTTGACAGGCAATTTTATTTCAAGTCTGAATTTAGATAAATATCATCTTTCAAATGACTTTCTTTTCTTACACAGGAAAAGTAGCACAAAGCGCCCGAATTTAATGAACAAAGATTTTTTTATAGACAATTTTTGTACATTTAATCAGCCCTAGTAATTTTGAATAATGATATTTTTTTTATCGTCATTGTACTTTTTCATATTTTTTTTGTCGAAAATAAATGTATATATTTTCAATTTTAAAGCTAAATGCATCTATATTTTACGACAAGCAGCTTAACGTCATGGATGTTGCAGGAGGGTGAAGCCACGTCTTCTTCGATTGGACAAGAAACTGTTACCTCGAATGGTTTACGGTTGCCGTCGTATGTCGTAATACCATGTCGTAAATATGCCATAGAGAAACGCCTTCCTCTTCGCCGTTCATTCTGTAAGTTTACGAAGCTCGTGATTTCTCCATCACTGGTTAGCGTCAGGTCAACGGAAGCAGTCTTTTCATTGTGTGTCAGGTCTACATGACACTCGTAACTTCCATCTATAAAAAGCACAGTAACATATTTTTGCATGCAGATGAAATGTTGGAAAGAGATGTCAATGTCAATTCGTTTTTATGCACCGAAACCCTATGCTGTGTGTTCTCATTGGAATTGTTGATACGAATTTTGAGCACCTACAACATAAGGTTTGGAAAATGATTGTTAAACTATGACTGTATCAAACTTAAATAACACCCTCCTTTTCTGAACGTATGCGTTCTAATCAGTCCTATGAAAAACTTGTTTCATAGAAAAGTAATTGCATTTCGTCGCAATCTTAGTGCATTTATAATTAATTACATTGAACCTGTATACTTTTATAGTGAACCATTTCTATGATGCATGTGTTAGGAATTTTTGAAGAATTGCTTCTGATTATTTTATTGCATAATAACACATAAAAGAGTTGATCAGTGAGTAATATGAATTGACAAATAGTAAATTTCGATCCTATTGTCAATATTGTTGAAAGTAAATGAGTCCCCTTTCCAAGTTTTAAGAGGCGCACGCTTTAAGATTCTGAGACTCTCAAATAAGTAGCAAGGAATCTCAAAACTATCCGGTGTGAGTCCCAAAGAACATCTTTGGATCAGCTTCAGAAAAAAATGGAGACTGTTGAAAACAGTTTTCAACTCTTTCCTGATGTTTAGTCCCAAGTCAATTTATAATTACGACACTTTCTTCACCTTTAACCAAGAAAAGTCTCAGAAGCCATATCAGAAACTCGTTTGGTGTTAAAAAGAATTTGTCTATATTTACTTTAACCCTCTCCTGTTTTACAAAATTTTGGACCTGTCCAAATTCAAAGGTTTTGCAGACGAGAATTTAAAGTGGATTTAATTTGAAAAATAACCATTCAGTAGGGTAGAAAATAGCGTGGAAAAAGAAGAAATTGCTTGTCAGAAGCAATTTCTTCTTTTTTCACAATGTTTTCTCAATCATAAAATCACAGGCACGTAAAAAGCAGGGATTAAACAGGAAAGGGTTAAAAACGGTCCACTAAGATCCCAATTATTGTGTCCATTTGGACTTTGTTTGGTTGAAGTCAGACTAAACCCTGCTCTATGATATATACTAGGCAAAACTTCTAACTCGCACCTAAAATATCAATATCTAGTAAAGGAATAAAACAATCTTATAATATGACCGACGTCACGGGAGTGAAATAAACCCGTTGAATATTTTTTATATTACATGGGTGTTATTACACTAGTGGAATAACTATTATATGACGTCATAATTTATATATTGTGACGTCAATTTTAAACGGCGTTATAAGTTTGGCGGAAAATTGAAATGTCGAATTACAAGAATTTGACGATTTTCGCGAAAATTCGGGTCATATTATAAATAAAATATCAAATTTGTGTTCATAAAATACCGAATTTATTAAACTCGTCAACTAAAATAGATAAAAACTCGGCACAGCCTCGTTTTTATCTATTTATAGATGACTCGTTTAATAAATTCGGTATTTAATGACCACTCTTTCAATATCCTCTATTTATTGAAATTTAAGGATATCAATACACAGATCCAAATCTTGTGATAAGTGTGTTGGATACAAAGTCGTCCAATTTTACGATTGACTGCACAGTGACTTCATTTACCTTAATGTCTACTCAGGAGATTCCAGTCACTACACCATAATAAGGAATTCAAAGTGTCAAAAACACAGGATAAAAATAAAAAAATGAGTTTAAAAAAATTCTTATTTTTGTTTCCGAAATAATTGTCATTCATGACTACTGCGTCTCGCTCAGTGTAGCGTGAGCAATGAACCCTAAAGGTAACGGATTCTTTGACTGATGATGTTAAATAATAATAGATTAAGTTAATTCGACTTTTATCGGAGAAGATGTAGCTAAAATGCAACACTCAGTCGGTTTTATTAAAATGCCGAGATACTCACTCTTTTTTGTCGAACTTAAAATGTGTACACATGGTACGGACTGAAAAATGTGTATCGTTAACGCACAGAAGGCCATAATTCACTGAAAAACCTTAAGTGACTATCTAGAATAAGTGAAATAAGTTGTCTTTAAGTAGACTTAGCATCCATGATTCTTTGAATGTCCTTTGTGACCATGCACAATCCCACAAAAAAAAAGGCGGAAATGTGACTTGATTTTAATACTGACTTCGGTTTAATGAATCCAGCTCCTTGATTGTTCGAGTTTTGTCGTACTATTTATTGCGGAATTGAAGTTAAATGATTTTTTTTAACAATTGTGCGAAATTCTAGCTTTGGCAGTTAAGAATTTATTAAAATATCAATTATGATTTTCAGCTGTGAGTTAGAAGTTTTGTGTAGTATATGACGAAAATACCTTCTTGGTTCAGAAGACAAGATATAACTTCGCTTCTGAATATCCTGTGATCGAGTATCGGGTGGACACGTGGGACGTTAATTTGTGGTCTCGGTAGTCGTTCGTTACACGTGTCCGTAAGACTGTGATTTCTCAGGTTCCACGCTACACACGGCCAACACTGGCTTGTCCCTGGATATGGGTACTGGCATTCATCTGTGAATGATGGAAAATATTTGATCGGTCATTCAATATATCGTCGATGAAGCAAAACATGTAATTTATTCAGTGCCCTATCCAAGTGGTGACCGGTCAACTCGGCCCATTTTCAACTCGGCCCATCGGCAACTCGGCTCAACGTATAACACGGCCCAAAATCATTTTATGCCAAAAACATTATTTCATCGATTATTCATTATGCGTGATTAGTACAAATACAATATTATTCAATTTTCATTCTGTTGTGAGGAAATTTTCGTATGTGTCGGCCTTATAAAAAAGTTAAATTGAATCTAAGAATCATTCAATAAATCGCACATATTCAAACACAGAATAGATATTATCTTATCAAAAACAAAAAAATCTTTTTTCAAAATAATAAGGATAAACAGAGTACGGTATTTACTGCATCATTTGTATATAACTTATACATATTTCATGCAATGTAGTTCACGTTACTATAGGCTATATATTGGGGCCGAGTTGACCGAGGCGAGTTATTCGATGGGCCGAGTTGACTGGGTTAGCTGAGTTAGCTGCAGTTAAGAGGTTTCGATCGCGAAATAAGTGTATATAGGGTCTGGCATGAGATTAAGGACTTTGGAACGTTTTTCGATATTCATTAATAATTGTTGACGTTGTAAAGGCTTCGTTTTCTCAGCGATTACATAATCTCGATCTAAAAACGAACCAATTTGTGGGTAATACATCTATGTCAATCTGCTGGCTAGGAAGAACGAAATACACCATTTATTATAAAAAGAAAATAACTCGCTCTTAAAATAACTCTCAGAGTCTCTCAATTACATTAAAAGTACAAGAAGCATCTAAATATAAGTCAGAAAAATCACATTGGGAATGGTAAACCGCAGGAAGAATATTTAGAATGTGTTACATTTTTACCTTGTCTCATATCCGCCGGGGAAGTAAATATCACAGTACCACGTATAGTTTCGCTGTAGTAGGATGTTAGTCTTCCACTACTGAGTGATAAACATAAACTCCACAAACAGACGGTATATAGTGACCTCCCCATTCTGTCATAGATTTCTGGATTGAATGTGGTTTTCGACCGAAAATATTTATATATGGTTAATGAACGCATGATTTAGAAAAAAGGCATGATGCAAATATCAAATTCATTAAGAAATATGGATCTCGACACTAAACGTGTCCATGTTTATTTTTACTGCTTCATTGTTTTTAAATGTTGGACTTTTCATAAAAGGTTCATCCAAGTCGGAATAAAGGCGTCTGACTTTTTTCCAGCACGGATTTAGAAAAGGGATGGATGTCACATAATGCCACGCGATTTCCTATTTGCGTCTTTGGTTGAACTCGATGGTTTTCCAGGTTTTGTAACCTTTCTTGAAATCAGCCCATTGTTGGGATTCTTTTGATGTCGGGATTAGTCATGCACATGTATTTGATGGCTCAACTTTCTGTTAGGATATGACGGAATAAGACATTGTTTTACGAAAAAAAGTATTTCCCCTATTCACCGTTAAAGTTTGTATTCATATGTAGATTTATGTCATTTTATGACCCAACCCAATCCCAAACCAACTGGCAGATCGATTATGCACACCATCGTGGCTTTTTGCAGACGTACTGTATGTAGTAGTTTGTGTACGTCGTTTTTGTCGCAATAAAATTATCTCTTTGTTTTAGTGCGGTCTCTGTACATTGAATTAAACACTTCTCGTTGACCTTTTGACTCAAAATAATGTATTAAATGACACAAAGTTCTCGAACCAATATCTTTCACGAATCTACCTGGCTCCAAAGAGGCTTTTTTTTCTTTTATTTTTGATACGTATATTGGTATCATATAATATACTTTGTTAGTGCATGTCAATCCGTTAGAAATACTCTATTAGAAATAAGCTTTGAAGTATTGATTTGATACATGACAGATTTTTCATGATTTGAAATTTATTTTTGAAATGTTTATGGAACGACACTACCAGATTAAGGTTAAGAGACATAACTCAGGCATTTTTCTCTAAAAGCATCACTAACTTTTCACCAGTTGACCACTGATTGAAACCTCCCATTTTTTATGAACTCTTTTTATTTATTTTTTTTTGACCCAACACCTTTTTGATAATGTTTACAAGGTCAATGCATTAACTTAATTTGACAATTGCCATATTTTTCAGGAAATGTAAGACAGTTCTTATTTAAAAAACAAGAGGACCATGATGGTCCTATATCGCTCACCTGAGTCTCCTAGACCATTTTGACATCACGTAAATGATATTTACATATGCCCACTTTAATAGATATAATTTATATATTTTTTCACTGCTCTAGAATGTTTTCAGATTATTGTTAAATTTCCCTTTTTTCTATGATATGAACATGATATGAACATAAACATGAACATGATATGAAATAATTTCAAATAGGTAAATTTAAAGACCAAATTTATAGATGTCTTCCTACTGGATTCAGAGAAATGATCTAACTCTGTTTCTATGTTCAAGGACTACACCTTGGCGGAGCCCAAATTTGACCCTAAGAACATGCTTTGAACAAAATTGATAAAGGTCCATTAGCAGGTGCTGTATACAAAATGTAAACAATCAAAAACTTTTGCACCCCTGTATGCGTCATTATATTTTCTATATGAATATATACGAGTTACGCAAAAGATTAGAAGAATAGGGATAAGCATGCCTAAATGAGGTTCTAAACCGTACCAAAACTCAAATTCTTTGCCAATAGCATTTCGAGGGAATCTGCTTGCATATGACTCGCAGACACTTCCCAATTGGCCCAGAATTCCATTGGACATGCCGGAGTGTAACAATTTATAGTAAATCGTAGGTTTTGTGTCGTTTTATGACATTTTCAGACCTCATACCAGTTGGTCAATAAATTTCGCACCCGTTGTGTGTTTTCTATTGATTTAGACATCACTGGCTTTTCGAGCTTCACTTGGGGCAATAGATCGACTCCAAATTGGTCGCAGCATAGTACATCTTGCCTCTTTGAGTTTTACGTTTTCTCTGTGGTGAACTTCTCGATGGTATCCTGTTCCTCACACTTCTTTCTTGACCAATTTATTACCGGGACACCTTATTGTGATGTTATCACACTCGATTCTCCTACCGATCTTTATGAAGATCCAGCATGCTTTATGAAGGCAAGTAATATTTTTTATCAATTGTTTTATTGGTATCAGGAAAATTTAAACAAGGCGATACAAGTCAATAGCAGTACTGTGCAGTTGTTTTATTCAGCTTTTGAGATACATGTACAGTCACGATGGATGATTTTGGGGAGTAAGCCGAGTGTCACTGCATTTTCCTTTATATCTAAAAGTATTGTTTGCTTTACACCAAATGTTTAGGGATTAGTACTTCCATTAGCTTTTGTGAAAACTTTCTATGTGCTTTTAAAAACGAATCAATTTTATATTAGAGGTGCAACACTTTTTTTGATTAGGTATATATGTCTCTCATAGCACTTATCTGGAAGTCGTGGGTTCGATCCCCGGTGGCGGCAAATATCCTTTCCGACGTTTGTCTCTCACCAATGGGTACATAATCGTAAACCTATGTGAGATAGCAGTCGGAGGCTAGGAAAGGATGTAATGGTAGTACAGGTGAAAGAAATACCAGGAATCTATTGTTAGGTGCTCCGACCGCCGCGATATAACTGAAATAATGTTGAAAGCGGCGCTAAACTCCATTCAATCAATCAATCAATCTCTCATAGCACTTAAATATTTAAGTCTAAGTGTATCATAGTGACTAAATTCCAACAAAACAGTATTGGTGCAGAAAAGACAGCAGCGGCCATCGCGTTTTTTTTGTCCCCGCATCAAAATATCGGGGCATATTGTTTAACCGCTGTCCGACTGTCTATCTGTCCATCTGTCGGTCTGTCTGAAAAACTTTACAAAAAACTTAATATTGCATATTACGTCAAGGCCATTCATGACACATTGCTCATATATGGAATGATTATAGATCTCGATAACTCGCATCTACAAGGTCAAGGTCATGTGACAAGGTTAAGGTCTTCTTTCAAGTACCAAAACTTGAAAAAAATGCCGTTTCGGGGGCACTCGTGTTTCACAAACAAATCTTGTTTTAACATTCTACAAGCACCTACTTCAATAAGAAGTAAATGGGCACTGATTCAAAAGCGAGGATATGTACAGCGTAATTGTCTATCAGCATTAGTTTATACTAATTTATTTTAGTTCCTTTGCGACGAAAGCTTAAGCTTATGGAATCGCTCTCGAACACTCAATCCTGGTGTTTTCACGTCCCCGAGAGAGAGGCAGTGGTTTAAACCTACTGATACCCATTTTTACAGCTGGGTGAACTAGAGCTGGCTATTAATTATTTTGTCCATAAACACACCCCGCTGACAGTGGGGCTCGAACCACGGATCTCCAGGTCACGGGTCGAGTGCATCTACCACCAGGCCACCGAGGCAGTCAAATATCAGCATCATATCAGCATTATGGCATATATAATATTCTCATGGCCTCGTATCGAAAGATCAGGGGCATAATATTTACCGTTTTACGTCTGCCGTCCGTCTTCTGTCTGAAAAAAAATACAACAAACAGAAAACAACAACAAAAAAACCTTCACAGTACCAATATCTTCAAGCACTTTTTAAGAAACACGCTTCTTACTTGGCATGATGATAGATGCGCATCTGCTGATACCAATGTCAAGGTCATGTGACAAGGTCAAGGTCATCTGTCAAAGTCAAATAAGTAAAAAACTAAACCAAAAAACTTAACTGTGCCCACATTTTCAAGCCTATTTAGATACTGTTGTCAGTCCGCCGCCCGTCTGTATGCCCGCAAAACTTAACAAAAAAACTTTTATTGCCAATATCTTCAAGCCTTATATCTGGCATGATAATAGATCTCAATAATACGTATCTGCTGATTCTAAAGTCAAGGTTATGTGACAAGGTAAGGGTCATCAGTTAAGTTTAATGTCATTTGCATGCAAAGCGGGGTAAAATTGGCAAACTGTTTGCACTGTTTTGTCATTTTGAACGCAGGGCAGATCCCACGTGTTATAGGAATTATCCTTCGCCACGATGAATAAACCTTCTCTCTTTAGAGTTGAGGTTGTGTAACCCCCTTGACGCTTCCACCGTCTCACTGTCTGTTCTTTGTCCATGCATTAATACTTATATCTGGCATAACCTTAAATACGTTTTAACTTTAGCAAGCTACGCCTCTAGCTGTAGTGCATTGCTGTATCACGAACTGAGCGCACAGACAGATGTGATCAATTCTGTGAAAAGGATTTTCAATCCTAAATGTGTCTATATATGCTACCATAGCCAATTGTCTTAGGGCAGGTCTCTCTAATATACATATCCGTAGCAAATTACCTACCTTCAGATAATTGCATTACTCTGCTAAGAAGATACGCCCCGAGTCTTGACCATGAAAATGCGTATGTAAGGCAACTCCTGTCTGACATTTGTCATAACCCCACAACAGTAGACAATAGTAACGACTTCAGCGCACAGACTGACTTGATCAATTCAGTGGAAAGGATGCTCAACCCAAAAAGGATCGAGTCTCTCTATATAGTTTACCATTAGCCAATTATCTAAATGCAGGTCTCTAATTTGAATATCCAAAGTAGCTAACCTCCCTTTAAACCGTTACATATATGTATATCTGACTTGGAACTACCTTTCTTTGGTGCGCGAGTCCTTTCTGTAGTTTAAAAAAATGACTTTTGTAATATATGTTAATATGTAATAACACATGGTAACAACCTATACAAACACGTGGACTATGTAACATAAGTATTCTCATTTCTTTCCGACTTTATGTCTCTCACAAATGGGTTGATAATCGTAGACCTATGTGAGATAGAAGCTGGAGGCTAGGAAAGTATGTGATGGTTGTAATGGTGAAAGAAATACCAGGAATCCATTGTTTGGTGCTCCAGCCGCCATGATATAAATGAAAAAAATGTTGAAGGCGGCATTAAAATCCATTCAATCAATCAATCTCGGACTAGAAATGTGGGGAAAAGCGCTGCACGTCTTAAGCGGACGGTTTTCTCTGAGAAACGAAAAATGTATACATAAATTCATAAAAACATATTAAAAGTGAGAGAGGTATCTGAAACCATGTTGGTAATGAAATTAGATTTAATAGGTTTTTTGATATTGGTTTTATATGAACTATCCTGTTTGTTCAAAGTTTGCGTGTTTATAGGTTTGTCTGTTGGATTTTCTTTCTTGGTTCATCATATTTGTAGAATTCATGACAAACTGGTTTTTATAAGTTTTATATGTTATTAGAATTCCGAAATAAGGTAGGTGAAAACAATTATTACGGTGTTTTACTGGTCTATGACATGTTTTATATTGGATATCTGAAAAAAATATAAATAAATCTTGTAAATTTAGATATGCTGGTACTGCATTCAAAGTCGTGGTTATCTATTTTTACAGAAACTTTTCTTTCGGTGCAAATCTCCCATAATGGTAGTGGACCCTAACTCTGTCTGCATCTCTGCGTCTGTGTGTTTGTGTCTCTCTCCCCTCTCTCTCTTTCTCTCCATAACTCTCTTTCTCTCCAAAGCTCTCTCCATAACTCTCTCCATTCCTCACTCTCTCTCCCCCCGACTTCTTTTCCTCGTGGAATCTGTAAAGGAACTTTAATTCCCCCAGGCCTTCAGAAAGAAGAAGAAGGAAAATAGGTTAAGTGACATTTTTCACTTTGAATTCTTTGAATGAGATCTCCTCTTACAGATTCGTCTCAGAATCAATGTCGATCAATAACGCCTGAAATAAAAGTTTTTACCTATATATCATACCATTTATGGTCACTGTATCAAACCAAGATCACAGAACGGAACCATCAACCCTAAATGTGTTGACTGTCTATATGGACTACAATTAGCCATCAATCGTGGGGTAGGTCTATTTAATTTGCATACTTAAAGCTTCTTACCCCGCTTTAAACCGTGACATTGCTTTCCCCTACTGGAAGACTCGCCTTGATTATTGGCCAGGGAGATCAATCGGAAAGACAACTCCAATCTCTGCAACCGAATGTAACGAACCGAGCGCATAGACAGACGTGAATCTCTCAGAGAAAAGGAGCCTCAACCCTTAATTTGTCTATCCTGTCTATATAGACTACAATTAGCCATTCATCTAGGACAGGTCCGTCTCATTTGCATATCAACAGCAACTTTCCTCCTTTTAACCGTTACAGTCACCAAGTGGCATTGACCTTAAACAGATTGACGCCAAATCAACAGGGATCAGTAACATATAGAGATTCAAGAGAGAGAGAAAAAATAGATATTGCATAGGTTGATTTCGATCTGGCTTCTGAGAAAAAAGTTTCACAATGCCGAGAGAAAATATTTGGACTTGAGTTATGGAAACAATTTAAGTGCAGGGGAAAATTTTGATCTTTCTCTTAATCGGTAAAAAGTAAAAGAAATGATCTTGCTGCGGAGATTAATTTTTATCTCGTTTGGAGGAAATTTCTAATGTTATTGCAGAGTTATATTATGATCTCGCCTAAGAGATTTTTATTCGCTTGACAGAGAAACGTTGACCTTGCTTCGAAGATAAAACGCTTATGCTCCTTGAAAAAATCTAGCGATGGACGGAATATTGATTGTGGTATTGCTGCACAGGAAGGTTTAAGTCTAATTTGATCTTGCTGTGGAGAAAAAAATGTTGTTGAAAAAAAAAAAAAAAAAACTCGATTGCGTTAAAATTTGGTCCAATTGAAAATGAAAATTTGATTGTGCACTTGAGAAATATTATAATCTGCCTAAGATAATCTATTTTTTCGCTGGAATTGAACATTTTCATCAGGTCGCTGCTAAAAAAATAAAAAAGAAAAAAAATTGGTGCCGTTGACAATATCGATTTCTAAGAATTGATTTCTTTAAAATCTTTTGGTGAAGGAAACTTTGTTCTTGGTAATTTTTTGTTACGGCAGATTTAAATTTTGACCTTGCTGTCGAGGAAAATTTTCTGCGGAAAAAAATTACCTCACCAATGAGTATATTTCTAATGTCGCCTGAGAAGAATTTTGCTGCAGAAACAAATTGGAAAGGAATTTTCGGTGTTTCTTTTAATCGCTATAGAAGATTTTTTTATCTCACTGAAAAAAAAATCTCCTGCTTTGCAGAAAATGTTTTCCTGCTACGAGGGGAGGATCTTTATTTGGCTGTTAGAGAAAAAGATTTAGATGCTGAGAAAAAAATAATCACTATGCGATGGAAAAGTATGATCTTTCTCTGAAGAAAACGATGGCTTCCGCTACAAAGATAATGTAGATTGTACTTAGGAACACTTTTTCCAAATATTTTGCAAAAAAAACTTTGATCTTGCTGCCGGGAAAATTTTTGGTCTGGTTTCAATTTGGATATGTACGCAAAGAAAAACTGGTTTCACTACAGAGAAAATGTTTACTTTGTTTCAAAAAAAAAAAAAAAAAAAAAAAAAGAAAAAAAAAAAAACTCACACAAAAGGATCATGATGGTCCTATATCGCTCACCTGAGTAAATCAACTCATAACTTGTCAACCATGTTGTAAATACCAGAGATTGTCTGATGTACATTTAGGGTGGATTTAAAAGAAACAGACTTTAATTTCCTCCGACTGCAATTTGAATTTCTATTTAATTACAAACAAAGTTATAGATGGAATTGAATTCTTTTAACAATTTTGGTAGACCTAAGCATTAAGAACATCCCTACCAAGTTTAAGATATATGCCCGATAGTTTAGGCAAAGATTAACCTTCTCTGAGATTTTTGGCATATTTTGATATTTCCAATACCATGGAAAAAAGATATTTTGATTGAATAAAAATATTTTTTTTTTTTTTTTGGTAGAGCTTCACCCAAAAAACATCCCTACCAACTTTCAGCTTTATTAGCCCAGTGGTTTATGAAGAGAAGATGTATTTCTTAGATTTTTAGCAATTTTCAGCCATTTTTCAGCCTTTCTGTTACCATGCAAACCAGAGTTTTTGATGAAATTAAATTCTTTTACAAATTTTGAAAAACTTCACCCAAGGAACATCCATGCCAAGTTTCAGCTTGATTGGCCTAGTAGTTTAGGAGGAGAAGAATTTTTTCTAAGATTTTCGGCAATTTTTCAACCTTTCCGTTACCATGGAAAGCAGAGTTTCTGATGAAATTAAATTCTTTCAACAACTTTTAAAGAGCTACAGCCAAGGAACATCTCTACCAAATTTCAGCTTGATTGGTCCAGTGGTAAAGGAGAATAAGAATTTTTTCTAAGATTTTCGTAATTTTCATCCTTTCTGCTACCATGGCAACCAGAGTTATTTAAAGAATAAAATTCTTTTAACAACTTTTGAAGAGCTTCACCAGAGGAACATCCCTGCCAAGTTTCAGCTTGATTGGCCCAAGAGGAGAAGATGTTTAAAGAAATTGTTGACGGACGGACGGACGGACCGACAGACGGACGGACGGACAAACGAGGGACGGACGACGGACGGTGAGTGATCACAATAGCTCACCTTGAGCACTTTGTGCTCAAGTGAGCTAAAAAAACAAACGTTTAATCGTGCGTAGGAGGAGAAATGACCACTTGTGAATAAAAAAAATTATCGTGCCGAAGAGAAAAAAAAGACTATGGGAACAAATTTTGACCTCAGAGCAGAGAAAAAAATTGACTTCACATCGGAGGAAAATTATGATCTGGCTGCAGAGAAATATGTTGATCTTGATGCGCTCATTGTTTTTTATTTCTTTGTTGGAACTGTCGCCCAATTTCAAATCTGTTGTACGGAAATTTTCATCTTGATGCCATAAAAATGACCTCGTGGTGACGGAAGATTTTTATCTTGTTGTGGAGGATAAGATAAATCTAACTGTAGAGAGAAATTATGAAATCACTTCGGGAGTAAATTTTTAATTTCTACCGAGGAAAATTTTGATTTCGCCTCGGAGAAAATATTGAATCACCTGCGAAGAAAATTTCCATTTTGCTCTGGTTGAATATTTTTTCTACGGTGATAATTATGCCCTCTTTTGGGAAGATTTTTTTCATCGCATTGCGTGACTGTTTTATCTCGTTGAAGTGGAAAATTTTGATATAACTCAAGAAACAAGAAATACTTGAGGCACAGGATGGCTAAGTGTTGCTACACTCGAATGGCTCCAATAAAACCAGTACAACATTAATTAGCTTTCAGGGAAATGTAAGTAAATGATGATGTTAGAAAACAGATCAAGGTCTGTGAAAATGTAAAATCTTACTATTGATTTAATACAGTCCTTGAACCTATTATTCTAGATTTAAGAAAGTAGGTTCAAAAACCATGGATGGTGTCAAGGATTCTATGGGATGCCGGAATAGACGACGACCATCCCTCAACACTTATCAGTAGCAAAAAATAGTTCTTGACTCGATAATTCAATATTTAAGAAAGTAGGTCAAAGGTCAAGATTGTGATCCAGGGTTCAAAAGCATGCCAGAATCAAAGACAATCATCAACCAACCATTATTTACTTACTTAATAAAGTGCCCGACCTTATAATTCAATATTAAAGAAAGTCGATCAAAGGTCACAGCAAGGGTCAAAGGTTAATCATGATGGAAGAATCAAAGTAAACCATCTACCACAGTTATTATTGATTTAATACAGTCCCAGGTCGAAGGTCAAGGTTTGGGTCAAGGGTCCATCATGCTGCTAGAATCAAAGACAATTATCTTCTTTCCTTTATTATTGATCTAATACAGTCCCGGACCCTATTATTTTAAATTCAAGAATTTGTCAAGTGTTCAACTTGATGCTAGAATCAAAGATAATCATCTACCAACAGTGGTTTTTGATTTGATACAGTCCTAGACCTTACAATTCAATATTTAAGAAAGGAGGTCAAAGGTTAAGGTTTGGGTCAAAATTCCTTCATGATGCAAGAATTAACGATAATCATCTACTCTCCTTTATAATTGATTTAATACAGTCATGGACCCTATTATTTTAGGGGAAAAAAGCATCCCCCCATTGAGAAAAAATGATTAACAAAAGAAAAAAAAGATTTTTTTCTGTAAATGTGGATAAAAGCTTTGGATCTTGCCACGGAGATTAATTACGATCTAATAGGGGATGAATTTTTCAGGTTTTCTTTTTGATATTGATGAAATTATTTTTTTTTTATCTCACTGCTCCCGTTAATCAGATCTTGTTGTGGAGGAAAAACTCTTGAAAAAGTTTTTTTTTAGTTTTTTACTTGTTGTAGAGAAAAAATTTCATCATACTACAGAGAAAACTTTAAGCCTGCTGCAGAAGAATATTTTGATCTCAAAACAGTTGAAACTTTTGATGTCACTGTGGATGAAGGTATTGTCTTCCTGTCGAGGATTTTTTTTTATCTAGATCCAGTTGAATGTTTTGATCGCCCCGCGAAGAAAAATATGATTTCACAACATAGAACATTTTTTACTTATTTCGAGGAAAACTTTAGAATTAGCGGAAGAGAAAAAATTTGAATGTGATGTGGAGCAAAATATCTTGATACGTAGAAATGTTTTGATCTTGAAACGGAGAAAATATTTGAATTCGGCAAGATGGCCAATGATGAGCTTGATTCGGAGAAAAAAATATGATCTTTCTGTGTTTGGAAAAAAAGCCCAGCTCGTTTTGGAGATAAAAAATAAATTACCTGCGAAGAAAAAATAGATCTTGCTCCGGAGGATAGTTTTTTTCTCGCTACGCATGGTCCAAAAAGGCGTGGCTTTTTTGATGTTATGACAGAGAAATCTTTGGTCCAAATTTAGATCTTGCAATCGAGGAAAATTCTATATAGCGAAGAAAAAATTGACTTCACTACAAAAGGAAAAGAATGTTATTTCGGACAAAACGTTTCCAATTGCGGCGGAGAAAAATAATTGAAAAAGAAAATGTTTGACCTGCCTGCGATGAAAAAATGGTTTTGATTTGGAGGAAAATTTTGTCTTTGATGCAAGGAAAACTTTTAACTTTGCTGTGGAGGAAATTTATTATCTTGCTGCGGACAAAATATGTTAATCTTGAAACAGAGAAAGTTATTTCATTTCTGTAAAGAAAAATTTCATTGTTAAGGACAATTTAAAATCTGATGTGAAGGAAACTTTTCATCTTAATGCTAAGAATTTTCTTTACCTCGCTGGGGATGAAAATCTTGCTATGGAGGAAAAAAAAGGTCTTGCTGAAGAGAAAAAAATTGAATTTTTTTTCAAGAAATATTATGATTTCGATTTGGGAAAAAAATCTTAGCTAACGTTCTAACAGCTTGAACATGCTTATGACGAAAATAGTTTTTGCTATACAAGTAAATAATAATGTTTTTGAGAGTATACTTAGGGTCCATTATTCAGTTTAATATTATGATCTTCCCACGAAGAAAATAAGTCTTACTGCACGGAATGTTTTTATCTTGTTTCGAGAACAAAAGCGGGGGGGGGGGGGGGGGGGATTTTGAATTTGCTGCAGATAAAAAATTCTTGATATGGAGATAAATTTTGACCGTGATACAGAGAAAAAAATGACCGCACGGAGGAGGAAAATCATGAGCTTGCTTCGGAGAAAAAATATGATCTTTCTGTGGTGGAAAACTTTGATTCTGTCGTGTAGGAAAAATTTAATTCTGTTGTGAAGGGAAATCAAAGTACTGAAAGTACTGATAAGTTGGAATGCGTTCAAGAAACAGAGACCTCAAGCCCCTAACAAAGCTGACGCCTCCCGCCCTCCACATTGATCACTTAATACGTCTCGTCTTATGGCTGGCGTATATAAATCGATGTATTTCAACAACGAGAGACGTTTAAACCCCTGAGTGCTATACAGGCCTGAAATTAATGAATGAAAAATGACAACAAGAGGACCAAAATGGCCCTAAACCATTCACCTGAACTTTTTTGGTCTAGGGTATCTCATCCAAGTTACTTTCCAGCAATGTTTCATTCACAATTGCCTAATTGTTGAAGAGGAGATGTTCGCATAGTAACAGGAAAAGGTGATCCAAGCATTTAAAGTATAAATATACCCTACCTTACCGTTCATAACTGAGGAGATGCAAAAAAATAGCCCCGCCCTGCTACGCACATGTTTAAGGACCAATCAAAATTTCGCGAACAATTTTTGATGAGGGTCACAAAAGGAACATTCTGATAAAGTTTCGTTGAAATCAGCCCCATGGTTCAGGAGGAGATGTCGTTCAAAGATTTCGGGCTCAAAATAAGCCCTGCCCTTCCACGCCCATATTTATGGGCCAATAAAAAATTCGCGAAAGAAAAGGGTCATCCAAGGCAATATTTTGTAAAGTTTCATAAATCATCCCGCTGGTTCAGGAGGAGATGTCATACAAAGATTTCGGGCTCAAAATAAACCCCGCCCTGCGCCGTCCATATTTCTGAGCCAATCGAAATTTCGCAAACAATTTTTGAAAATGGTAGTCAAAGGAATATTCTGGTAATGTTTCATTGAAATCAGCCTAATGGTTCTGGAGGAGATATCGTTCAAAGATTTCGGGCGCAAAATAAGCCCTGCCCTTCCACGCCCATATTTATGGGCCAATAAGAATTTCGCGAAAGAAAAGGGTCATCCGAGGCACTATTTTGTAAAGTTTCATAAATCATCCCGCTGGTTCAGGAAGGGGTGTCATTCAAAGATTTCGGGCTCAAAATAAACCCCGCCCTGCGCCGTCCATATTTATGAGCCAATCTAAATTTCGCAAACAATTTTTTGAAAATGGTAGTCAAAGGAATATTCTGGTAATGTTTCATTGAAATCAGCCGAATGGTTCTGGAGGAGATGTCGTTCAAAGATTTCGGGCGCAAAATAAGCCCTGCCCTGCCACGCCCAGATTTATTGGCCAATCAAAATGTCGTGAATAATTTTTGAAAAAAGGTCACCCAGAAAACATTCTGACAAAGTTTCATTGAAATAAGTCTATTGGTTCAGGAGAAGACGTCGAACAAAAATTTCAAAGTGAAAAATGCCACGCCGAGTCACCCCCATTTTTATAGCACAATCAAAATTTCGCGAACATTTTTTGAAAAGGGTCACCAAAGGAACATACTGGTAAAGTTTCATTGAAATCGACCCATCGGTTCAGGAGAATGACGCACGACGGACGACGAAATCAGAGCGATCCTAAAGCCCCCCCCCCCCCACAAAAAAAGAAAAAAGGGCAAGGACCAATAAGGATAAAATCAACTTTACTTGAAACACAGTCTCCACAAATCCTTGTTATGTAGATGAGGAAATAGACAATTAAAATATATTCTGTTGAAGAACAGTTGGGGCAATCATCACAGCCAGTTTTTTTTTGTTTTTTTTTTTTAATTTCATTTTATTTATTTATTAATCCCTTTAAAAAATGTTCTTACATTGCAACACTATACCTTGAACAAAAGTTTATTTATTTGATTTAAAGAAACGGGGGGTCTAGCTTTTAAATCATCTTGCGTTGACATGGATACGCTACCAATTTTTCAAATACAACTTCTTTTGCCATGGACAACAAATACCAATACAAGTATCAATGTTTTTTTTTTGTTTTTGTTTTTTTTAAGTTGTGTCCAATATATATGCATTTTGCTTGAATATGATTAACCCAACTGTATAGACTCTTTCAGTAGTCATTTTCATTATTAAAACCATTAAAAATATTAAAATGGTCGTTTAAGTTATAACATTTTTATGGTTTTATTATCATAATGTCCAGTTCTTACGTCGTGCTTTCACTTGTATTGTAACAATAGAACAACGGCGATTATTTTATTCATAAGTGGATGTTCAAAAGAAGTAGCAATTAAAGCATAGCAGCTAATATTTTTTTTTCTCCAAATATTCATTTTACGAAATTCCTAGCTTTAGCGTAGGCCCATCGGGTCAGATATAGGCTTACTAAATGTGAAAGAACTTGCAGGTCAATGTCCCTGTACTAAAAGGTCGTAAATGTTTGCAACTTTACAGACACCTATTTCTTTTAGAACCATAAAGGTGGCATTTGGGGGGGGGGGGGGGGGCATTTACATTTTTTAGTATAAAAGATAGAATCCGTAATTTTCGTTTTAAAAGTTTTTTTAAAGGAAAAAATCCGATACTGAGGATTATTTTGCATTTTGCGTAATGACTCGTAAAACAAATACACGAATTTTAACAAAAAAACATGGAGCACAAGACAAATGAAAAAAAAATGCAAATGTCATCTCTATACCTCGTTTTGTTTTGTTGTTGTTGTTTTTTAAATCGGAATCTGAAGAATCTATTGATTGAATTACATTTGCAGCATCTTCCAAATACTAGTCCCAGACCTGCATAATATCATACAGTATTAGGCCGTGTAGATAAGTTGATACGCCATTCCTCGGTAAATTGCCGTACATATGGAATCCTGTTTCCTAGTTATTCATCTCTTCTTTGATTAACGCTTGGTTTTGGTCTGCTACATGCACGGTTTCCATAATTCACCAAGAATGTTTTGTCTCAAAAGACATCACGATTAATGAAGAAGAAGCGCTAATGACGTCATAGATCAAATCTTTTCGTGGAATGCGCTACAACACCAGAAAAGTGTGTAATTTTATATAGAAGAAAGAAGACCAAAAAATCAGGAGATGTCTGGCCTGCACGGTTGACTTCCTCTCAACGAAGAGTTCGCAGGGGAGATTTATTTCGTTAAATACCTATATTCAAACATCTCTTGAACATAGGGAGCAGACACATGATGATTCAGTCTTAAAAATAATGTTGAAAAAAAAAACCTGTATAAATATAGACTATATGTATACATAACCTTTTTCTAAAATACAATTAATGTTTCTGAATCATAATTTGTCAAATCCCTGTGTTCTTGATGGAACTCATAGTCTTAAATAATAGGACGGATTCAATAACGGCTTAAACCGGAGTAAAATAAGGATTATGATTCTTTTTTTCGCAAGCGGACTAACTGGAAAGTTACCCTTGCCCAAAAAAATTTCGAGACATTTCAACCAGTCTGGCCCAAGTCTTTTCCTCCACAATGATTAAATAGAAGGCGGACAAAGTAGACTTATATCTGGGCCCGAGGTTATAAAACTTTTCTCAGGCTCAGGCTCAGGCTCATTTTTTTCAAATTTTAAATATAAATAAGTGTATGAAAATAAAAAATAATATTAATAAGTTGTTATTCATAACAACTTATTAATATCGTCTTTTATTTTTATACATTTAAATGAGACTTAAAACTAAATTAGGGCTTTAATCTCAAAATGAAATTTGAGAAAATTGAGCCTGAGCCTGAGAAAAGTATTATAACCTCGGGCCCGGATTGCTTGTTTGTGCAGACTGATCTGTGTTTAAACTGTCTGCCAAAGTTTTGGGTAAAGTAGGAATGAGTCGTAGACAGTGCGGAAAGACTACAACTACGAAATAATAAACAAATCACATAACAATTAAAACATCTGAAATGTGGAATTCATTCATAAAAAGTTGTAATTCTCAACAGTCCAGCAACCTCTTTTTAATAATATAATTTCTATAAATTTGACCTTTCAGACCTAAAGGAAGCATCTGGATAGTGTTTTATTTGTCGATCCTTGTCAGACAGCGCGGATCGCGCAGACTGACAAGGATCGACACTATACGCCTTTGGCTTGATTTCCTTATCTAGAATGATCATTCTATCTTCCTGAAGACTTTTCGATATGCAGAAGTAACATCTACTGTTACCAATTTGTTTTTAAAAAAATACTTATTTCACGATGTATCCAGATAGCCCATTTTCGAGTGACGGGTCAACATTATATTATCATTGCAAAATGAATCGTTTCAGAAAAATTCAAAGTCATTATCAAGAATCGTTGTCGATATATAAGTTCAGTTTCCTTCTTTTAAACCCCGCTTGTATAACCGACCCTCCTCTGAAGACACTTGTACTTAACCACGAGAAGGCGCACACCACGAACATCACATCCATTTTCCCCGCAACTAACGCCCACGGAGAAAGGCGCCTCAGTCGGTGTGCTCAGTCGTCCGATCAATAGGGTCACGAACTGACGACCTCTCCACCATCGACGCTGCTCACCCTGCAGGTTTGTCCAAGTGCAGAGGTCAGTCCCTGTTGTCGACAACTGGAGGTCAATGGTCAAAATCCAGTGGTCAGTTTTGTCGATCTGGCAGTCATACTCGCCTTCGCCTGCCAACAAAAGAAGTGGAAAGTAGTGAACACGAAAAATCAATTAAAATATCGCTGCTGTCAATATAAAAAGTGATTAACCAATCAAAACACTCATTAACAATGGGATAACTATTGATTTTCCGCCACTATCTTTCAAACATTACCGTAAATGGGCGCTTAAACGTTGTAACTTTATCTTGAGTGAAAATATTTCTCTTACCGCCAAACCAACGAACCCCCCCCCCCTCCCCCCCCCCCCCCAAAAAAAAGGTACCCCGCTTTTGTTTATTTCACCCTTTTTAACTTAATCTAAGCGGAGCCAGAAAAAACAAATGGCGTCATATTGCTTTGCAATCACGTACTTTAACAAAATTTGTCCTAAATGTTTATATTTTCTTCAATTTTGCATTAAAGAATCATGCCTACTGTTATGTAGGTATGGCCTTTTGCAAAATATTTCAGAGCCCTAGTCTAGCACTGATGATTTCAATGAATCACATGAACAAGTGAACGTCTCCGTGATATTTCTAAAAAGATTTTGTGCAGACTGCTTTAAATAGAGGATGACCGTTTGTTTCAGTGTAAGATCGATTTATATTTCATTGTGTGAACAACAGAAGCTATATTTTCACGAGTGGCTCCGTGAAATATAGCTCTTTTTTCTTCACTCAATGAAATATAAATCGATTTTACTAAAACAAACCCCAAACGATTATCTTAATTATTTAATTCAATAGCCTAATGAGACACAATGTGTAAAAATCTGGGACTTTTTTTAATGGGCATGATTTTGCACATGATTTCTATTCAACGTTTCATGATGACGTCACTTATAAGGCTCCGCATAGATAAGGTCAGATAGAGTGAATTGAACGAATTCGGGGTCTACGTTTTGATAATTTCACTGATTGGGCGGCGAGTTTATCAAATGATAATCCACCATATTTCTCTGTAATCCACCGAAATACATCTCGAATAACATGCAATTAAACTGATATTGAAATTTGACATTTCACACCCCGTACAAACGTACCTGTTCGTGTACAGTGGACAATTTCGGATGTTAGCTGTGCACCTGTATGGTTACACGTTGTCAACACGCCATTGTTACGAAGATCTTGGACTATGTAGGGCAAACATCTCTGAGATGTGCTTCCTCCGCGTCTCAGTGCATTCGGATAACAACCAACTGAAATAGATATTATACTTAGTTATATAAGAAATAATTTTGTTACAAAACATTTGCCAATTTCATATTGTGAAACAATCGCCAGTGAATTACATATTCATATTCATTTACCCGCATGCGTATACAGTTTTTTTTTTCTTCAAATCAGCAACCACGTTACAGGTAACGATGAATGTCCAAAGCGCAAGGTTTAGGGAAGCGATAGGACCACCCCCGATCTCGTTATCTAGGTTCAGTCGTAAGGATATACCTACACGAATGGAACCTTCCGCCAAACATTACACCTCAGGTGGATAAGGACTATCTATCTAGATCAAAAAGTCGACAAGAATCAGATTGCGAAGTATCCCTTATCGCAGTGTCCTCTCTACATTAGACGTGTCAAAACTCCCAAGAGAACAATTCTCTAGTGTTCCCGGGGAGGGTCCTATTGTAATCGTTACTTTTATACCCCTTGGCTAATTTCGCCTGAGACTGTTTATTTTCCGTGAGTGAAATCGAAATATCGCCGATCATCGATGATTTCCGCCAATTTGCATTAAAATCAAAATGTTTACTTGGAACATTATCACTACTCAGACCTTTGGTGTAGAGGTTATTACATCTGCTTCTGATACAAGAGGATACGAGAAATAGAGGATATTGAATGAGTGGTCATGGAATACCGAATTTATTAAACGAGTAATCTATAAACAGATAAAAACGAGGCTGCGCCGAGTTTTTATTTGTTTTGGATGACGAGTTTAATAAATTCTGTATTTTATGAGCACAAATTTTATATTCTGTTTATAATATGACCCGAATTTTAGCGAAAAATCGTCAAAATTCTTGAAAATCAACGTTTCAATTTTACGCAAAACTTATATCGCCGATCAAAAATGACGTCACAAAACATAGATTAAGACGTCATTTTCGCGGTTTCAAAATAGCGTTGCTGTTCGCTCTGAGCTCATTTGCATAGTTATTCCACTAGTGTAATAACACCCGTGTAATATCAAAAATATTCAACGGGATTATTTCACTCCCGCGACATAGGTCATATTATAGAGGTTATTACATTCGCTTCTGATACAAGAGGATGCGAGAAAGTATCTTTTACTCAAGTTTTCTCTTTTTTTCCCTGTCTTCTATTCACATATGAGCCTGTGCGTGAGATTTCCAACAATTTTAAATATGCACAAAGCGAAGACTCTGACCAGCCTGTGCATCAGCACAGTCTGACCAGAGTCTTCACCGTGTGTTTAGCGTTTAGATAGGGTGCCAAAGTATCTGTGAACCACCAGATAACAGATTTACAGTATGTGGCTGTCAACGCTACTCAATATTTGCACCACACGAACATTTCAAATTGTTGGAAATGTCACGCACATGCTCATGTGTTAATTTCAAGACGGAGGGTGTACTGGGGTTTATCCACTTTCTTATAATTCTCAAGAAATTTTCTTTTTTAAATATTGAGTTTAATTTTGATAAAAGAACATTAACAACAAAGTTGGTTCTTCTGGTACCGGGTGTCATTATGGAAACTTTGGCAACGGCATTATTTCCTTTTGGGAACGGATTCGAAGCTAGGCTTAATCGAAGAAAAATACTGTTTTCTAGGAATAGAATTCCGAGAGAAGAAAGATACTGTTTATTGTGTAACATGCGCGATATTGAAGACGAATACGACTTTGCAATCAAGTGTCCAAAATTTAATGATCCTAGAAAGAAATTCATTCCAAATTTTTATATAGAAAACCCAAGCATGTTTAAATTCATCAATTTATTGCGCGAAACAGATAAGAAAACTCTTCATAGACTTTCTCTTTTCCTCAAAGAATCACTTAGTGAAAGAAAGAGACTGTTGAGTTCCTATTAATCAATACTAAAAAAAAAAAATCGATAATGTTATCATATATTCTTAGAGCCAACGGGGGCAGGGATCGGACGGTCAATGTGTAACGCTTGGTCGTCTGATCCAGATCCTTGTTGGTCCCGATTATTCTATATACACAAATCTACGTTTTTTCTAAAATTTTCCAATAAAATGTTTTGAGTTCCATTTAGCTTGTCCTCCACCAAACACTTTATCACGTGATGTATGTTTAATATGTTTGTATTTATTATGTTTTTGTAATGACAATGTACTTTGTACACGTCTTTTGAATAAGACGAAAATAGATATGAACTAAAAAAAAAAAAAAAAAAAAAAAGAAAAGAAAAGAAAACGCGTGTCGGAGACTTGACCTCATAGTGAGTGATTGAGATTGATAGACCTTAACCAAATGAGCGATCATTTCGTGCTCTCACTATAGGTAGATTTTGAGCGGTGAGCCGTGAAATCTACTTTTAACGGTTAAATTTACATGCTATTCTTTCAAAATAGATAAAACAGACATAACACAGATACAAATTACCTTTCAAATGAAACTAAGTGTTTGTCTTAGATCTTAAGGTTTACTCATAGACCTATGGTAATGGACTCAATGCCTAGGTCAGAGCTCAGTTTTGAAAATACACCTATACAAATATTGCAATTGACGTCACTATTTGTTTACCCATCAAAGGCAAGGTTGAGAGTAAATTGTTATTCAACCCATTTTGAAACCACTGTCGTAATTAGCGCAGTCGGTAACGCACCCTAGTCTAAATGGTGTGCTCCAGGTGTTCGTATCGGCGCAAAAGAATGGATTTTTTTTCTTTTTCATAAATTCAAGATTCAAAACTTGATGCATTGTATTAGCATAAGCAATTTTACAATTTTATTTATGAATACATGTGTATGAGTTGAAAATAGAAAAACGTGGAAATACTGACATATCAGTGGAGAAAAGAAAAAATAAAATGAAAACTTTTCTTACACATGTACGCCTAACGAATAAACGAATCAATTTTAAAATAATGGAATTAATTATTTTTTTTCTATATTGAAAATACACTAAAAAGGGTAATAATATTACAAAAAAAAATGTAATCTGACAGAGTTTCGAACCTCAATATTTAATATCACTTTACTTTCGAGGGGCGGAGACGAATGTCCGAACACACTATCTACCTGAGCTAGATTCCTACTTGACAAAATTAATTGTTTTTACTATATGGGCGCACGTCCAAAATAGACGTGTGCCTTCACTTTATTTGTCGAATCTTACGAGTGTACCACGGTAGTGTAAAAGTTCGTATAAATTTACAGGTGAACCCGTATTTTATGTGCGCACCCTCATTTTTTGACGTGCATCCGTACATTTTATGTGCATGTCCAAATGTATGCGTGCAGGACCGTATATATGGGAAGACTAGAATCCTTTTGAACCATTTAGTGCATCATACATCATCGAGTCAAGTATAGCACACTTTACATTTCCAACGACGCCGATTGCAAATTATTCGGCATGTAAACAAGAACAACAACAAAATGCATTTCAGCTGCACATATAAGGTAAAGAATCGGTGGAAAATTGAAAATTCGTTTATAATAAAAAGATTAACCCTTTGCTGTTTAATCCCTGCTTTTTACGTGCCTGTGATTTTATGATTGAGAAAACATTGTGAAAAAAGAAGAAATTGCTTCTGACAAGCAATTTCTTCTTTTTCCACACTATTTTCTACCCTACTGAATGGTTATTTTTCAAATTAAATCCACTTTAAATTTTCGTCTGCAAAACCTTTGAATTTGGACAGGTCTAAAATTTTGTAAAACAGGAAAGGGTTAAATACCTGTATTTGGTGATTCTCCTATAAATCTTACAGTTCCACGTACTGTTTGGTCCTCGCGACAAGCATTGCCCGGTCTTTCACTCCAGAGAAAGCAGCAGATTGTACCAAACAGTGCACAAAAATAAAGGGAAGTAATCGAAATAGGCATTATCGAAACATACATCGAACAAGTTAGTTGAAATAATACAGAAATTCGGCGAAATTTTGATCTTATATAATAATCGTTGGGATTCGTGCTTAAAAACTGCACTGCGTTCACTCTTTGTTTTTACATTTCGAACGTTTACAGATCCTGATTTAAAAATGTCTTTGAAAAAGGGGAGAAGTTCTTTGTTTGAAACATTAAGGCAACATAAACTCTGCATAAATCGTTTTTACAAAACCGCAATGCTGATGCGAATCTCCGTATTTCATGAGAACATGTTACAGACTATGACAAAGTCACGCATTCGGGACGAAACTTTAACATTGTTCAATCCTTATTTCTATTTAAACTATAATTAATCAGCTTGTTAGTCTTAACACATTCCTGCTAAATTTAAAACATGCAGGGATAAATCTGGCTTAGAAAAGCGTGTGCAAAAATATACTATTTAGCTAAATCTGATCAGAAATTAAGAATTTCCGTCGAGAAATTCTACCAATTCCTTCTTTAAATTTTATTTTGCTTTGAGAATTTTCTCTCCTTTAGTCGGTTTCAATGAGATTTCAATGAGATTTCTGGCAGGAAAATAAGAGAATCTCTTAATATCTCCCCCACCCCCGCATAAAAAGAATAATAATAAATAAGTTAAAAATATGATCCCTGAATATGGAACGAACATAAGTTTTGGGTCCATTCCATCAATCTGTCACAATGATTAAATAGAAAGTAGTCGGTATAGGCTAAACCCGAGAGTTTCCGTCGAAATCAACCGTGAATGTTAGCCATTAGATCCCGTTCTGATCATTTCTGAACACATGATCTTTCACAATCTTAACCGAGGTTCCCTACTGAAAAACATTAGGAAACCTCGGTTAACATTGTTAAAGTGATTACTTCCGAAACGTTGCGGAACTTCTACGGACCTTCTAGCTAAATGAACGCATTTATATTTGAAAAGACAGTATATATTAGCAAATCCGTTCTAGCAATGTCCCAATCACACCAGGAATGATTATCATACGAATACCCGCGAATTCAGAAATGCGTAGGCTCGTAACTGTGTCGCAGATACAGTAAGTTACATCGTGAAATTGACATTTATCTCGATCAAAACCTTTCTAAATCACTCACTCAGCGCTCCATTTGTTCATTTCAAACACTCTCTCAAACGATCAAAAGCGCTCTAACATGACTAAACATAAAAAGATACATTCAACAACTACATTAAAAAAACAACATCAACAACAAACCGGGTATTCACTGGCATATTGAAATTGTAAGCGTGTATTTGGTTCTTAAAGAAAAAGGAAGCTATTTATAGAACTTGTATTCATATTTTGTTAAAGGGAGGTAATAAATATCGCTAACAAGATTAGCGGTATTGTATTACCTCCCTTTAATTTCACTCAAAACTCGCTCCAAACACTCATTAAAATTCATTCCAAACTCATTCCGAAATCATGCACTTCGTCAATTCGCGATGTTCTTTACCCCCCAAGAAACACCTTCGTTATTGTCAATTTATGAATTTATCAATCCGAAGTAATTCGCGGTGATTCACGGTGATTAAATTTTTTTGAGTGATTGGAAATAAGCAGCAATCTATACACGAACCTAGCTTTGCATCAATCTACACAGATTGATTATAACATCAATAGCGACCAAAAGACCGATGGTACAGTTTAATGGCAATCACAGATTATGTCTTGCGTAACAAGAAACGACGAAAAATGGTTTTGTGGTAGTAAATAGAGGATAATCGTTTGTTTGAGTGTAAGATAGATTTAAATTTCATTGAGTGAACAACAAAAGCTATATTTTCACGAGTGGCAGAGTCACGAGTGAAAATATAGCTTTTGTTGTTCACTCAATGAAATGTTTATCGATCTTGCACGAAAAACAAACGATTATTCTATTTCTTTAATGCAAAAATGAGACAAAATGTGACATTTCTAGGACATATTTTCGTAAAGCGCGTCATTTTGCGCGTGATTGCTTTGCAACGTTCATTGTGTCGTCACTTATTTCGCCCCGCATAGATGACGTCAAATAGGATGAAATGCACCAAAGCAGGGTTTAAGTTTTTGATAATTTCACTGCTTTTGCGGTGAGATTATCAAGTGATAATCTATCGTTATTTCTCGATAAACCACCGAAAAGCATTAAAGAAAGGTCTCTTACTCAAATTTTAGACTATTTGTCTTGGTATGTTCTTTAATTTACTATGAAACAAACGTTTGGGTCTCTGTAGCGAGATGTTCTAGTATACATGTGAATTTAAGACAAATTTGTGAATGGAGATACGCACGCCTGTAAATACTTTAAATATAATCCAAACGTATCCGATTAAAGTCATAAAAAATCTTTATAAACTAAGTTTAAAACACTTCCCATGGTTTCTTAAAATATCTGGTGCGGGAAAAAAAACATTTGGCGTTGAATATGTTTTAAAAGTTGTTTTTTATATATATATAAAGAATTAAAGTCACCACACAGCCAAGTTTCTTACCACCACTTGATATTGATCACCGAAATACCAGGGATTCACACGATGCAGTAATTTTTCAGTATTTTATGAATCGCTAAGAATCAAACAAATTGAGATGTAGTAGGTCTTGTAAAGATAAAAGACGGCCTGGTTATAGTTCATGTCGACTGGGTCCCTTACTTTATCTTATAACTATACAAATATCCGTGTGATAACATCCCTTATAATATGACCTACGTGGCCGGAGTTAAATAACCCCGTTGAATATTTTTGATATTACACGGGTGTTATTACACTAGTGGAAAAACTATGCAAATGAGCGCAGAGCGAATAGCAACGTTATTTTGTAACCGCGAAAATGACGTCGTAATCTATGTTTTGTGACGTCATTTTTAAACGGCGTTATAAGTTTCGCGGAAAATTGAAACGTTGAATTTCAAGAATTTTGACGATTTTTTGCCAGAATTCGGGTCATATTATAAACAGAATATAAAATTTGGGCTCATAAAATACAGAATTTATTAAACTCGCCATCTAAAACAGATAAAAACTCGGCGTAGCCGCGTTTTTATCTGTTTATAGATGACTCGTTTAATAAATTCAGTATTCGATGAACACTCATTTAATATCCTCTATGTATGATATTTTTTATGATATCACAGAGATATTTTTAGAACAATAATATCATGCAGTTATTTTTAGAAACTTGCATTTTGGTTCGAAACATCGACGAAAACAAGACAAAAAGAGGTTATAAGATAAATATAATACGTACTAAGTGTATTGTATAAAAAAATATCTAACTCGGTTGTGAGAATCGATAATTGTCTCGGCAGAGCCTCGACAATGATCAATTCTTCCAACCTCGTCAGATATTTTTTCTGATACAAAACACTAAGTACGTATTATATATATATATATCCGCCTTATTTGGAACATCGCCCAGACTCGTAAACTGGAAACAACTTCGGACGTAAGTTAAGTAGTCTTTGGTCAATTTTCAGGTTATTCGGCTTTTGGTGTTAGCCGTACTTTGGTCAATACGCTTGAAGGAAAACAAATTTCTGTAATGATCTTTCGCCTATTGAGATATTTTGGACATATCTTAAATGATGGTCAAAACGCAGTAAAACATTTTGTTACAAAATTTTTATATGACAAGTTTTAACCTTTAATTGATTTTGTTTTTCTCAACTTTATCTTGGTGCTTATGAACCCAAGTGAACTTTTATGGCTGCGCCCTTATAATCCCTGATGTCCATTCCGTAGAAGAACCGAGGGGTTCCAATTGTGTCCGCCTCTCATGTGCCTTCGAAAAAATCAGGAAATGACATGCACATGCTCAGTTACCATGTACATTATGTCAACATATTATTATCTTTGAGAAAGACCAAGTTCAAAACCAAGTTGGCGTGTGCCATGTAATTTCATTTCCATTTATAGTTATAAAATTCCGTAAAGCAAAATTTTAACCCTTCTCTAGCAGCTCACTTTATATTCCTGCGGTTCACAAAGTAATGGCAGGCAGTATAGACTTAGATCAGCCTCCACAGATTAACAGTCTGATCTTAGCCAAAATAACCTGTCATCTACTAGACTAATTATTTGATTTGAGTTGTGTCAATCAATATTCTGGCGTTCTGATTGGCTGAAAAGTTGGTTTTATTCCCTAACGAAAACAATTCTGAGAACGGAGTTACTGTTGTTTTGTAAGCTTACACAAAAAGTAGTTCAGTAAGAAATCTATTTCTTCACTGACAAATCTTTACATTCTTGCTTCATGATATTAAATTATAAGATATGAAGATAATAATTGTTGTTAGAGGTATAAAAGTAAAAACCTAATCACACTCATGTATGAACCCGCGTTGCTTATTCATACAGTGTGATTAAGTATTAAGTTTCATACCCCAATGAAATCAACAAAAATCATCTTCATCAATAAATTGTAGGACAAACTAGAGGAAGACTGGTTGAAAAACTGACAATTTGTTCGAAAGCAGCAGAAATAAAAAGTTAAAATTTAAGGACTTTTAAATGCGATTATATTGTTTTCATATATAGCTTACAACATCATGAAACCGACATTCATTTCGATCAAAACCATTCCAAACCACTCTCTCAGCACTCCATTCATTTAGACCAAGAACTCATTCGAAACATTCAAAAATGCTCCAAAATCACTTAAAATGATAAGATGAATAACTACATTCAAGATGAAAATCGGAAGATAAAATCCACGATTCACTGATATAACTGAATTTTATAAGCGTATGATCGGTTCGTAAAGATATAGAAAGGTATTCATAGAACCTGAATGCTTATTCTATTAAAGGGTGTTAATTAATATCGCTAATTTTGTTCATCGTGAACAAAATTGGCGAAATTGAATAACCTCGCTTTAATTTCACCCAAAACTCGCTCCACACACTCATTCAATTTTATTCGAAAAGCGTTCTAAAAGCATTCATCTTGTCAATTTCACAATGTTGTTAACTATAAGAAGGTAACTGCATGTATGTAACTATTAAAATGATAAACCATCTTAAATTTACTCAACAAACCCGTTTTACTCAGAAAATAGAGATCGGCGTGAAAAAAGAGAAATTACTTTTAATACACACACACACGCAATTTTATCACATTTTTGTCGAAACGTGTAAACAAAATGATTGACCATTTTCTGGCATTTTGTACCCGCCATACGCAAAAAAGTATCTTAAAACCCCGTACAATATCTATGTAACCCGTCGCGCAAAAAAAAATACCATATCAGACCTCCGTGAAATAAATATTTGTAAGATAGATTGGTTTTATTAGAGGACAAGCGGATGTCGCATATCAAAAATTCTTAGATGGAATGGTAGAATGATCATTCTAGATTAAAAAAAACAAACAAACAAAAAAAAGCCCCCCCCCCCCAAAAAAAAAAAAAACACAAAAAAAACGTCGACCCTATTCAGCCTGTACATTGCGCGCAGACTGACGAGGGTCCACAATTTATGCGCTACTCAGATGGTCCCTTTTCGCGCAGCAGGTATAGTATTCGAAGGATAAAAGATTCAATACAAAACACAGGTCGCATTTAAACATTTATTATAGGCTCAAATGAGCAAAGAATACAGTAGTGACGATATACATGTATAAAGGAAATGGATAACTGTTTGACATTATGGTTTTTACTGACATCTTTTATTCTTATCAAAGACTACTTATTTTTTTATGTGGGTCTGGAGTGGGGCTTAAGATAAACACTCAAAACCTTAGAGCTTAGAGAACAAATAGTATATTCTTTTGGGTCAAAGATCTGTCAACTGTGGGTTAATTTTAACTTTAAAAGTAACCCCCCCCCCCCCCCCAAAAAAAAAAAAAAAAAAAAAAAAAATCTCAAAATCGCAAAATTTCGCTCTCCTTGAATCTAGAGGCAGAATTTAGTTCGATCCAAGATTTTTTCTCCTTCTTTTTGCATTTATTTCGCACAATTTGGTTTCATGTTGATGCGCAAAACCGCATGTTTTCAGATAAGTCGATAAGAAAGCAAGACAAAACAAATCAAAAACTAGAACCATCAGTCATGTCTCTTCGAAAAGCAAAAAACGTTGTCGTTATGAAATACATCCAAGACACTGAAAGAAAATTCTATAGGATAGTTTGATCAAGGCAAGTCTAGAAAGGACAAAATAGAAGTCATTATTCCTGTTTTCCATCAATTCGTGCCTTCTCATTGGATTCGTGCAAGTCAATAAGTATATTTGTAAAACTTGTGTGCAAAATGAAGAAAAAACTTAGAATTATGTTTTCTTTTCCAGTATAAGCAACTAATAAATGAATTTAAAGAAATTGCTGACTTTCCTTAAATGACCGACAAACTGCATCATACCGTCTTTGAAAATAAGGGGGGGGGGGGGGGGTCCTTTACCTAGTATTGCACAGTTATAACCTTTATCCTACTTAATTTAAATTTTGAACAAATCTTCTATTTTTTTTTTGACATATCAAAAAGCCTGCCTCAAAAACAAAAAGGCAGTCGGTATATGCTAAGATCTAACTGTAGGCTGATCTTTGTCTATACTGTCTGCCAAGACTTTGTTCACAACTGGGATATGTCGTAAACAGCAGAATGGTTAATTGAAATCTTTTATTAAATTGAAATAATCGCTCTTCAGATGGGGGTTTGTTTGAACCCCCGAACCCTCTCTGAATCCGTAAACTTTGGCAAAACTTAGTCGAAAAAGGGGCATACTTGTAACATAAATGTTGTAAGAGTAATGCCCTTGATAGTCTGGATATTTCTTATTGCTACATGGTAAAGACACATTCCAAAATTTAACTAGATATATTCAATAATAACAGAGATATGATCAAGTTTATTTAAAGTATATGACGCCAACGTCAACAACAACGCCAACACGTACGACGCAAAGATGATAACAATATTACAACCAAGTCTTATGATACTAGTACTCAAATGAATTTTCCTAAATGGGACGATACTGATGGAAATACCAAAAAATTTAGAGTGATTGTTGAAGCTCAGCTGGTAATACATTGGGCTGTCAATGTTGAGATCGTGAATTCGAACCTCATCTCGGTCAACTTTCATCTGGTGTTCCTCAAAATTCATTGTTACCAGCGTCATTTGTCTCTCGCCATTGGGCAAAATTATAAGTAGAACGTCTGAGTGGGATGGACAGCTGATGGCTCGGATGAAATGTCGCGTTGTACTGGTGTGAGAAACAACAGGAAGCTATGGGTAGCTGCCCCAGCTTCTGCGATATATCAACAATAATGTTGAAAGTGACATTTAACCCCAAGTCACTCAATAAAGTGATTGGTGTAATACTTCACATATTGCAATGAGATTCATCTTTTTCTGACATCAGTTAGGTCAAAACAAGATGTGTTAATGGAACCTCAATGTCCCCAAAACAGCTTTCTCCTTTTCAATTTTAAACAACCTGATTTGCAGAATATAGGAGGATCATTCTACCTTTCTGTTAACCCTTTGCTGTTTAATCCCTGTTTTTTACGTGCCTGTGATTTTATGATTGAGAAAACATTGTGAAAAAAGAAGAAATTGCTTCTGACAAGCAATTTCTTCTTTTTCCACACTATTTTCTACCCTACTGAATGGTTATTTTTCAGATTAAATCCACTTTAAATTTTCGTCTGCAGAACCTTTGAATTTGGACAGGTCAAAAATTTTGTAAAGCAGGAAAGGGTTAAGCTGTTTTTTTCAATACACTCTCTTGTTCTCTTGTTGAACTCTGCTGGATACAATATCTCTTTCAAATAATTGTGACCCCTCACATGAAATAGTAACATTTGGGAACCCAGTAAAATAAATATTTTTCTTTTTCAAAAAGGATTGGATACAGCATTGGTCAACCAGATGGCTTATTTCAGAAATGATTGCATAGGAAGGAATAATCATTCTACAATCAGAAAATCCATTATTTGCAAAAATATGTCCAACCCTGGTTAGTCTGCACAGATCTCACAGTCTGACCATGGTAAAAACTGATTGAAACTTTTTGTGTTCCTTTTTGAATGACATGTCCCAATTATTTTACTGGGTTCCAAGACGGCCCTTTTATGTTTGAGTCTTAGATGTATTTAGCTACCATTTTCCTCAGTATTTTGGATGTTATCTGAGAAGTCAGTTGCTCAGGGGATTACATGTATCATAGATAAGGAAAACGTAATTATTTGTGTGAAATAGATATATTTTCCAAGTACATGTAAATACAATGTATGTAAAAGAAAACATCTTGATAAAAGTAAATACAAACTGAATATGAACGAGATTGCAACATTTGCAAAATATATTGTTTATAACAAGGCAAAGCCACAAATACAGTTATTTCTTTAATGCTTTTCGGTGGTTTATCAAGAAATAACGGTAGATTATCACTTGATAATCTCACCGCCAAAGCAGTGAAATTATCAAAAACTTATACCCTGCTTTTGTGCATTTCATCCTATCTGACGTCATCTATGCGGGGCGAAATAAGTGACGTCACAATGAACGTTGCGTAGCATTCACGCGTAAAATGACGCGCTTTACGAAAATATGTCCTAGAAATGTCACATTTTGTCTCATTTTTGCATTAAAGAAATAGAATAATCATTTGTTTTTCGTGTAAGATCGATAAATATTTCATTTCGTGAATAACAAAAGCTATCTTTTCTCTCGTGGCTCCGCCACTGGTGAAAATATAGCTTTTGTTGTCCACTCGATGAAATATAAATCGATCTTACACTGAAACAGACGATTATCCTCTATATACTTCACTTTCAGACCATAATTATAACTAAACCCTGTTTTGGATTGCTGGAGGAACATGAAAGAAACCTTTAAAGGTTAAGGAGAAATTGTGTTCTTACACAGGAATGGTTGTTTTGGGGTTTAGTGCCGCTTCAACCATTATTGCAGTTGTATCTCAAAATCTGGTGCACCTACCCATGGCTACCTGTTGTTTCTCACACCTGTACAACCACATTACATCCTAGTCACCAGCTGCCCATCACACTTAGGCATACTACTGATCATTTGTCCATTGATGGGAGACACTTTGACTTTTGTCAAACGTCAGATGAAAGTTGACCAAGTTGGGCTTCAACTCACAACTCCAGGAGTGACAGACTAACCCTTCACTAATTAAGCTAGACAGACACAGCATTTTTCATACACACAGCTACCTATATTTGCTACGTTCAACAACAATTACTATCCTTGTCTTACAAATGTATAAGATCATTCTTTAAATGACAGCATGACGATATCATCTAAACAAATAGTTATCACAGTTTGGGAGGGTTTCAGAAAATATGTTATTTTTTTTTTTTAAAAGGGTCTAAAGCTGCTATTAGAAGTTTTTCAGTTATATTACAGAGTCAGGGGCACCTAACAATGGATTCCTGTTATTTCTCACACCAGTACTAAAATAACATAATTTCCTTGCCTCCCACTGTTATCCAAATTAGGTTAATGATTACCCATTTGGTGAGACAAATATCAGAAAGGATATGTGACGCCACATCAGGAATTGAACCAAAGACTCTGTGTTTGAAGATCAGACACCTGACATGCTACCAACTGCACTTTGATGTACAAAACTTTTGCTTATGTGAGAAAGTGAATCTGTTATCCGATTTCATTTTGAGACAAGATGATCTCTACATTGTCTGGAATAGAAACTAGATAAAGCTTCATTAATTTTCTTTATAATATGACCCATGTCGCAGGAGTGAAATAAACCCGTTGAATATTTTTTCATATTACACGGGTATTATTACACTAGTGGAATAACTATGCAAATGAGCTCAGAGCAATTAGCAATGCTATTTTGTAACCACAAAAATGATGTCATAATGTATTTATTGTGACGTCACTTTTTAAACGGTGTTATAAGTTTCGCAGAAAACTGAAACTTTTAATTTCAAGAATTTTTACCATTTTTCGCAAAATTTCAGGTCATAGTACAAATAGAATATCAAATTTGTGCTCATAAAATACCAAATTTATTAAACTCGTCATCTAATACAGATAAAAGCTCAGCACAGCCTCGTTTTTATCTGTTTATAGATGACTTGTTTAATAAATTTGGTATTCAATGACCACTCATTCAATATCTTCTATTTTCAAGACAATGCAGATCAGCTTGGTTTACATAAAATCTCTATATAAATCCTATATGTCTTGATTTTTTCTATTCCTGCAACAGTTTCCTTTAAATTGATTTATAGAAATCAAATTTACAATTTATATAGTAACAGGTTATATATTTGTGGCTAGGCTTAAGTTATATACAATATAGAGACTAGAAAATTCACTGAGAAAACAACACTGGTAACAAACAAGATGTGTTTGTGAAACACGAATGCCCCCGGAACAGCATTTTTTTTCAAAGTTTGACCTTGACAGATGACCTTGACACATGACCTTGACTTTGGTACCAGCTGATGCGGATCATTGAGATCTATCATCATGCCAAATATTAGCTTTGTATCTTGAATAGGCTTGAAGATATTGGCAAGGTTAAGTTTTCGGGTTTAGTTTTCGGACAGACGGACAGACAGACAGACAGACGGACGGACAGACAGACGGACACGAGTAAAACAACATGCCCCCAATCTCTCGATACGGGGGCATAAGAATACATTTTGATGGGTCAGCAAAATTAATTGTGAGTGACTATTAAATATAGGCACTTACAATAGTTTCGTGCTAAACCCCTGATTTAGTAATCATGCTTAAACATGCCATGTCAGAAATGAGAAGAAGTATCAAATCAGGTCAGTCTGCATAAAATTCAACTATGTGACTAAGGTTGAATTTTGTGAGTTGTTAGCAAACTTTCTCAGTTTTACTGTACATTGGTTATTTATTGGAAACTCTGAATACTTAATAATCTTTTTATAATAAGCCAGATACAACATTTGTTAAACATCTACAATGCGAATCTCTTTTATGAAAATTATGGATGGCCGCTTTTTCTAATGACAAGTTTCATTTCAATTAAGTAATATTTCAAGCTACGGTCACATTTACGGCAATTATCATAGTGGTGGTACTCCATTTTACCGTACCCAAGCCATGTCACTAATACGTTTAACTAAGTAAGACAAAGTAAATTTGACAAAGGCACTATCAAACAATTTCCATATAAAGAAGTATGTGAAAGTAGGAACAACTACGTAAAAATAAGTAGTTAAATTAGATTATTTATAATTTCTAATTAATAGAAAATCACCATTTAATTGTTTCCCAAGCCCTAATATCTCTTGTATGTCATTCTATAGATAAGAAACATGTTCTTTAATATATCTTAAGGTATAAAACCTAGCATTTCTATTGGTTACCTTCGGGTATTATAATCAATTTGTTGCAAAAACAAGCAAGTTACAAACCATTGATTTCACATGCACTTTATGATTAGATTTTATCATTTTCACAATTGCTATTCGTACTCTGAACATAGTCCAACCTCACTGTTTCCCTGCATGGTTGTAGCTTTAACTTGGACAGATGCTTATGTAACGGTTTGTACGGCAAACTAGAGTAAACAATACGCTCTAATTCAGCAAGAGCACATTTCAGCAAGATCTTACTACGTTGAACTACATTACTACAGCAGAAAGTCCTTTTTCACCGTAGGAATTTTGAACATGTCCAAGATTTATACGGCCAAAACGGTAGGATTAGAAGAGTAGAAGAGCCTTCAATCCACACACGACTAGATTAAACTACAAAGTCTACAGAAGGGTACGTTGTAGTACTACATTCTTTCACTACGTTGAGATTAGGTTTACAACATGAAATGTGACTGCGATTTTTTACAATGTACTTTTTCTCTACCTAACTGTGGGCAAAAATTAGTTACACATACTGCAAAAGTGAATCCTTAGTTCAACCTTGGTTAACCAAGGTATCTGGACAAACATTTACGAAATCATAGCATACTACTACAGTGAATTGAATTCCAAATTATGTATAAGCCTGGATCAACTACTGTGACAGTACGGTCAAACTGGAGACAAACAGCGTACTATACCGTAAATAGATTTTGAACATTTTTTCCAATATCCAAGACAGTACAGTCAAACTCACGAGTTTGCACTACTTTGCTCACAAACGTGAAAGAATGGCTTACTTTAACTAACTGCGCAGTATACGCTCATCTACAAGAAATTTACGGCCGACTACGATGATGTATAACTACAGCAAACCACATTAATATATGTAAATGTGACCAATTATAAGGATAGGAAGAGGCTTGAAAAAATATATCCTTTTACCCAAATAGTGTTTGTAACTGATCACTTTTCAGAGATACTGATAGAGGGGGTATTCCAAATTAAGATATTTCACTAGTCCTTACTCAAACACCATCTTGCGGGTACTCATTTGAATTGTCTGGACAAGACAATCTAAATGAGTACCCACAACATAGGTTTTCATTGAGAAATTAAGATTATAGACAGGTGATACCCCACTTATTTGAACCTCAGACTATTATTACAAAAATAAGCCTACTGTACACAAAGCTTTGGCAGACAGTACAGAGTATGATCAGTCTACACAGACATGCCGTCTGATCTTAGTCTAACTTACCTGCTTTCATAATTGTGGGAAAAATTGAAACAACAGTTTTAAATTCCATAGCCCTGCGTTCAGGATAACAAAACATGGCAAACAGTATGCAAATTGTACCATGCTTTGCATGAAAGTGCACATGCAAAGAATGGTACATGAATAATTTGCAGACAGTTTGCAGCATTTTATCCTGAATGCATGGCAGGATATGGGTTAAGGGCTTCATTACAAGAAGAGTTTACAATAGCAGCCAGGTTACCATTTTAGAAATATTCTTGGACAAGTATAAGTGCAAAATAAATAAAATCCATAATCTATTATTCTAAAACTTACAGTTTTTTTTTTATCATTAATTGTTATGCTGGTTAACTGTGTTTCGTCAAAACAAGATTTTGTTTTGCAGTATGATGACTTGCAAAACAAAGATGTAAAATTTGGTAACTAGAAAGCCATGAATGGCTTGAGTCGCTCCACAGGCTTGAAATTCTTGTAAAAGCAAATAAATGTTTTGACTAGATTTTTTGATATTTGGGGTTCTACTGATGTTGAAAATGATTTTCAAAGTTTCAACTATATAACAGATAGAGAAATGACCTCTGCTATTAAATTTTTTTTAATATTTTTCATCAAATCAAAATAATTTTTGACAGCATGATAATGGGTCACCCAAAGATCATACCAAAAATGTTTGATTGATATCCATCATTTACATTCTGAGAAAATGTTTTTCATAGTTTCCACTATTTAACATATTGAGAGTTGACCTCCACCCTAAAAATGTATATTTTTCATCCAATCACAATAATTTTTGGTACACTGATAAAGGGTCACTCAAATATCATTCCAGTGAAAATTAATTGATATCCAAAAATCAAATTCTGAGAAAATGATTTTCAAATTTTCCACTATATAACATAAAGAGAAATGACCTCTGCCCATAAAATGCATATTTTTTCATCCAATCAAAATAATTTTTGGTAAATTGATAAAGTGTTACTCAAGGATCATTCCAGTGAAATTTGGTTGATATCCATCAGTTACATTCTGAGAAAATGATTTTCAAAGTTTCCACTATATAACTTATAGAGAAATGACCTCCGCCCATAAAACACATATTTTTCATCCAATCACAATGATTTTTTGTAAACTGATAAAGGGTCACTCAAGGATCATTCAAGTGAAATTTGGTTGATATCCATCAGTTAGATTAAGAGAAAATGATTTTCAAAGTTTCCACTATATAACATATAGAAAAATGACCTCCGCCCATAAAATACATATTTTTCATCCAATCACAATGATTATTTGTAGACTGATAAAGGGTCACTCAAGGATCATTCAAGTGAAATTTGGTTGATATCCATCTGTTAGATTAAGAGAAAATGATTTTCAAAGTTTCCACTATATAACATATAGAAAAATGACCTCCGCCCATAAAATGCATATTTTCCATCCGATCACAATGATTTTTGTGTAGACTGATAAAGGGTCACCCAAGGATTATTCATGTAAAATTTAATTGGTATCCATTCATTAGAATCTGAGAAAACTCACTTATTACCATATTTGGAAATAAGCCACGCCCATTTAATCCATGTTTTTCATTGGATCAAAATTTCTTGAACAACTTTGAAAGAGGGTCACCCAAGGATCATTCCTGTGAAGTTTGGTTGAAATCCATCCAGTAGTTTCTGAGGAGAAGATTTTTAAAGAAAAGTTTACGACCGGACGCACGCACGGACGGACGGACGGACGCACGACGGACACAGCGCCATGACAATAGCCCCAGTGGCTTTCAGCCAGTGGAGCTAAAAATTAACCAATAACATCATGAGAAAACGAATTTCTCAGTTTTATCTATGTATATTTACATTTTTGGAAATGACCTCCACCGATTAAACCTATGATTTTTAACAAATCAAAAGAATTATTATTTAAGAAAAAATTCAAATAAGGAATCATTGTAAGAAAATGATGTAATCAAAAAGGTTTTTTTATATTTTCTTTCAATTTTTTGCCTAAAATGTTATGTGGAGTATGGCGCAGATAGAACAAATGTTTATTTGTTAGAGAGTAAACTATCCCCTGTAGCATGCATAGATTTTAAAACCGTGAGATTTCATTTGTTCTTATAATATTGTTAAAACTGAAAATGTTCATAACAATATCTCTATTTCCATTTGTTTAAGACTACTCCAAAGTCAATGAATTTCAATGGTAAATTCAATGTGTGGTGATATTGAAAAGAGCCTGCAAAAATATTGTAGAACAAGATGTGTTTGTGAAACACAAATGCCCCCGTAACGGCATTTTTTTCAAAGTTTGACCTTGACAGATGACCTTGACCTTGTCACATGACCTTGACCGCATCTATCGATGCAGGGGCATAAAAATATTGAGAAAGTGAAATTGCTATAAAGCTATTCCTCTTTTTTTCTTTAATGTTTTCCCTTTTAATTGCCTTCATTGACAAAAAAACCAAAATACAGTAAAACTTGTAATAAGCAACCATGAACAGAACTACCCAAAAGCGGTCGTTCAAAAAAATGGTCACTTAATACACGTTTTGTTTACAAAATGAATTGATAGAAAATGTATATAATTGCAAAATTCTCAAAAATCCAATGCTGTGAAAACTCAACCGAATCATCTCAATGAGACGATTCTTGTGAGTTTTAACAACATAGGAATTCTTTACTATAATTTTTTTACCTATAATATCTACTTTTACAGATACATGTATGTCGGTTTAAAGAAGGGAATTTTGAAAATGGTTGCTTAATAAAAATGGTTGCTTAATAGACGTGGTCACTTAAGTAAGATTCACTATATGTTTATAGGTAGTTACAGCTGTTTAGAGTTGAGTCCGCGATGAATACTAACAGAATTCCTCTTCTGACTGGTTTGTTAATGGAATGTTGTCAAGAGAAGAGTCCACTTCATCCAGTAACCATGGCGACTCTTCTATAACAAGGGAGATCAGTCTGTCTAAATACCATTTCTGCTTACTCGCCTCTTTTACAATGTCCTTTAGTGACTCAACTATCTGCTCCTACAGAGAGGAAAGAAAAAAATACCCATTACAAGAAAAAAATATTTTTGATTTGTTAAATTTAAACAAAATTCAAACAATATTTCAATGAGAAAGCTGCTGTAAATCAGGTATTTTTCATGTCTGATTACATCTCTGGGACTAACAGAGGTATATACTTAACTAAAGCGCTGTCTATGGTTGCCAACACTTGGCTGCAGATGCTGGATAATGCAAAAAATCTAAGATGAACAAGAGGGCCAGAATGGCCCTAAACCTCTCACCTGAATTTTATTGGTCCAGTAACTTTCTAACAATGTTTATATTTGCTTAATTATGGAAGAGATGTTATTCCAAGAATTTAAAGTGAAAATAGACCAAAGTAAGCCCCGCCCTGCTTTGCCCATATTTATGGGCAAATCAAAATTTTGAAAACTAATTTTTGAAAAGGGACACCCAAGGAACATACTGGTAAAGTTTCATTGAAATCAGCCCAGGAGTTCAGGAGATGTTGTTCAAAATATGCCCTGCCCTGCCCTGCCACGCCCATATTCATGGGCAAATCAAAAATTTCTTGAACAATATTTGAGAAGGCTTGCACAAGGAGCATTGTGGTAAAGTTTCATTGAAATCGGCCAAAAAGTTCAGGAGGAGATGTTGTTCTAAGATTTTGGGCTCCAAATAAGCCCTGCCCTGCCACATCCAAATTTATGGGCCAATCAAAATTATGGGAACAATCTTGGAAAAGGGTCACCCAAGGAACATTCTTGTAAAGTTTCGTTGAAATCGGCCTAGTGGTTAAGGAGATGTTGTTCAAGATTTTTGCCTAAAAAAAAGCCCCACCCAGATTTATGGGCGTTCAAAGATTTCAGGCTAAAAATAAGCTCCTCCCTGCTACACCATTATTTATGGGCCAATCATAATTTTGCAAACACTTTTTGAAAAGGGTCACCAAAGGACTATTCTGGTAAAGTTTCATTGAAATTGGGCCAGTGGTTTAGGAGAAGATGTCGTTCAAAGATTTCAAAGCGAAAAAAAAGCCACACCCTGCCATGCCCATATTTAGGTGCCAATCAGAATTTAGCGAACAATTTTTAAAGAGAGTCATCCAAGGAACATTCTGGCAAAGTTTCATTGAAATCAGCCCAGTGGTTCAGTAGAAGGAGTTTTTCTAAATTGTTGTCGACGGACGACATACGATGTACTACAGACGACGGACTCAGTTCACCCTAAAAGCTCCCCTTGAGCACGTTGTCTCAGGTGAGCTTAAAATGGGTGGAACTCTTAAAAATTGCTTTCAGAGATATCACCCTTGATGGTCTGGACAGCTCTCATGATGGTTAACACATATGCCAAGTTTCAAAATCATCAATAACAACAGAAATATAACCAAGGTCAAAATTTGCCATGCCAACAGCAACGTCAATGTATTTGACCCCAAAGTGATCTAAAAACAACCAAGTTAATGAAAAGGCAATGATCTATATTGTGTAGTGATTGAGTAATAAAATATTGATTAAAAAATATTGATAAAGAAATGTAATTAACAAATGATTAACTGATCTTCATACCCTAGATGAATCTTCCACACTTAAAGTGTCCATCGTCATGTTGTAATACTCATGGCCGCCCACACTCTCCTTTGAATCTGAAATATAGAAAAATATGGTGTTATTTAGCATTCACTGAGTAAACAACACATTTTCATAAAACACAAATGCCCCTGAAATGGCAATTTTTTAAGAAATTTGACCTTACAGTAGTGAACCCTTAATAGGTTCCAAACATTTCAGCCAAAATGATTTTTAACAGTGTTAACCAAGGTTTCCTAATGAAATCAGGAAACCTTGGTCAACATTGTGAAAGCCCATGAGTTCCAATTTTTTTTTGAACTATTACGGTTCCACTACCTTAATAATTGACCTTGATAGTTGACCACAGCCTTGACCTTCAAAGATGTGGATTGATAAGGGGAACTATTATTCCAAATACATGTTTAGTTTGTAGGTTGTTTTGCAGACAGACAGTTGGAAACCGGTAAAACGATCTCTGGATGTATAGGCATGAAAAAACAAGATGTTTCTGTGAAACACAATGCCATCGAAATGGCAATTTTTCTTAAACTTTGACCTTGACAGATGACCTTGACCTTGTCACATGATCTTGACATCTGTAGTTACTGATCATCAAGATCTATCATCATACCAAATATGAGCATTGTATCTTGAATAGCCTTGAAGTTAATGGCAATGTTAAATTTTTTGGTTAAGTTTAGCAGACAGACAGACCGACCGACAGACAGACTGATCAATGTTAAAACATTTTTTGATGCGGGGGCATAAAATTTGTCTTGTCCAAAATGATAGAGGTTTCAAATAATACATATTAACAATAGGACCAAGAGAGCCAGCCAATACTCTGCTGGAATTTCCACAATGGAAATCAGCAGAATCATTAATTTCTTTGAGAAAAGTTAGCCATTCTTTCTTTCATACAGTAAGTCAAATGTTACAGTCAGATACAAGAGTGTTAGAGACAATTTACCTACCAACCTTTTATTTTCACTTTATAAAATCCTTCACCTTACCAATCAAATAAAATCAAATTAGTGGGAACAAAATAAATAGCACTTGCAACAAAAGCTTTCATTATCAAATTTAGCTTGGCCAGGGATTGAACTCATGACCAGCAAACAGAGAGCTACTGGCTAAGGTAATCTGGCCAACCTTGGGCTGGTTGTATAAATGATAAATATTTGTTAAATATCAGATGGATGATTGTTTTAACCAATTGATATTGTTGTCTCAATTGGATCTTGATTGTCTGAATATAAATTTTGTTTACAGTTAACCAATGGTTATCTTTTATACAACCCTGGCCTAGTTAGTTTCTAAATACATGAATATGTGGTAGTCAGGGTTTCAGAGCATAGACCAGGGGACTGTTTTACTTAACTTTTTACAAAAGAATTAATCGAAAGTAAAAATCACAAATCTTGTCCGGTGCTTTCATTGTTAGATTCTGCCTTGCAATACCTCATTGGAATCGTCTTTAGAAGATGATTCCAATGTGATGATACATGGCAGAAGTCATTATTCTAGAAACAACTTAAATTTTTGACTTACACAAAATAAATATCAAAAGATTTTTAGTAAAACAGGCCTGTTCTGCATTCAGGATTTAAAAACATTCACCAACATTTTGAAATTGTACCCCACTTTGCATGTGATCTCACCATGGGGTACCATGTCTTAAAATTTTGCTAACATTTTCATCTAGAATGCAGGGCTGAATAAGACAGACCGTTTGTCACTATATTTGTTTTTTGGAAGTGATAACATACACCAAAGTAAGAAAATAATTCCTCATTACAGAAAAATAACCAAAAAGTCCTCACAAAACTTAAAATGCTGAACAGCAGCATGATATTTTGCTGTTTCCATGGCCATGTTGCAAAATTTAGACATCTTATTTCTTATACCTCACGTTTCTAGGCAGACTTAATTATGCTATATCCATATTTCCACTCCTATTTGACAAAATATGTGAGATAATTCAAAAAGCATGATAATCATCTACATGCAAATCTAAAGGTTAAGGTAGTGGAACCGTAATAGTTCCGCAATATTTCTGAACTCATGACCTTTCACAATGTTGACCAAGGTTTCCTAATGAAAATCATAAGGAAACCTCGGTTAACACTGTTAAAGTTCATTACTACCGAAACGTTGTGTAACTATTACCGGCCCACTACCTTAAAAGCAGAAAAATCAATGTAGCAAAATAAAACAAGGAGAAACACAAAACAGATAGGCATGATATTTCATGACAGAAATTTCTGTGGCGAAAAATATAGCAAAAAGTTGTCCCTATATACAGACATTTTCCTATGAAATTTTTGTTTGGCATTATCCAATAGTTGGCAAGTATTTTTTCAACCAATTATAATGTTTAGAATAATGGTAATTTTTTTGAACCCTTGTCATACTGAACCCAGAATATTCCTCTTTAGGCAGCCGGTATATGTATAGACAAAGATCGGCCTGCACATATGTAGTATATATAGGATCTCTTATGAGATTTTAATTGAGACAAGCTGATCTTAACCGAGCCTAGAATTGAAATGTTATCGAGCAAGCCTTGGTGAGCTTAATAACTTTTCTTTTCTAGACTCGCTTAAGATCAGCCTGTCTCAAATAAAATTGAGTAGCAGGTTCTTCTTCTCACAGTTACAACTTATTGTTCCTTAAGAAAATAATTTTTGAAATATTCCGATGACAGAAGTAATACAAAAGCTTGTGTTAGATGATGTCATGAAAACATCATTTACAACATGATCTTACACATGTGTAATACAAGGATATCTCTGATGGCTATTTGTTAAAATAGACAATAGTGCTTTGTGAGAAATACCTACTTTATACTGTTATTTTAAATCTCCTTCAAATTGGATCAGTAAAAAAATTCATTGATTTGGAAAGAGATAAACGAGCCATGATGGAGGAAACATTCAAGAAAAGTTTTGGAATTAATACCCTGATTTGCATGTGTATACTAATGCAAAGCTGGGAATCATTTGAAAACAGTCACATATGTTTTGTTCATCATGAATGCAAAGCAATTTTCAGTCTCTAAAATATTAACAACTAGCTATTAGCCGTATGATACTTACTTTTTAATCGAACCTTCCCCCTTGTCTCTTTCAATTTCTCAATAGCTTTGTCTCTTGAAAGTTCAAGGTCATGCATTCTAGCTTCCTATAAAAAAGAAAAAGGCAATAGTTAGTTCGAGTCTCCCTGTTAAAATCAGTCAATTCTCTTCTGAAGTTGATTTCCAGATAGCCCTATGGACTTACAACAGATAGTTCTGAGATTCCTGGCAATCTTTAGGCAAATCACAGACTGGCAACATCTGTGCCCTTTAAAACATATGGGAATTTTTGTATTTGAACCCTTTCACGAAAATTCTGGAATCACCTTTGAATTTGATTGATAAAATAATTATAAGGACATAAATAATCGGGTACACGAGTGCCTGCAGGTAACGAGACCTTGGGTACCCAGGTACATAATTTATACTAGTCCCTGCTCTACATAGCTACAAAGGTATTTGAAAACAGATATAGCCTTAGTTTTCAGCTAAAACCTCGCAACTGCAGTTTTATATAGTGGATGATACGACATTTGCCATCAAGCTTAGACAATGAATATCTAAGTATTTAGCGGATCAATGTTCCACAAAGAAGAATGTCAGGGTAAAAAATCCTTGCAAGGAGGATTAAACTTAAGTCACAAAACGTAAAGAAAAAAGCATTTGTTGAAACAGTAATATGGTAGTTGTCAATCAAAGCATCACATCAATGCCAAAGCTGAAGCCAAAGAGGGTGCCCCAAATGACTGGAAGAGCTCCCTATATTCTTTAACACTTTCCTGTTTTACAAAATTTTGGACCTGTCCAAATTCAAAGGTTTTGCAGACGAAAATTTAAAGTGGATTTAATTTGAAAAATAACAATTCAGTAGGGTAGAAAAAAGTGTGGAAAGAGAAGAAATTGCTTGTAAGAAGCAATTTCTTCTTTTTTCACAATGTTTACTCAATCATAAAATCACAGGCACGTAAAAAGCAGAGATTAAACAGCAAAGGGTTAAATAGTTGAACTGTCTGAAAGTTGATGTTTTGCTCTGAAATTTTGGTAACTAAATCATATTGTCAGTTGGTGAATAAAATGTTGTTCAAGCTATTTTTATAACATTTTGGTTGCTCATCAATAATATGTCAATGGTAAAATATAGATGAGAGAATTCTTATGAGTTTCAACAACATAGGATTCAGTGTTAATTTTGATAAAATCTAAAATATTTCAACAATACAATGTTTCCAAAAAAGGTATACCAAAGGTAACATTTAGAATTTGTTACAGGAGGGAAGAATATTCTAGATTCAAACAAGAGGGCCTTAGTGACCCTTTATCGCTCACCTGAGTGAAGCATCTAAAACTTGATTATAACAGGCTTTGAAAGGATGATAAGATAATGACAAATGTGAAACAATTCTACACAACCAGAAAATCCGTTTGGCCAATTTTCGGGTTGTTTTTGCCAAAAATGTGGCTTCTAGAGACCAAACAAAGGTTTGCCCCATCACCTAGTTTTTGACACCACTTTACACATTTTGGACTCAGATTTCATCAAGACAATCATTCTGATCAATTTTTATGTTGATCAGACCAAAAAAATGTTGGCTCTAGAGTGCATAAAAGTTTTTCTGAGATATGACCCTTTGACAAAGTTTTTGACCCTATTTGACCCATTTTCAAACTCAATTTTCAGATTGTTTAGGTAAATAAATGGCCCCTAGAGTGCATGCAAGGTTTTTCTGAAATTTGACCCAGTGACTTAGATTTTGACCCCAGTTGACCCAATTTTAAACTCATCTGCGATTTCATCAAGACAATTATTCTGACAAATTTTCAGGTTGATCAGGCAAAAATTGTGGCCTCTAGAGTGCATACAAGGATTTTTTCAAGATTTTTCCCGGTGACCTTGTTTTTGATCCCAGCTGAACCAATTTCAAACTAGTCATCCAGACAATCATTCTTGCCGATTTTCAGATTGATTCCAAGGCAAAAATTATGGACTCTTGATTGCATACAAGGTAAATGTGGATGATGCAAGATGCAGGCAAGACACACAATGGATGACTGACAATTACCCCAGTCAAGCTTCACATTCTGACAAAAGTTGACACCTTACCAACTACCCATATGGCCCCCCCTTTGCCTGACAGATCACAGTTTTAACATATAATTAGGGATGTGGAAAACACGGGTTATCTCCACTTGTCCCTGGACAAATGAAGTCAGATTTTTTACTTTTCCAGGATTAAAATGAACATGTCCACTTAAGATAGAATAGATAGATTTCGATATGTAACTTATTTCAGAATTAAGGGAATTAATATCAGTTAAGTGAAAAATCTGCATTTTCAATCAATTCCTAATATTGAATAATTATATTTCAAATTTAATCATTCTGAGTTTATGCATGCAACTTCTTTGACTTTTCTTTTAGTTTTTTAACCCATGTCATGCTGAACCCGGAATATTCCTGCTTTGGCAGGAGCTATAGACAAACATCAGCCTGCACATATGTGCAGTCTGATGTTAGTCTACACCACCTGTTTCTCACTTTCAAAACAGAATTGTCGATAAATTTAGTTTTTCAAATAAAAACTGACCTACAGTTGGAACTTTCAGTGCTTTTTGCCCTTTGAATTTGAGAACATTTTTAGCCACAATTTATTCAGCATAACAAGGGTTAAAAATGTTGCCTCAGAGCTACAGATAGGGAGGGGTATTTTGGATTTCAAATATCATTATTTCAATTATACTTGTGCAAATCTTATACTTTGGTTACTCATCTGAATCATTGAGATCATTAAAATGAGTACCCACAATACAGGGTTGCATTGAGAAATAAAGAAATAAAGATTTAACCCTTGTCATGCTGAACCCGGAATATTCCTGCTTTGGCAGGAGCTGTAGACAAACATCAGCCTTCACATAATTATGTGCAGTCTGATGTTAGTCTACACCACCTGTTTCTCTATTTCAAACCAGAGTTGTCATTAGGTATAGTTTTTCAAATAAAAATTAACCTACAGTTGGAACTTTCAGTGCTTTTTGCCCTTTGATTTTGAGAACATTTTAGCCACAATCTATTCAGCATGACAAGGGTTAAAAATGTTGCCTCAGAGCTACAGATAGGGAGGGTTTTTTTTTGATTTCAAATATCATTATTTCAATTATACTTGTGCAAATCTTATACTTTTGGTACTCATCGGAATCATTGAGATCATTAAAATGAGTACCCACAATACAGGGTTTCATTGAGAAATAAAGATTTAAGACTTGCCTTGTCCCCTCTGATCTGTGTCTTGGTATTTAATGCGAATTTAAACAAGAGCACTGCCTACAGGCGCCTACGCTCGGCTGTTGAGTGCTGGATGGTGGGAAAAAATCTAAGTCAAAATAGGATCATAATTTGTTCAAAATGCATCTAGAGTTATCCCCCTTGATAGTGTAGGTTGCTCTTTTGATGGTGAACATGTGTGCCAAGTTTCAAGTAAATGCTTTGAGTAGAGCCAGAGATGTCACAAAATGTCAAAGTTTTTCGCACAGCCACGACGACATCAACAAGAAGGCTATAGCAATATCTCAGGTTTTCTCTGAAAACAGCCGAGCTAAAAATCAAGACTGGTAAATGTAAAGATACAGTCTACATACCTTATCTTCCACTTCTAATTGTAGTCTTTCTATTTCCTTTTGTTGTTGAATGACTTTTTCTTCTAGTTTCTTGTTCTGTTCCTATAATATACATTTATAGGCATACCTCACATCAATTATATATGTGACCTGTCTCACAAAAAGGAACCATCTTGAAATCTCATTAAATAAACATTTGAAAAAGAGATTGGTAAAGATTGGCCAACGAGAGGCGTTTCAAAAATTCTTTCACATGAAGGTAGATTGATTATTCTTGAATCAGAAAATTAGTAAGGTGTGAAAAGTTTCGACCCTAGTCAGTCTGCACAATCCCCACAGTCTGACAAGGGTCTGCACTTTACACACTTCCAAGATAGTTCATCTTTGCATGACAGGTCAAAAATATGAGATGTCTGGTCACTCCAAACAAAATCTTTTAAGTTGACTAGCAAAGTGGCCAAGTTCATTTTGTACTTAGTTGATTAATTAGAAAAAAAAAGAATCTAAATCTCTTGACCTGTTGAATCATATTAAATATTCAATTGACACTGAAATCTTCAATTTTTTTGCTTGTAGTCAATATGTTTTAGACTTGGTTAGAAAAAATCCTTTATAATAGTTTCAATTTATTTTAGTTCATAACATTGATAGCTTGAGCTTACATAATATCACATTTTTTTCTGAAGGGAATAGAATAAACATTTAATACTAGAAAGCCATGAATGGCTTGAGTCGCTCCACAGGCTTGAAATTCTTGAAAAAGCAAATCTAAGGTTTGCCTAGATTTTAAGATATTTTCATTTCTACTGATGTTGAAATGAATTTCAAAGCTTCCACTATGTAACATATAGAGAAATGACCTCTGCCCATAAAAGACATATTTTTCATCCAATGACATTAATTTTTCTCTACATGGTAAAGGTTCACTCAAGGATCATTCCAGTGAAATTTGGTTGATATCCATCTATCACATTCTGAGAAAATGGTTTTTAAAGTTTCCACTATGTAACAAATAGAGAAATGACCTCCGCCCATAAAATACATATTTTTCATCCGATCACAATAATTTTTGGTAGACTAATAAAGGATCACTTAAGGATCATTCAGGTGAAATTTGGTTGATATCCATTGATTACATTCTGAGAAATTGATTTTCAAAGTTTCCTCTTTATAACATATAGAGAAATGACCTCCGCCAATAAATTACATATTTTTCATCTGATCACAATATTTTTGGTAGACTGATACAGGTTCACTCAAGGATCATTTGAGTGAAATTTGGTTGATATCCATCCATTAAATTCTGAGAAAATGATTAGCAAAGTTTCCACTATATAACATATAGAGAAATGACCTCTGCCCATAAAATGCATATTTTTCATCCGATCAGAATAATTTTTGGTAGACTGATAAAGGATCAACCAAGGATCATTCATGTAAAATTTAATTGGTATCCATCTATTAGAATCTGAGAAAAGTCACTTTTTACCATATTTGGAAATTAGCCACGCCCATTAAATCCATGTTTTTCATTGGATCCATATTTCTTGAACAACTTTGAAAGAGGGTCATCCAAGGATCATTCCTGTGAAGTTTGGTTGAAATTCATCCAGTAGTTTCTGAGGAGAAGATTTTTAAAGAAAAAGTTTACGACCGGACGCACGCACCCACGCACGCACGGACGACCGCACGACGGACACAACGCCATGACAACAGCCCCAGTGGCTTTCAGCCAGTGGAGCTAAAAACACTCAGTTTTCAATATTTCGGCAAAAATTGCTTTTTTCAAGAAAACGAAAAATATTCTAATAAAAATATTTTTCGTTTTCTTGAAAAGGCAATTTTTGCTGAAATATTGAATACTGAGTGTTTTATTAAATGTAAGCTTATATAGTTGCTCTCAAAAAGCAAATCTAGGTGTTTTCCTGTCCCTGAGAGAGAGGCGGTAGTTAAAACCCACTGCTACAACTCTACACATGGGTAAACAGTGGCTGCTGGCTATAAAAACATCACCCAAAGAATATTATCCTGCCAAGTTTGGTTGAAATTTGTTCAATGGTTTGGGAGGAAAACATTTTTAAAGTGAAAATAAGCCGCAGCATGCTACACCTGCCCTTATTTGGGGGTCAATCAAAATTTCTTGTAAACTTGAGAAAAGAATCACTGAAGAAATTTTAATAAAATTCTTAATGAAACATTAAGTCAGACAAGGTTTTTGAAAATTTAATCTACTTTATGATTATCTTATTTTGATCTATGTTGTTTCTTGCAGGAATATTGATACTTCCATGTAAACAACATGCGAAATAACCTTCTCACTTTTAGTGAAATTCTCCCAACATCACAAAGTTCATTTCTGATACACCATTAAAGGTTTATAAAACTAGTTTGAATCTAGAAAAGTTAATAATATGATGATGTTAAATGAATGGTCATTGAAAACCGAATTTATTGAACAAGTCATCTATTAACTGTTTAAGATTACAAATTTAATAAATCCAGTATTCAATGACCACAAATTTATTATTCTATCTATATATGACCTGATTTTGTTTATAAAACAAAGAAATTCAGATATTTATCGATTCCGGTTATTCTGAAAAACAAAAAACATGTACACTGTTTGCAAACTGACGCCATCAAATGCATTATACGACCTCATTTTCATAACAAAAATATAACATTGCTTTTCATTCTTAGCTCATTTGCATAGTTATTCCACTAGTTAAATAATACTCAAGTAATATAACAAAACTAGAAAGCCATGAATGTGTCGCTCCACAGGCTTGAATTTCTTGTAATAGCAAATCTAAGTTTTGACTAGATTTTTAGATATTTTGGGTTCTACTGATGTTGAAATGATTTTCAAAGTTTCCACTACATAACATATAGAGAAATGACCTCCGCCAATTAAATACATATTTTTCATCCGATCACAATATTTTTTTTGTAGACTGATAAATGGGTCACCCAAGGATCATTCATGTAAAATTTGGTTGATATCTATCAGTTAGATTCTGAGAAAATGATTTTCAAATTTTCTACTACATAACATATAGAGAAATGACCTCTGCCCATAAAATACATATTTTTCATCAAATCACAATAACTGTTGGAAGACTGATAAAGGGTCACCCAAGAATCATTCATGTAAAATTTGGTTGATATCTATACGTTAGATTCTGAGAAAATGATTATCAAAGTTTCCACTATATAACACATAGTGAAATGACCTCCGCCCATAAAATACATATTTTTCATCCGATCAAAATAATTTTTTGTAGACTGATAAACAGTCACCCAAGGACCATTAATGTGAAATTGGTATCCATCAATTATGGCCTGAGAAAAGTCACTTTTTACCATATTTGGAAATAGCCACGTCCATTAAATCCATGTTTTTTATTGGATCAAAGTTTCTTGAAAGAGAGTCACCAAAGGATCATTCCTGTGAAGTTTGGTTGAAATCCATGAAGTAGTTTCTGAGGAGAAGATTTTTAAAGAAAAAGTTTACGACCGGACATACAGACAGATGGATGGACGGACGGATTCACGACAGACACAACGCCATGACAATAGCCTCAGTGGCTTTCAGCCAGTGGAGCTAAAAATCACTTATGTTGTTGTGGTAGTTTTTCAGTCATATTGACATCTGTAGTAGTAGTAGTAGTAGTAGTAGTATCATTATCATTATTATATGATATATATATATATCATTATAAAAATCTTTTTAATTTAATTATTCATCAAAGAAATGAAAAATTAATTCATTGTCATGAAACTTTAAATTTATTTTTTCATATGTGTCAATTATCTCATTGAGAAGATAGAAGAAAAAGTAAGTACAAATACGCTGACGATAATGATAAGGATGAGTCATATTATTTTGATACAGAATAACCTTAAACATAATGATTTTAATGATAATTCAATAAATCTAGTAAAAATTGCAATGGAAGCAAAATATTATTAATCCTGTAAGCCTAAAAGTATACAGTTTGGAGTACTAAAAGTGCTTTGATTATAGTGGATTTCAATTATCAATTACAAACATAACAAAACCATTTTGACTTTCAAACACATTGTCAGTTTTTCATTCTGTCTTTTCTCTTTCAATTGGTTTAATTTATCTATCATATTTGAGCTTCATAAAGGGTAATTTTTTTGTTTGAAAATTCCGAAAGTCCTTCTTCACTATATATAAATTTGCTGTCTGCTAGTGACGTATACCTCTTAATCTCTACTTCCGGTCGAAGGTGTAACTTATCTAAATCTCGCATTCAATGGATTGAATTAAAAATACCCTGAATTTGATATAGATGCCTATTGGCATATTTGCGCAAAATAAATGTGTTTAGACTACCATTTTGTGTTTTCTGGGAAGTTAAAGCATACTAGAGGCGCTTGAGCACCTGATTCGCTCCACAGGCCTGAATATCCAAATAATGACTATTAGAGGATGATAAAGCTGTTTAAATGAGAATTGAAGTGAATGAATGAGTGAATGTTTATTTCAAGTAAATAAGGGTCATATGCTGAAATATTTCTGCATAAAAAACTCATGATCAGTGAATAACAAAATTGACCTCTACCTGTTACACAAATATTTTTCATTTAATCACAATAATTTTGTGCAGTCTGATAATGGGTCACCCAAGGATCATTCTAATGATATTTTGTTAAAATCCAAATATAAGAATTTCAAAACTAACAGAATGTTACTGCACAATATACTGGTGTTGGTCTGCAAAATTTTGATTGTAGATCTTAATTAAACACTACTAAATGATGTTACTTCACAATTGTTTGTCATCAAAACAAAATTCTAACTAATGATAGTAAGAAGTAAAATATTCAATCCAATATATTTATTTTATTCTGCCCAATGCCTTAGAGTGCAGTAAACTCAACTCTTTCTACCCCACTCTGAATGTCAGGAGGTCAGAACATCATTTTACACTCTGTGCAGATTCACCCTTCGTTCAACTAAACTCACCAATTCTAAGTGGGTATTCTCAGGCTACTTATTTCAACTAATGTTTCTATACATTTGAATTTCAACAAAGGTTTTGTTCCTTCTAATCTATAATCATTACACCTATTAAATTTAACAAGTCTAGAAAAATTCATCATTGAGAAGATACCAAAAGGGTGATCAAATATTCACTTTATATGCTATAATACCCTCTACCAATAAAAAAAATATGCTGTTCATCTAATCAAATAATTATTTGCAGACTGATACAACTTCACAGACATAAAATTTCCATGGTATCTAATCCATCTGTTTAACCTTTCAGGATAGTTTGTTTTACCCTATATATGAAGAAATGACCTCTGCCCATAAAATACATATTTTTGATCTGATCACAATATTTTTTTTAAATAGACTGATAAAGGATCACTAAAGAATCATTCTAGTAAAATTTGGTTAATATCTATCAATTAGGTTCTGAGAAAATGATTTTCAAAGTTTACACTATATAACATAAAGGGAGATGACCTCCTCACATAAAATATATACTTTTATCCGATTACAATAATTTTTGCTATACCGATACAGGGTCACTCAAGTATCATTCATGTAAAATTTGGTTGATATCTATCAATTAGGTTCTGAGAAAATGATTTTCAAAGTTTTCACTATATAACATATAGAGAAATGACCTCTGTCCATAAAATACACATTTTTCATCCGATTACAATAATTTTTGCTAAACTGATAAAGGGTCACTCAAGTATCATTCATGTAAAATTTGGTTGATATCTATCAATTAGGTTCTGAGAAAATGATTTTCAAAGTTTTCACTATATAACATATAGAGAAATGACCTCTGTCCATAAAATACACATTTTTCATCCGATTACAATAATTTTTGCTAAACTGATAAAGGGTCACTCAAGTATCATTCATGTAAAATTTGGTTGATATCTATCAATTAGATTCTGAGAAAATGATTTTCAAAGTTTTCACTATATAACATATAGAGAAATGACCTCTGTCCATATAATACATATTTTTCATCTGATCACAATGATTTTTTGTAGGCTGATAGAGGGCCCCTCAAGGATAATTCATGTGAAGTTTGGTAAATATCCATCGATTAGTTTCTGAGAAAAGCCACCTATTACCATAAATGGAAATTAGGCACGCCCACTACAGACATGATTTTCAACCGATTAAAAATCTTTGAAGGAATCTGATAGAGAGTCACCCAAGGAACATTCCTGTGAAATTTGATTGGAATCCATCAAGTTCTTTATGAGGAGAAGATTTTTAAAGTAAAAGTTTACGGACGGACGGACGCACACACGCACGGACGATGGACACCTCGCCATGACAATAGCTCGCTGGCCTTTCGGCCAGTGGAGCTAACAAGTGCATGTCGTATTGCGATGCAATACAGGAGTCCCCCACCGGATAACAAAAAATCCTTTCTTATAATATATCTCCTTCTTACTAGATCTATAACTGTATACAAAATTTGAAGTTGCTAGCACATTAGGTTTTGAACAAAATGTCCCAAACAAAAATATAAGAGTAAAAACAACCAATGGCAAAAACTCCAAAAGTGGGCAGAGAAGAATGATTCTTAAATATGCCACTTGTCCTCAATGAGATCTATAAGTGTACCAAGTTTGAAGTTGCTAGCACTGATGGCCCAGGAGATATGGTCCGGACAAAAATGTCAGGATAAAAATCAACAATGGACAATAACTAAAAAAGTGGATGTGGCAGAGTAACAGTTCTTGTGCATTACACTTCTTCTCAATGAGATCTACCAGTGTACAAAGTTTGAAGTTGCTAGGGCTTATCATATGGTTTAGGAGATAAGTACGGGGCAAATATGTAAGGATAGAAACAACAAAGGGCAATAACTCAAAAAGTGGACCTGGAAGAGTGACAGTTCTTGTACATGACACTTGTCCTCAATGATATCTATAAGTGTAGCAAGTTTGAAGTTTCTAGCTCTTATGGTTAAGAAGATATGTTCCGGACAAAAATGTAAAGGTAAAAACAACAAAGGGCAATAACTCAAAAAGTGGGTGTGGCAGAGTAACAGTTCTTGTACATGACACTTGTCCTCAATGACATCTATACGTGTAAAGATTTTAAAGTTGCTAGCACTTATAGTTTAAGAGATATGATCTGGACAAGAATGTAAGACTAAAAACAACAAAGGGCAATAGCTCAAAAAGTGGACATGGCAGATTACAGTTCTTGTACATGACACTTGTCCTCGATAAGATCTATCAGTGTACAAAGTTTGAAGTTGCTAGCACTTATGGTTTAGGAGATATGATCCAGACAAAAATGAAAGGGTAAAAATAACAAAGGGCAATAACTCAAAAAGTGGGCGTGGCAGAATAACAGTTCTTGAACATGACACTTGTCCTCTATAAGATCTATAAGTGTACCAAGCTTGAAGTTGCTAGCACTTAAAGTTTAGGAGATATGATCCGGACAAGAATGTAAGGCTAAAAACATCAAAGGGCAATAACTCAAAAAGTGGGTGTGGCAGAGTTATGGATCTTGAACATGACACTTCTCCTCAATGAGATCTATAAGTGTACAAAGTTTGAAGTTGCTAGCACACATAGTTTAGGAGATATGTTCCGGACAAGAATGTAAGGGTAAAAACAACAAAGGGCAATAATTCAAAAAATGGGCGTGGCAGAGTAACAGTTTTTAAACATTACACTTCTCCTCAATGAGATCTATAAGTGAATCAAGTTTGAAGTTGCTAGCACATATGGTTTAGAAGATATAGCCCGGACAAAAGTGTGACGGACAGACTGACGGATGAACAGACAGACGGACGGACAGACAGATGGAAACGAGCAAACGTATAGTCCCCCAACCGGTAACCAGTGGGGGACTAATAATCAACGGGTAATTTCACTCCTGGGACATAGGTCATATTATAAAACTATGTTCAGAATAGTGTTTCCTTAAATAATCTCTGATGGGAAGGTGTATATAACCTCCTTGGAATTAACCTGTTGCATTTTACCTTCCCCATCAGACTCTGTTAATGGAACACATCAAGATGGAACTGAAATTATTTAAACAAGAGGCCCAAGAGGGCCTGTATCGCTCCACTGGCTTTAACATCTCTAGACTTTCCTTAAATAAACCTTACTTTAAATGAAAACAACACTTTGAAATCTCTTTAAGACCTATTTTATAATGATTTACTGGGTCTGGCCCACATTGCACCAAAATACTCAATCACCATTGACCTGCATACCCTTTACTGCCCTGCCTAGCCCATATCAAGGGTGCAATCAAAATAGCTTGATCAATTAAAGTAAAGGGTAAACCAAGGAACATCATGGAAAGTTTTGTTGAGTTTATCCAAATGGTGTTGGAGAAGATTTTATAATGAAAATTAGCCCCCAGCCTCCCATCCCCCACCATACCAATATTTTGGGGTCAATTGAATTTTTTTTAAAAATTCAAGTATAGGGTCACCCAAGAAACAATCATGCCAAAATTCATTGAAATTGGCCCTTTGGTTTGGGAAGAGAATTTTTTTAGATATTTTATAGTGAAAATAAGCTATAATTTATGTAAAAGGTAACTCAAGAAACATCCATGCCAAGTTTCATTGGCATTGACCAAATGGTTTGGGAGGAGAGAGTTTATAAAGTTTTTTTTTAATGAAAATAAGCCCCATCCTGCCGCGCCCTTATTTTGGGGTCAATCAAAATTTCTCAAACAATTTAAGTATGTAAAGGGACTTGCAAGGAAAATTCATGCCAAGCTTCATTGAATTCGGCCCAAAGGCAATAGCTCACAAAAGCTAAAAAAAGAGAGAACAGTGATGGTCCTAGATGGCTCACCTGAGTCTGTATTTGTATCTATATTTGTGGCCTATAGAGCATAAACAAGAAAATTATCATTAAGGTGCCTTTTCCTGTGATATGGTATGGATCCTTCCAATTTTCATTAGGATTCATCCTTGTGATCTGGCCAACATTCTGACCATGTTTCATGGAGACTGGGCCATATTTGTGGCCTCTAGCGTGTAAACAAGAAACTTCTCAATAAAGCCCCTTTTCCCTTGATTTGGCATGGATCCATCCTATTTTCAATATGCTTCTTCCTTGTGACCTGACCAACATTCTGACCAAGTTTCATGAAGATTGGATAATTTTTGTAGCCTCTAGAGTGTAAACACTTAAATTGTTGATGCTGGATGACAAACTATGCATGACGGACATTCAATGATCACAAAAGCTCACCTTGAGCACAATGTGCTCAGGTGAGTGAATGATAATAATATCAGCACATATCCAATGCATTAATTTTTACCTGAATAAATGTTGAATTCTTGAATGATTCCACTTGAATAGGGGATTGGCTGGAAGACTCAAGTGGGTGGGGTAAAGCCACATCATTTGGAAGGTCAGAATCACGCATCTCAACTAATAAAGAATGGAGTTTGTTCCATTTCTCATCTTCAAACATGGCCGTCTTGTCTCCTGGTGGCCTGGATTGAAAATGATTACCATATTAACCCTAAGTATTCACACACTGGTTCAATTAATTAAACACTGTTGCCCGGATCAAACATCTTTGCTAGCCAAGGGTGATGCCCACTATGTGTTCTATTCACACAAATAGAACACATAGTGGGGCATCACCCTTGGCTAGGAAAAATGCAGATCAAATTGTTCCTCAAAGTGTTGGTCAGAGTCTACAATGTTTGCAAGTCTCTAAGGCTCATTTAGACACATTCAAATGCTTTAATTATTTAATCCTGTTAGAATTTTGAAACAATGATCTCTCTCTAAAGTGTCCTTAATCTAAGGACAATAACTGTAATAAACCGGACTGTCACAAAGTGGACTGGGCTTAATACCCACTTACAAGTGCTTGACAATAATGAAATACCATTTTCCATCAAAGGGCCATAACTCTGTCAAATGTCAATGGATTGTAACCAAAATTTCACTTGAACATCTCTGCTTGATACTGATCAGACCTGTAAAGTTTCATTCAAATCCACCCCTTCGTTTTTGAGAAATTGAGCTGACACAAAAAAGCTGCAGACGGACAGACTGACCAGCCGACTAGCTGACTCCTATATAACCCCCAAAAACATAGAGGGGGGGGGGGGGGAACAATGAAATGATAAAATTTAAGACACTTTTAAATTCATTTATTTGGGTACCCACATATTAACCCTTGTCATGCTGAATAAATTTTGGCTTAAAATTTTCATCAAAATCAAAGGGAAAAAAGCACTGAAAGTTCCAACTGTAGGTCAATTTTTATTTGAAAAACTAAATATATTGATAATTCTGGTTTTAAAGTGAGAAACAGGTGGTGTAGATGAACATCAGACTGCACATATGTGCAGGCTGATGTTTTTCTATAGCTCCTGCCAAAGCAGGAATATTCCGGGTTCAGCATGACAAGGGTTAATAGAAATACTGTAAATTGAAAGCTGCAGATGACTCCTGTATAATTGATTTTGTCAAATATCAGATAAAAGTTGGCCAAGCAGGGGTTCAAACTCACAACCCCCAAATTGACAGCCCATTGTGTGAACACTAACCCAGCCAGGCTCAGCTATTTTTTTACTGACATCAGTGATCTTTGAGTTGAGCCTATGCATGACATTTCCAACAATTTGACAACGGCGTGAAGTACAGACATTTAGCAGCCGAGACAATTACATGGTGTTATTTGAAGATTGTCTACAGCTACTTTGAGACATTATCTATTTACAAATCGTAAAGTGAAGACTTTGGTCAGACTGTGCTGATGCACAGGCTGGCCAGAGTCTTTGCTTTGCCCACATTTGAAATTGTTGGAAATGCCATGCAAAGGCTCAATTTTATCTGTCTATCTGTCAACAACACTTATCTATGTTTGGTACTGTGGTCATTAATCATATAGTGGAACATAATATTGTTGTGTATTTTGGACATCACTATGTAGATGTAACTATATGTATACATTGTACATTGGCTGGTGGCCTAAATACTTCATTACAGAATTGAAATGAATATACAGTCAAACCTGCCTTACCAGGGAACTGTATTTAGAAAGCAACCTGTGTTAAGCAAGCGATAATTGGGTTCCCTAATATAACAAATGCACTAAAATTTACCTGCAATTAGCAAGCACCTGCCTTAAGCAAGTATTTTTTTAAATGTCCCTTCGGTGCTTGCTTGATAAGGTTTGACTGTATTCTATCAACACTAGCTCAGATTACTATATGACAACATAAGACAGACAAGTAAAATTAAATAAAAACCTAGATAACATGAGTTGTTTCCCCTGATGAAATAAATGTAGGCTTTTTGAACTGTTTTACAATCCGAGATTAATGTCATGGCAGGGCAGAGCCTAAGTTTGGTTCATTGCATTTAAGGGTAAGGTAAATTAGCTTTTATTCATAATTACTCAGTTTAATAGATAGTCGCATTCTTTAAATCGAAGGTTGGCTACCAAACCCTCGTAACTTCAGCTTGTAAAAGCTGAAGTTACAAGTATTTGGTAACCAAGCCATGAAATGAGGTCACTTTCGCTTAGCATGTGTATCCTTATGGTTTTCAGATACAGTAATAAACACACGTTCTCGTCAATTGTTGAAAGACTTTTGAAAGAACCCAAACTAATGAAAAGTAAACAGGCCAAATTACATCACAGCTTAGCCCCACCCTGCCAGTTCATTAATAACACAGAACACCTTTACACAGGTTTGAAAACAACAAAAGGACAAAAGCTGCTTGAGCAGCTGATTTGCCTCACAGGCCTGAATCTAATGATATGCTTAGACAAGAAGTAAAGTGATTGAATAAGCGAATGTATACTTCAAGTAAATCAATGTTTTAAGTGTCACATGCTGAAATTCTGCAAAAACAAAATCATGATCAACGTTTAACATAAAGAGTATTGACCTCTGGCTGTTTAATACATATTTTTCATGCAATGGCACTAAATTTGGGCATCAATTAGATTCTGAAAAAATGATTTTCTAAGTTTCCACTATATAACAAATAGAGAATTGACCTCCGCCCATAAAGATTTTTTTTTTCATCTTATCACAGTATTTTTTGTATTTCTTGTAGTCTGATTGAAGTTCAGCTATGGATTACTTCAGTGAAATTTGGTTGACATCCATCAGTTTTGAGAAAATGATTTTAAAGTTTGCACTACATCTAATCACAGTACATTTTTATAGACTGATTGAGGATCACTAAAGGATCATTCAAGTGAAATTTGGTTGACATCCATCAATAACATTTTGAGAAAATGATTTTTAAAGTTTCATATAGAGAAATGACCTCTGCAAATTAAAGACATATCTTTCATCTGATCATAATATTTTTTTTAGACTGACTGAGGGTCACCAAAGGACCATTCACTTGAATATTAGTTGATATATCTTTAAGAATCTAAGAAAATGATGTTCAATGTTTCCTCTATATAACATATAGAGAAATGACCTCCACCCATAAAAGACATTTTTTTCATCTGATCACAATGATTTTTAAGAGACTGATGAGGGTCTTTCAAGGATCATTCCAGTAAAATAATATTATGGTAAATATCAATCTGTTGGATTCTGAGAAAAGTTACATTAAACAATAGATGGAAATAAGCCACACACATTGAAGTCTTGTTTTTCATAGGGCCAAATTCCTTGAACAACTTTGAAATAGGGTCACCCAAGGATCATTCCTGTGAAGTTTGGTTGAAATTCATCCAGTAATGTCTGAGGTGAAAATTTTAAAAGAAAAAGTTCACAACCTGGTGCATGGATGGAAGCATTACAGACACTGCGCCATGACAATAACCCAAGTGGCCTTCACCCAGTGGAGCTAAAACATTATGTTAAAAGATGCCTAAAATCCATCACCAAAGCATTCCCAATTTTACATGCAAAAGATAAATATCTAAAGAAACATTTGAAAACAAATTGTCACAAGATATGCCTGTTACAATGCTGGATGTTCAGGTATGGAAAAAACCGAAGGGAAATAACCAAAAAATTAAGCTAAGCAGAGTTATAGTTCTTGTGCACTCAACTCTATAATCATGAGAGGACATAGCTGCAGTATAATGTTCCAGACAGAGAAGTGGGTACTTCCAGCGAATAGGATACAATGGAATATCACATAATATGCACCAGCTTTCAACAGGCGTATAGATTTGTTTGTTTGAATGGGATTAACGCCGCTTTCAACAATCTCGCAGTTATATCGCGGCGGCCGGAGCACCTAACAATGGATTCCTGGTATTTCTTTCACCTGTACTACCATTACACCCTTTCCTAGCCTCCGACTGCTATTTCACATAGGTTTACGATTATCTACCCATTGGTGAAAGACAAACGTCGGAAAGGATATTTGCCGCCACCGGGGATCGAACCCACGACTTCCAGATTGAAAGTCGTATGCCTAACCAACTGCGCTATGGTGGCGGCTAACAGGCGTATAGAATAATTGTAACTTTTCATTTAGCTACAGTAAGAATTGTCTTTGGCAACTTCTTGGCAATATTCAAGTTTTTTATTTAGTTTTGCAGACAGACAGACCAACGGATAGACAGATGGACAATAATAAAACAATATGTCCCAATCTTATTGACAGGGGTGAATAAAAATCAATTCAAACCTACCTTGAGCACAATACTATCTGAGCTGGTATTTTAGAGTTCAGTATGTTCAATAGTTTGTTATGGAAGTCTTTCTTACTGGGCTGCAGCAGGAATCCATTGACTTCAATGACTCTTAAACATAAATACAAAATAGTTAAAGAGACCCACTCAAGTCAGGGCTTGTGCTAGTGTTTGAATTTGAGGGGTCATTGACTACTAAACCATGAAATTCTGGGGGTCAAAACTGATTCTTAGAGGGTCAAAACAACAGAAACAGTAGAATTTTATAAGTTTCTGTGTAAATTGACTTTTTCTTGTAATAATTTGAAGGTAAAATTAATAAGTAGAATTGTAAACAGTTTACAAGATACATCCTTAAAAGTTTGCGTGATAAAACCCAGTTTTGACCCTTAGAATATTCTCTCAAGGGGGTCATTTTGACACCCCCCCCCCCCCCCCCCCCGCCTAAGAAATTTCTAAGGGTCAAAATAGGATATTTTTTTTCTTCAGATTTTTGAGGGTCAAAACCCTGGTTTAAGGGTCAAACATGAGCCCTAAGACTACTTTAAAAATGAAATCTTCCTTCTTTTTAAGTAAGGGTGTGGAAATACAGAGCTTTTCAAATTGTCCACCCTCAAGTAAAAGATGAATTTCTACTTTTCCAGGATCAAAATAAACTTATTTACAAAAAGACAAAATTTAAATCTAGAGAAAATATTTTTTACTGAAGACAACTCTGGAACATTGCATTTTCTTCAATAAACACAAATACCTAGCATTTTCTTCATTTAAAACATTTTTTTATCCTTAGTGCCATTTAGAGATTTTCTCTGGTATTGATGACGATTCTGGAGGGTTTAAACAGCATTGGATTCATTTTCAAAAATTCTTAGACCATCAATACCTACTTTTAAAGCTATTATGATTTAAAGAAGGGGATTTTGAAAACAGTCGTTTAAAAAAAAATTGTCGTTAAATAGACATGGTTGCTTGAGCAAGATTGACTGCATTTATTTAGAAATTACTTTTACATACTATTCTGGTTTGAAAGGGAAAATCAGGTGGTATAAACTAAGATCAGACTGCACATACACAGCAAGATCTCTGCAGGGCTTCGTCTATACCGCCTGAGTATACAAAGTTCAGAATGACAGGGTGTTGAGATTATTTGACATGTGTGTGTGTGTATTTCCATTTATTTATTGTCGCTACCGTATCACATGCCCATATGAGCAACGTCCCGAGAAGACAGTTAGTTGTTATGGGAGATGGTGCAAGGATACATGACAAAACTACTGATGAGATTCACCATGGTCTTTTTACATGCTCGGTGTAAAGCACCATCTCACAGGACCTCCGTTTAACAACTCATCCAAAAGACTATTAGTTTGTTAGAGTGCCAGCCCGGACATCAAATCAATGAGCTTGGACTTCAATGGTTTTGAAGTCCGGTGCTCTGCCGTCTGAGCTAATGGGGCTGACATCTATACACCAACCTGTCTCCTTTATGTATAAGATACATGAGTGGGGATGGCACAGAATCAACAGTAACACACTTTTGACCGTCTGAGGCAAAAACAACATCTTTCACTTGACTTTCTGTTAGCTCTACACAAAACAATGACTGGCCACCATAGTTCTTCAAGTGATGAAATATAGACTCTTCTGATTCAACCTAGTAAATAAATAGTAACATAAGATAAGATTTATTTGACAGAGATTGACACTAACTCCTGAGATTAAGGAGTTGATTGGGCTCCCAACACATGAAACTAAGGAGTCCAAGCTCAAAGTAACACGTCCAAATTTTCATGATGGTTGAACACTGTGGAAAAGACTAAATTGCTTGTTCTTCCAAAGAAGAGATTTTTTTTTACTCTCAAAACACTACAGGATGCATACAAATGTTTTTTTCAACAACTTTTGGAGTGGAATAATCTACAGTTTTGGCAAAGGACTAATTCTGCGCGCTTGTTTTTCAAAATATCATATGACCCTTGAGTCCGTTGGACACCTTATTTGCAAATAGAAGGAGTCCCTACTAGTAATCAGGGAGTCTCCAAATCCGGGACTCCCCTCGCAAGACTAAGTAACAAAACAAAGAAGCTTATGAACCAAACATAAACAAATGACATTGGATTGAGAATAAGTTTTTTGCTATTGAATATATGTATATAAAAATTCTTTGGTGAGTTATTGCAAATTGATTGTCCACAACCTTTTTTGTTTTTATTAAGCCTGTATTCATTTAACCTTGAGACATGGTCTTGGACATTTGACAACTGTTGTGTCAATTTGTTCCAAAATCTTATCACAGGTATAGAAGATGTTCTAGACATCTCAACAAAAATATGGCAAAAGAGAACTTGACCGTAACCCTACCTGAATGTTACAAATACAAAGTTTCTTGGATTGCAAATGTAGTAGATATATTTACATGTATATTGAAAATTACAAATAGATGATTTTGAAACTATGCAAAAGGAAAGTTATCTGATGCTCCAACATAAACACATATTCTCAGCCCTATTTATATAAATTGATGTTTCAGGGCCATTTAAGCCTAGTAATTAATAATAACCATTCTTTAGGATATTTACATGTAATCTATTTTTCACTATTAACCCAAAATATAGTGGTTTTATTTTGGTGCGTCTTATTTCCGCCACCTGGCATAGGTGGCGGAAATAAGACGCACAGAATACAATTTTATTTACAGAATTTTCTTTAATGTTTTTCGGTGGTTTTCGGTGGTTTATCGAGAAATAATGGTAGATTATCACTTGATAATCTCAAAGTAAAAGCAGTGAATAATCAAAAACTTATACCCTGCTTTTGTGCACTTCATCCTACCTGACGTCATCTATGGGGGACGAAATAAGTGACATCACAATGAACGTTGCATAGCAATCACACGCAAAATGACACGCTTTACAAAATATGTCCTAGAAATTTCACATTTAGTCTTATTTTTGCAATAAAGAAATAGAATAATCGTTTGTTTTTCGAGTATGATCAATTAATATTTCATTTCATGAACAACGAAATGAATATAAATCGATCTTACACTGAAGCAAACGATTATCCTCTATATCATTTTTCAAGAGTTTGCTCAGGGAACTCATATGGTAGTAACTGTGTTCTAGGCTAACACTTGAAAGCTTACAAAAGCCAAAAAATGGAATTTTCTGCGGAAGATTTCAAATTCTTGACGAGTGAACCAAATCTCAGAAAGTAGCAAGGTTGGATGGTCCCCCTGCACAATTGCGAATCCGGGTCAGATCGCTGAAGCTGTTGCTTGTCAGTTGAACACCTATTTACATGTGTGAAGTTAATCCAATGTCAAACTAACAAAGATACATTATATTTCGAATTTTTCTCATTTTGATAACAATGCTATTATCTAATTAATTCTTAACCCTTTGCTGTTTAATCCCTGCTTTTTACATGCCTGTGATTTTATGATTGAGAAAACATTTTGAACAAGAGTGCCATCGTCACAAAATATGCCGCCACTTTGCTGCTGTTTCACAGAAATAATTGTAGACACTACTTATTTTGACAGAACCAAATTGAAAATGACCAAGTTTCATTTAAATCAAGACAAAAAGTTAGGAGGAGTTGCCTTCACAAGGCTGCAATTTCAATAAGCCCCAGGCACTAAGTTTTAAGGGGGCATAATTCAGGGAAATAAATGAGCCATAAAATCCTTGATCCATGTACATCTTCAAATTATGGTGATGACATTGACCAAGATTCATTTAAATAAAGACAAAAAGTAAGGAGGATTTGTGTTCAAAAGGCTGCAATTTCAATAAGCCCTAGATACTAAGTTTTTAAGGGGCATAACTCAGGCAAAAATCAACAAACCATAAAATCCTTCCTTCATGCACATCTACCAATTGAGGTGATAACATTGACCAAGTTTCAAGAAGATCCAGCAAGAAACTTAGGAGGAGTTGCGTTGACAAGAAAAGTGGACCCAGAGAAAGTTTTTAAGGGGCATAACTCAGGCAAAAATTAACGAACCATAAAATCCTTCCTTCATGCACATCTACCAATTGAGGTGATAACATTGACCAAGTTTCAAAAAGATCCAGCCAGAAACTTAGGAGGAGTTGCATTGACAAGAAAAGTGGACCCAGAGACTAAGTTATCAAGGGGCATAACTCAGGCAAAAATCAACGAACCGTAAAATCCTTCCTTCATGCACATCTACCAATAAAGGTGATTACATTGACCAAGTTTCAAGAAGATCCAGCCAGAAACTTAGGTGGAGTTGCGTTGACAAGAAAAGTGGACCCAGAGACTAAGTTATCAAGGGGCATAACTCAGGCAAAAATCAACGAACCGTAAAATCCTTCCTTCATGCACATCTACCAATAAAGGTGATTACATTGACCAAGTTTCAAGAAGATCCAGCCAGAAACTTAGGTGGAGTTGCGTTGACAAGAAAAGTGGACCCAGAGACTAAGTTATCAAGGGGCATAACTCATGCAAAAATCAAAGAACCGTAAAATCCTTCCTTCATGCACATCTACCAATTGAGGTGATAACATTGACCAAGTTTCAAGAAGATCCAGCCAGTAGTTTAGGAGGAGTTGCGTTGACAAGAAAAGTGGACGGACGTACGGATGGACGGACAGATGGATGGACGGACGGATGGACGGACGGACAGACAGAGAAGATGACGCCAATATACGTCCGCCTCCGGCGGCGTATAAAAAAGAAGAAATTGCTTCTGACAAGCAATTTCTTCTTTTTCCACACTATTTTCTTCCCTACTGAATAGTTATTTTTCAAATTAAATCCACTTTAATTTTCGTCTGCAAAAACCTTGAATTTGGACAGGTCCAAAATTTTGTAAAACAGGAAAGGGTTAAACCAAAATTGTAATTGACTACTAATTTAGACTGGTACATGACGTGTGATTATGGTTCATCGTAAAGCTGCTCTTTCACAAATTGGGAAAATGTGATTTTTGAAAATTTCCGTTAAATCAATTGGAAGTAACAACCTCATCATCTTGAAGCCTTTAAAATAATAAGATTCAATATGGTAATGCATGGAAAGAAAGACCGATACTTCCGAATTTAAGGAAATTCATTCTGAAAAATAAAGCAACTACTAACCCCTAAAAAAAGTATTCTTTGATTTGGAGCCAACTATTTACCCATGTGTATTCCACATGTTTGTCTTATTCAATCAGAGATGTAGGTAAGAGTATTTAACAGCAGGAAAATTCATATCAATATAAGCAAAAAAGAATGATTATTCACGGAAAGTAATGATTTGTAATTTATAGACTTGAAATAAATATACTGGATCCCTTACTGATTTTGCCACTTCAAAGTAAGTAACAAAAGTATTGAAATATATTGTTTTATAGTGTCAATGCCCTTGGGCCATTCTTAATCGTCTAAAAAGACACACATTTCCATATCTAAGAACAGGTTTTGTATTTTTTATATGACAAACTGTGAAAGAGCAGCTTCAATATGTAATTTATTCGATGGCAAACTTTCAAAATATTAAGGATATTTTGGTGCATTCATTTTGTGACTCCTCGCGAGGGTGTTGTAATGGTCAGCTTGTCATATCGACTGACCTCCAACATTGCTGCTTGACTGAGTTTTTAAAATGTCATTTATCTCGAAATTATAAGAGATTGGAAGTTAATGACTTGAACATTGTAACTACAGCTAAAGTTGCAATGTTTTAGTCACCCACAGTTGAACCAAAATGCATGTAAATGATGGAGGCCAACACTTAACTCCTGTCTAAATAAATAGTTTGATAGGTCATCAATGATTTTTAAGGTAGTGGACCTGTAATACTTCTGCAATGTCTTTAGGTCCAATTAGGAAACCCCGGTCAACATTGTGAAAGATCATGGGCTCCAAAATGTTGCGAGACTATTATGATTTTAAGTTATACATATAATTATTAGTTGACAAAATCAACAATTTCAAGATCTGGTATTAAATTTGTAACACAAAATATGTTTTACCTTTGGTATGACTTTTCGTTTTTTGGTATCTGTATGTACTCTCCTAACTCCAATATCTGAGGACCTTAAATCTGAGCCAGACTCAGACTTGTAACGAGGTCTACCCTTTGGTGACGGCTGATTGGACGACAACTTTATAGATGAATAATGAGTTGGTAAAACAAGTACCGACGAGGCTCGTGTCATGTTTGTGCTTTTATCTTGAGCTGCTTGCAGAGCAGCGAAGTATTTCTTTTTCTCGACAGGAGATTTAATCTTGGTTAGATCTTCCTCACTAGCGCAAACTATTTGAGGGTTTAATAAGTTGTAGATCTCTGATAGTAAAACTTCCCTCTCCTCCAGGGTTACATGGTTGAAATTATCTGAAAACAAATAAATTGCCATATGTGTATCTGAAATGAAATATTCTCTCAAACCATCACCTGTTTAAACAATTTTTGACTGGTTCAAATTGTAGGACATTGCCAAGAAAAATAAAATTTTTGGAAATATATGAAGGAAAATGTGGAAATTACAGAAAAACTCGTATTAAGCGACCACTTAAGGGACCAACAAAAAGCAGTCGTTTATGGGAATGGTCGCTTAATACAAAATACCATGATAAATGTGAAAGCTTAATTTGATACCATTATAGATTGTCGGTCAAGTCGAACTGTAGTATGATGTTCGAACCCATTAGAATCGTCTTATTGAGACGATTGGTTCGAACAACATAAGATTCAGAAATAATTTTTCGTTAAGAACATGCTCTTTTTCACAAATTTTTGCTTACATAGAAGGGACTTTTTAAGGTGGTCGCTTAAATTAGTCGCATAATAGATGTGGTCGCTCGAGCAATATCGACTGTATTGTAATATTATTATCAATTTTTGTAATTATACTAAGTTTTTATCATTGACCGATTGACAATCAGCCTTGATCTTATCCGGACAAACTCATTGCATGACACTAGTACTCTTTCAGGGGAACAACTATGCCAGGTTATTTAGAAATCCATCCCTAAATGTAGAAGTAATGCTCCAGACAAGAATGGTACACACACACCCACACATTCGGAACACCACTCCACCAATCTCGCTATCAACCTAGGATGTACATAGACAGACTATTCCTAAAAATTAGGGGAGAAACTCGATAAAATGGAGTAAGCCCTCGAAACTTTGAGTGAAAACATTCGACATCGCCAACACTACTTGTTTTAGTCACTGGCGTGAAACCATCGTATCCTTATATAAATATCTTTAGATTCTTAGATAACGGTTGAAAAAATTTAATTTTTGAGAATGACAGCACATTCTCAAAATATCAGATTTTTCAGGCGTTATTCACTGTAACATATATCAATTTAAAGATAGCGCAGGTTGTTTCCACTCTAGTTTTTCTTACACTGTTTCCGCCTTACAAAATGCACGATTTTGTTACATACCAATCCGCCTTACATACATCTGAGGTCTGTTGCAGGTTAAGGAAATGGCCGGGTGATGTTCCGAATGACACCAACACTGACATGTAAGTCTACATGCCTGATGCTATTTTAATCCAGGGACATAAAAATGAGAAATTGCTTGTTGAAAAGTTTCCTTTTCAAATTTCTAGGTTGTTCAGGATTTTTTTTTTTAATCAGGGTTTAAAGCCACATTTAACAATTTTTTAGTCATATAACAGCGGCTATAGCACTTAACAAAGAATGCCTGGTATTTCTTGCACCAGTTTCCCTAATTCTGGGGGTCAAAACAGATTACAAAGGGGTCAAAAGACAAGAAAGAGCTCATCACAAGTAAGAACTTTATAGGTTGAAGACTCATTTGACATTTGCTTTTAAAGTAAGCAATTTATTTGTTAAATTTTCAGATAGAATACACCAACATCTGTAAAAATTCCGACCCTTAGAAATTTCTCTCAAGGGGGTCACAATGACCCCCTTGGAAGAAATTTTAAAAGGTCAAAATAAGAATTTATCAGATTTTCAGCGGGTCTAAACCCTGGACTTAGGGTCAAACACGAGCCCTGGGGGTGTACGTAGTCTAGAGGTAGAGAGCATCAACCTTTTGACCCAAAGGTCCTGAGTTCAATTCTCAGCTGCGGCTTTCTTAGTTCTTTCTTTGGCCCACACAATTGGCGCAAGTACTGGTGAATTTTTTCAGGAAGCAGAATCGAGAGGGATTTATCTTAGTTGTAAGAACTTGTTTCCCAATTTATGTAAAATAAAAAGGTTTGAACCAAACACAAACCCTGTTGACCCATGTCATGCTGAATAAATACCAAGCTGACTTGGACTAAGATCAATCTGCACATATGTACAGGCTGATCATGTTCTATACCTCCTGTAAAAGCAGGATGATCCCGTGTCCATTATCATATGTTTAAAAATAAATTTTAGAGATATGTCAAGAAAGAAGGAATTCCTTTTGACTGTCAATACGAAGACAGTTCCAATGGCCCTTTTGGTAATTTTGAACCTAGAGGACTTACCAAGGAATGGTAATTTGAGTTCAGCCAAGTCCTGCCCACATACACGGTGCCCTGTAAATAAGAACCAAAATAAATACAGTAAAACTCATTTGAAGTGATCACTTACAGGTCCACATAAAAGCAGTCGTTAAAGAAAATGGCTGCTTAATATACATTTTGTTTACCAATTAGAAACTTACTTTTGATTAAATGAGCATAAAATTGCGAACTTCTCAATAATCCTTTGTTGCTAAAGCTCAATAGAATCGTCTCATTGAGACGATTCTGGTGAGTTTTAACAACATAGGATTCAATTTCAATAATTTTTAGACCATCAATGACAATCTTTTAAGATATTTTGATTTAATGAAGGGGTTTTTGAAAATGGTCACTTAATAAAAATTGTCTCTTCATAGACGTGGTTGCTCGAGCAAGATTGACTTTAGATGAATTCATTGAAGAGATGAAGAGAATATTTTTTAATTTCCTGGAGGTATGAAACTAAAAAGCAAGTCATATTGTATGAATATACAAAGCAGATTCATACATAAGTGTGATAAGATTTTTAGTTTCATACCTCCATGAAACCAACAAATACACTCCCCCTATCTAATAATTTGATAACAAGGGGCTAAAATGTAATCATTTGTCATTCCTGAAACAGATTGCTTACAAGACTTCTTAGTGTGCAAGCCTACAAAATAGCTGTAAACTCTAAATTTTTTCATTGAGAAATGAACTCAGATTTTCAGTTAATTCAGTTCTAGAAATTAATTTGCTTCAGAGGGAAAATTTGATTTATTAGGGGAACAAGTATTTTTAGGGGAAGAATTCGCTAGGAGAAGGGGCCTGTATACAACCCTAGTTTATCAGCAAAAAAAACCCCAAACTTTTTTGTGACCCAAATACCTCAACTGCAACAAACTGACTTACTTTGAAAAAGGAGAACAAACTTGTGAAGCTCTTTCTTCTCTAACCATTCTGTAACATCACTCACTGACCATTCTACTAACTGAAATTAACAAGATGTGTTTGTAAAACACGAATGGCCCCGTAACAGCATTTTCTTCAGTTTGACCTTGACAGATGACCTTGACCTTGACTTTGGTACCAGCGGATGCGGATTATAAGCCTTGTATATTGAATAGGTTTGAAGATATTGTCAATGTTAAGTTTTTTGGTTAACTTTTGCAGACAGACAGACAGACAGACAGACGGATGGACGGACAGACAGACTGACAACAGTAAAACAATATGCCCCTGATCTTTCAATACGGGGGCATTAAAAGACATTGATCCTCAATTTTATCCAGTATAATTTTGTTAGCTCTGCTGTTTTAGGAGAAAACCCAAGGTATTGCTATAGCCTTAAAGCCACTGTTGTAGTTGTCATCATGTGAAAAAAAATGAAATTTTGTGATATCTCTGGTTCTGCTGAAGGCATTTATGGGGTACTTCAAACTTGACACACAAGTTAACCCTTGTCATTCTGAATACAGAATATTCCTGCTTTGGCAGGAGCTATAGAAGAACATCAGCCTGCACATATGTGCAGTCTGATGTTAGTCTACACCACCTGTTCCTCACTTTCAAACCAGAATTGTCAATAGATTTAGTTTTTCAAATTAAAATTGCCTACCGTCGTCACTTTCAGTACTTTTTGCCCCTTGATTTTGATGCAAATTTTTAGCCAAAATTTGTTCAGCATGACAAGGATTAACAATCAAAAGAGCAAGAATCTATACTATCAAGGAGGAAAGTCTAGATGACTTAATCACTTAGATTTTTATCCACTATCCAACACCCAACAGCCAAGCGTAGGCAGCAGTAGGCGGTGTTCTTGCTACCATAAAGATCCAAAGTATTTTTGACAGGAATGACAGGAAAACATGGGTAGGTGCAACAGCTGCCAAAATAAAAATGCAATGCTTTTGAAAGTGGTGTTACATCCCATACAAACAAAACAAAACTGACAAACATTGTAGGGAGCAGTGTGACCAGGGTCTATAATGATTTGCATTCACTCAGTCTCATTTAGCCACATACCACATTTCGCCTAATAAAAGAACCTAGCCTAATAGTAGCAGCCCTACATTTTTTACTGAAAAAAAAAAAAATTCAAAAATTTTAAGAAATATTTGAAGCTTCTTATCCAATTTGATGTGAATTTCTTCTAAACAATCATTTACAAGGGATGTTCAATTTTTATCCGGATTATGTAAATAAATCATTATTGATTTATCACTATGTGAAAAAAGAATAGTCATATTAACAGGACACTTTATATGCTCAAACTTGCCAAATTCTGAAACATTTAATTGATTGATTGATTGATTGGAGTTTAACGCCGCTTTCAACATTTTTTCAGTTATATCGCAGCGGCTGGAGCACCTAACAATGGATTCCTGGTATTTCTCTCACCAGAACAACCACCAGTTTCTCGTTGTCCGTGCTTCCTCTTATCTCACGAGGCATGGAAGCGTCTTCACCGATGAAAATAAAGCATTTGGAAGAATGATCCATTCCCTTTCAGCATGACAAGTATTTGATTTATGTCTTTAGGTATTTTTGTAGATTTTGAATAGAATAATTAAAAATCAAAATTCCCAGCATCCAGTTGACGTCGTCTTGAACGTTCCGAAATGCTTACCCTGCTCCATTTAAAACTAATCCTTACGAAAACTCTACAGTCAAATTACTTCAGCTTAAGACTAGGCATTTGTAATACTTATTCCAGAAACTCAATTACTTTTCAAGTTTTTCAACAGTTAGAAAAGAAAGAATATTTACAAACGAAGAACAAACCTATTGATTATTTTATCTGCTGCGCCGGGTACTCGTTTCCATGGCATTTTATATAGCAGATGCACAAGCACTATGTTTGATAACTATATGAATTTTACAAAACCATAATTATGTGGATAGAATTCCGACAGCAAATGATACAAAATTTAATTTGATTGCTTCAAAAATAAAATTTTGCGAGACAAAATCCAGTTTATTTTTGAACAACCCTTGTATATGATTGTTTAGAGGAAATTCACCTCAAATTGCAACCTGTCAATTTTGCCCAGACTAAAATGTTGAAAAACAAGCTATTTCATAATAAGAGTAAGCAGGGCTCATGCTTGATCTTTAAACCAGGATTGTGACCCTCAAAAAATATGAAAATATCCTATTTTGACCCTTAGAAATTTCTTCCATGGGGTCAATTTGACCCCCCTTGTTAGATATTTCTAGGGTAAATAACTTTTTGGTTTTATGACTTAAATTTTAATGATGTATTTTACATAATATTTAGAATCATATAAATCAATTACTTACCTCCTATCTGGACAAGAGAAGGTCACTTTACACAGCGTAGTTCTACTCAGAAATACACTCTTTTGACCTGTTTAAAGTCAGTTTTGGCTCCCAGAATTTCATGATTAAGGAGTCATTGACTCCCCAATTTCAAACACTAGCACAAGCCCTGATAGAATATTATTCTATTATGATCAATTTACTTACATGTTTATGAGAATCTCTGTTGCTTTGATGGTCTTCTGAAATAAAAGGAAACAGAAATCATATATTACCACTACATCTTAAAAATAATCTCAGCTCAAAAAAACTAGAGCTGTCATAAAGTAGACTAATACCCTCTGAATTAAAGGCCTGAAATGGTTTTTGGATGAAGTTCAATTGTGACCTTGACTTTTGAAGGGGTGATTGATAAATTGACGCTCACTGTCAAGGAATGGCTGTCAATGTATCTTTGAGCATTTAAGGTGCCAAGACTAAATCTTTTGTCAAATTGATCACAAGTAAGCCAGACTTGCATAACATTGCAAATGTTTCGAGAAAAGACATTGAAAGGTCTTCTGTTTCAAATACTGCTATTCTCAGGTGAATATGTGATTGCAGAAATCTCTTCGAAATCCTTGCACACTTTTGTCATTGGTGACTACCGTTTGGATTCATTTCATGTTAAGCCATTAACAGGTTATCAAGAAAATTACCTGCTGTTTTTTCCAAGTCAGATTTAATCAAACTTTGAAACAGCTATGTAAAGCAAAAATGGTTACATTTTTATGAACATAAGCATAAGTAATACATTCAATCATCATTTGATCCTTCTTCAATGCTGATATTGACCTATCTGCGAATTACATTATAATCCAACCAAAGAAAATACTTTCCATGTGCGGATATATGGGCATATCTTGCAGTTATGTATTGATAAAATAGCGGTGCTTCGAAAGATATCATGTGACAAACATGAGCACAACAAGATATTTCCAATGAGTACCAAAAAGGAAGGCTTTGGATGAAAAAATAAAAGATTTAGATTGTTATAAGTGGAGCCCTATAGACCTGGAGTTGATTTTGTTTTGTTTGAATGGGGTTTTATGCCGCTTTCAACATAATTTCAGTCATATTGCAGCTGCTGGAGCACCTAACAATGGATCTTTGGTATTTCTCACACCAATACTATCAAACCATCACATCTTTTCCTAGCCTTAAGCTGCTATCCCACATAGACTGTCTACGATTATTAACCCATTGGTGGAAGACAAACAGTCAGAAAAGATGAGTCCCGGGAATTGAACCAGGGACCTCTAGATTGACAGTCCAACGCGCTACCAACTGCACTATGGACCTGGAGTTGATAAGGTGATTGTCCAAACCATTGAATACTTCTGCCTCCCTTTGTTCTACTTTTGTATCTCTTATTGATCTTTCAATCCATTCATCTGGGCTGAGAGATGTTTCCTGATTCATGTTCCTTCATGGCATACCTATAATGGAAAGAATTCTTTGTCATTATTATTTAAAGAGTTTAATAACGTTTTCAACAATCTCATAGTTCGTTTTCAGTGGAATGCAAATGAAGACAATTTAAGGTAATGGAACTTTAATAGGTTAAACCTATTATTATATATACCGGACAAATGTGACGGGCCGAGTTGACGGGCCGTGTTATTCACAGGGCGAGTTGACAGTGATATTTGGCATTTAATTAGCCCTTTACCAAACTACCAGAATATATTTTTTTCAACGAAGATACATTTAAGTAAATCTCGCATATGACTGGAGATTTCAACGGAGCTTATTTTAACACAATAAGTTAGGAATGTTTTTTTTCATTTTTCTTTTTTTAATATTTATATGGAAAATCGATTGTCTTCCATTAATTAGCCCTTTAACAAATTACCAGAATATATATTTTTAAATCAAGAAAGCAAAGGAAACGAAAATTTAATATCAAATGTTTTATATGTAAAAGTGTCGTAAAGTCGGGTAAGGTATGGATTTTTTGGTGTTGTTATGATAAATATCCTTTTTAATTAAATACTTGTCATGCTGAATCCGCACTTTTCCAAATAAAACATAGGATCTGCTCTCCAGAAAACCTGTCTAAATGACGTCACGTTACTTAGTTACATTTGCGTTTTGTGCGATAGACAGGCAGATAGATAGACAGACATGAATTTATTTTGGGGAAAGAACATTTTCTCTTGATTGACGATAAACAACTAACTTTCCTGAAGAACGGATCATATATTTTCATCATGACAATATCCAATGGCTTTGTTGCAAAAAAACAGTCATCTTCACGAGTCAAGGGGTGTTGAATCAATAGCTTTTTCTCGAATACCAAGATAAGTAAAACGTTCGTAACCCTTGGCTCGACAAGATGAAAACCAGTGGCAAAACATTTAGATTATTGATACTATAATCTTATTCAGACAAAGTCTAGTTGACTTTCAATTACAATAGACATCTTTGAAGACATCCCTTATTATCTTAAGAATTGATTTTAATTACTGTAAGCCGTATGTCTTTACAAAATTTGTTATTTTTTTCTTCTTTTCTAAATCCAACAGTATCTTTATAATGTTTTCTATCTATGTTTTTCGTCTTGTGTCTTGCTGGACAACCAAAAATTTTGAAAAAAAAAGAAATATATGATTGATAAAAAATTATTTTATTTTTTCGTTTTGCCATTAATTTTAATATGTTTTTAACCAGTATTCTTTTTTATATATAAATTTTCAGCTAATATTTAATCAGTTTTTCGGGATATACCGGAGGGTTAAATCGGTCTTATACTTTTTGGTTAAAGGGTAACTATCATAAATTTTGCATTGTTTTTTAAAAGACATTATCAAAACGGTGCATAGAAAACCCGAATTACACCTGAAATCAGAATTACACCGAATTAAGCTGAATTTCTCAGAATTACGGTACAAAAATGCAACAATATTATGTTTTCTTTTTCAGGGTTATATTGTATTAAATGAAAAAACATTTGAGGGCAATGTTGGAAAACTGTTTCTTTTGAAATCACCGAATTTCACCTGACAATTTATAGGCAGATGGTGAAAGAAAAACCGAATTTCACTTTTCCGGGCAACTATGGAGTAAGGTATAAACCGAATTACACTTAATAAAGTGTAACAAGACTTGTATTTTGTATTAATTTAACTCAATCTATCATTTGAATTATAAATGAAATTTTTAGACAGTTTATTTGCCCACTGTTTATAGAATCCAGTTGTAACAGATTAAAGGTCATAAGTAAAATTAGGTGACTTCAACTAAACATACGGGATTATTTTTTTTTAATCATTAAAATATTCCAATATAACATCGCCAGCATATTACTTATTATTTATTATACTTAAGATTCCATAAAAATAAATGTCTTATTTTGATTACTCTAACCCATTCAAAAGAAAAAAATATAAAGTTATTTCAAATAGATATGATTATTTCCGGGGGAACGAGTTGACCGAGGAAAAATCAATTGGGGAACGAGTTGACCAAAAACGCCACGAGTTGGCTGAGGAACGAGTTGACTGTAAGCCAATCGAAAGATATTATTGTTCATAGTCAAACAGGATTAACGCCTTAATTGTTCATTGCATTTGAATCCTAAAGTATTGACTTGAAATGTAATGCATACCAATTTAGAATCGATTCGTTAAAGTTTCTTTACATCTGTCAAACTTCTTCAACTTTATACTTCCGGGTTGTTTTAAAGATTAGACTGTCATTCTTTTTCGAGTATCGGTAGGGTTAAAATAAGCCGAATGCAAATAAAACCAGTCAAAAAAGTCACATGACCTCTTGAAAATGCAAAATGGCCGACGGTAACTGACATTTCATTAATATTTTTACATTAATGCTATTGTTGTTTTTACACCAACATCTTTTGTTAATTGATAATCGCTTTTGTTAAAAACACATAACAAGTTCTTGTTCAAAGATACTGTCAATATGCTTCTAAGATTCAGAGATAATTTTGAGCCTAAGCTTTGTAGAGGGTGTTGAGTAAAAACTAAATTGTAATATAATAATAGGTTTAACCTATGGACGGGAAAAGTAATTTGAAGAAAGAACCATTCTTGATTTAATAATTTACTCAACTTAAGCTACCGAATTTAACAATAAGGCTCCTGCACCCCAAACTTTTGCTGTATCGACACGTGTGAATGATGTATCAAATTCAATAAAAAAAAAATAAGTACAGTTTAAATGTGAAATAAACTTCCCCAGGTGCTGTACAAAACATGCACATGATCACTGATTTTCAAAAAATCAAAATAGGCTTTTTATCAAATCGATGGCTACTTGATTTTTCTCATTAATTTCTATATGGATTTCGACAGTCACAGTCATTTTGAATAGATAAGCGTCAACATCGGAAGAAATTAACATTATATCAGTGAAAGATACTCAAAACAATTCTTATTGGGTTCTCTCTGTAATATGTAACTTTGAATATGGGCGCACGTCTTATAGAAACTGCGTCCGGCAGGTCTAAATCCTAAAGGATGCGATTCCGACAAGGTGTTGGCCGGCATAGCTTTAGCTAAAATAGCTGTATTTACATTTTCTTTAAAAAAAAATCAAACTGCGAATTTTGTTATAGATTTCATCTTTTTCAAGTCTTATAGATTTCATCTTTTTCAAGTCTTAACCGGGAATATTGCTATTGATTTAATCTCTTTCAAGTCTTATTCCGCTTTTCAACCCGACGTCAAAGCACATCAACAATGACGCTCTTTTAGCGGGAAAAAGTAGCGTCTTTTTTCCCAAAAGTGTAGAATGACGTCATTTGCGGAGGGTAAAAAGAAAACGTCATCCAGACGAGATTCTAAGCAAAATTGTGTAACTTTTTACATGTAAGGCTGATTATTATCCTAATTTTACGACAACTACCTAAAATCTGATAATGATCGACAGGAATATTAATCGAAGAAAAAATTGATGATAAATTAAAATAGATAATAAAACAAAATGGCGAAATCTCGCGAGATCATCATCCTCCATGTAGGCCGCCATTACGACACAAAATTAAACTTTGATGGTATATGTATTTCATCTTGATTTTGATTATTTTAATGCTTTACACGCGTTATCTAGAAGCGGGAAAAGCCGCAAAGCGCCCTCCGGGCGCTTTGCGTTACTTTTCCCGTACTATCATAAATCTTATCCTTGTTTTGAGCTCTAAGGTGACAAGCAGTGATATACACAAAAGACTCCTGTAGCTATTTTTATTGGTTCAAACCTTATGGAGAAAATCTTTATAGCCCGGGGCTAGAACTTAGGTGTCCTGTCAACTCGGCCTGTGTATAACTCGGCCTGTCAACTCGGCCTGTATATAACTTATATAGTGTTTAGCCTAGTAAACGGATATATAAGCACACTTATCAGATAGTTAATCAAAGTGTGAAATATCTAAAGGAGGTGCGAGTTCACAAATGATGACTAAAATCTACAATCTTCAAATTTAATATGCATATAACTTGTCATCTTCTTTTGTGCTTAGAAAAAAATAATTTAAAAAATAAATTTGAATAAAAGGTGAATTCAGGTGTATTTAATTATATCTTTTTTATCTTATATTTACACGAATGCCAAATAATAGTAAATAAGATTATTATCATTAAAAACCCTTTTAATGAGTGATTATTTGTTAATTAATATTTATCAATTATCAAAAAAGCACATAAGGTAACCAAGATATTTACATTGCATCGTCATACATAATACATAAACAGGCTGAGTTAATGGGCAGAGTTATTGACAGGCCAAGTTGACTGTGAACTAGAACTTAAGTCTATTAATTTTGAAAGTTAGAAAATGGCACCAGGGCCTTATTTTAGGAAATACAGTGCTGTCGGCTAATCCTGGGCACTTTAGATAAAGTCAAGTACAAAATTTGTGTAGATATATAGCATGTACAAAAAAACCCCAATATTTGACTGAACTCATTTACCATTTCGTCTATGTAAAAGACATTTTATGTAAAACTAAATGTCACAAAAATTACACAATCTGGTGATAAACAGAGGCACCGTCGTGTTTTATCAACACTGTTTTTGTCGGCTAAACCTGCGCAGTCCAGGCAAAAATTTACCTAAATACCCATAAATCTATAAGAATTAAAATGAAATACACTGAGACAAAAGCAGGAATCTATGTATTTTAAAATACACATGCTAACATTTTGTTTGAAATGAATGAATAATCTAATTTTTAAATATGAAAAAACATGTTTTTCTGCTCCTATGTTTAGCGGCCATTTTCTTAATGTATATGATGTCATATAGCTGCGCAGCTTTAGATGACGAGCAGGATTACCCGACCTGAGTATACATTGAAAGAGTGACTGTAAAGGAAATTTGCTGTTTGAGTTTGTTGGTATATCTGTATTACAGTGGAATACATATATGTCGAATGTTCCTTAGATGAAAGTATCCCTAAGTTTAATCTATTTTCAAGTCCCAATCTAATTGTTCTTTATTGCTTTATATTTCAAATCTCTATATGATGATCTCTTTATCTGGTAGGCCTCCCCCAGTTGAATTAATTTCAAGTTTCAACAATTTTTGTTTGCACACACTCACATCTCTTTACATCAAGCCATAGATTTCTAACAAAGAAGTTTACAATTAGGACAGTTTTCACAAATTTCAATCTGTCAACTCCAGTAATTAACAAAGTCATAACAATACCAAATATCGATTATTTGTCTGATTGTGTTCCATCTTTGTATTGAGATCAAAATTTAAAGGACCCAGAAAGGACATGATAATCAGCACAAAGACAGTTGGATCATTCAAGTACCATGTTGCTGTAGTAAAGAGTTTGCAAAAGCAAACAAACAATGTTTTGGATACAAGTTTTTAAATAATGTTTTAATGAATGAAACAGAAGAGTTCATTTAAGATTTGATTAATTTACAACAAAACTCAACAAAAATGCATTCTTGTTTAGCCCCATTATTTTGCCCACAATTATCTATGCTCATAGATGCATAGATTGCCATTTTCTCTTTGTCAAGCTTTCTATATGTTGAATTTATTGCATAAGTCTCCCAAAGGTTGACGTAAAGAAATTCCACTGTAGTTTGTTAATGTGCAAGTCCTGGAAATGATTCTACAATATCAACCTTCAAATCTAGGGTTTTGATGCAAGACTGTAGTAAGTGTATATACATTGTATATACACTTACTACAGTCTTTCACGGAACCCTCGAAATATTTTGAAGTTGCTGGTGCTCTACCGACTGAGCTAATTGGGCTGTATTTTTTTGGCTGTTGGATTTTGGTAAAAAGCTATTTATGATCTGTCTTCTGTTACTCTCTAAACCTTTTCAAGTATTACTCACAGGCATTGCAAGTTAAAGTCAACAAGAGAATAAAAGATAAAAGAAAGATTTCAAATGTATTTAAAGATGAAAGATAGATATTAAATATAGAATGATCAAGAAGGAAAGTTAAAAAAAATATCTATGGCATGTAGATATTGTAGTGGCAGATCCACAGCGGGTTCAAATAAAGCTGGCTCTGCCACAGAAATGGGACATTTTCAATGAGAAGGGGGAGTGGGAAGCTTGCATTACATATATTGTGGAAAGAGATTTCACTTGTAACAAGCCATTTCTCCTTGTTCGCTCTTATTTTCTACTGAACAGTATGCAGGGTTTATTCTGGCTTAGAATATCATGAGTAAAAATATTTCATTTAGCTGAATCTAAGGAGAAATTAAGAATTAAGAAGTGTGTTTCTTTTCAAATTGCACTCTTTTTTTTATTGTTTTTTGCCATCTCTTTCAATTTGTTCATGTCTCAAATTTCTAGAAATGAGCCTGTGCATGACATTTCAAGAAATTTGGGCCAACAGTAACCAACCTTGACTGCCATGAAGTATAACTAGAAGTTTGCCTGACTTTCTAAAGACACATTTGTTCCTTATCAATCTACAATATGCAAAGTGAAGACCTTAGTCAGACTGTGCAGATGCACGCAGGGCTTCTTTTTATGCATAGGGCAAGGGGTCCGGGGCCCCTAACTTGAGGAAAAATTTGTCAAACAAGCTGTTACAGGGGAAAAATCTTCATTTTGTGTAGTTTGCTTGACTTAAGAAAATTCTTGAAAAAGATTTTAATTAATATAATGAAAAAAGCTGTTAGTAGCAGTTCATAAACTGAATAATAATCAATGAATTTTTATTGTCAACATAAATACTCCCATGGGAGAACCTTGTAAGGGTTGGAATATTGATTTATGAGGGGAACATTCCAATTTTAGAGGATATATTCCCAGGGGGAAGGGACTGATATTCGGCCCCAATTTCTCAGTAAAAAAAACCTTTGGCACAGTCTGGCAAGAGTCTTTGCTTGGCGCACATTTGAAATAGTTGGAAATATCACACACAGGCTGAAATGGGAAAGGGTTAATTCTTAGAATAAACTCTTAATTCAAAGACTTGATATTGATATTGACATATATATATATATATATGAGCATAGATGTATAACTTGGAACCTTGAAGGGATTCGTAAATTGCATTGAAATCTATATCAAACAATTATGCATATTTTTGTATATGTATATGTCTTTCATTTTTAGCTCGCCCGGGACGAAAGTCTCGGAAGAGCTATTGTCATACCCTCGGATGTCGGCGTCGGCGTCAGCGTCGGTGTCGGCGTCCGCATTAGGTTAAAGTTTTTTATTTCTATCAATATTTATCCTAGAGCCTTTATTTTTTACAGAAACACTCATTAGGGCATAGGCTTTCATTTGAGACCAACATCCATGTCGAAATGACCTTTAGACTTGTGACCTTGACCCTTTCAAAAAAACTTTAACCAAAAACTTTAACCAAAAACTTTAACCAAAAAAACTTTAACCTTGCTTATATTTTCTGTAAGCTTTAAACTAGAGACATCATTACTTCATATGCACACTCATTAGGTGATAGGCTTTCACCATAGACAAAGGTCCTTGACAATTTGACCTTGACCCTTTGTGGACTTAGAAAAACTTTAACCAAAAAACTTTAACCAAAAACTTTAACCTTGCATATATTTTTTTAATGCTCTAACCCAGGGACATCATAGCTTCATATATATACTCACCAGGTGATAGGCTTTCACCAGAGACCAAGGTCCTTCTCAATTTGACCTTGACCTTTACCATTTGTTGACTTAGAAAAACTTTAACTGAAAACTTTAACCAAAAACTTTAACCTTGCTAATTATTTTCTGAATGCTTTAACCTAGGGACATCATTACTTCATATACATACTCATTAGGTGATAGGCTTTTGTGAGAGATCAAGGTCCTTGATAATTTGACCTTGACCTTTTATGAACTTCGAAATACTTTAACCGAAATTCTTTTACCAAAAACTTTTACCTTGCTTATATTTTCTGAATGCTTTAACCGAGGGACATCACTACTTCATATACATACTCATTAGGTGATAGGCTTTTGTGAGAGATCAAGATCCTTGATAATTTGACCTTGACCTTTTATGAACTTCGAAATACTTTAACCGAAATTCTTTTACCAAAAACTTTAACCTTGCTTATATTTTCTGAATGCTTTAACCTAGGGACATCATTACTTCATATACATAGTCACCAGATGAAAGGCTTTCACCAGAAACCAAGGGCCTTGACAATTTGACCTTGACCTTGACCTTTTATGGACTTGGAAAAACTTAAACTGAAAAAACTTTAACCAAAAATTTAACCTTGCTTATATTTTCTAAATGCTTTACTCAGGGACATTATTACTTCATACACATACTCACTAGGTGATAGGCTTCTACAGAGACCAAGGTCCTTCACAATTTGACCTTGATCTTGACCTTTTGTGGACTTAGAAAGATTTTAAAGAAAAACTTCATGTTTGATACAAAGAAATTCCATTGGTAACCTCATCTGCTTGTAGGCTTTCACTTTACCCTAACCTTATACATGCAATTAAAACAAAAAAGTTTTTATATTTCTTTATTACTACTCCAACAGATATATATTAGATCATGGACTTTAACATTGAAAGAAACCACTTTGAACTTCGGTCTTCGGTCAAGAGCTGTTTGTGACAAGCAGCTGTTTGGGCGAGCTACGTTGTCCGCTGACAACTCTTGTTTATATAATTTCATACTGTCCTTTCCTAGATACTAATGTAACTCGAGGACTAGATGATTTATTGAGTAGCCAAACTAATTCATCTGGCAAGTGTTTTGTGTTGTATTCTCCATTATTGTTCGTTTCCAATACCTTTGTGCTTGTAGATACGTGTATCCTGCAGTAAAGACAATCCTTGTTCTATAATAATCTTTTCAGATGACAGCTCTTAAGACTGGTCTACATTAACCCTTGTCATGCTGAATAAATTTTGGCTAAAAAATTTCATCAAAATCAAAGGGCAAAAAGCACTGAAGGTACCAACTGTAGGTCAATTTTTATTTGAAAAAACTAAATCTATTGACAATTCTGGTTTGAAAGTGAGAAACAGGTGGTGTAGACTAACATCAGACTGCACATATGTGAAGGCTGATGTTGGTCTATAGCTCCTGCCAAAGCAGGAATATTCCGGGTTCAGCATGACAAGGGTTAATGAAGGCTATTGATTTGAGCTATTTTATAATTGACTGAGCTCCAGATTATGGGACTGTTGTTTATCTTTATTATGTGAGCAATCTGATGAAAGGGATCATCTTTGCAGTGTGTGAAGTGTTGACTCTTGACAGTATGCGCTGACTGCGCTGGCTGACTAGGGTCAAAATGTTAATCATTTGGTTGATTTTTCTGATTCAAGTATTATCATTCTATATTCCTGTGAAAGAATTTTTGATATGTAACCTCTAGTTGACTTCTTCTGGAACCAATCTTTTTCAAATATTTATTGTATGGAGTCCCAAAATGGTCCCTATTTGTGTGATGGAATTATTTCTCATTGTCTTGGTGAGATGATTCCATTTAGTACTCACAAATTCTCATTTACATGATAAAGCCCACAAATATTCTCATTTTCCTGGAAACTTACACAGGATAATTGTTGTTTCATCAGGTATGTTCCTTTCAAAAATGGGGATGATTGATAAAAAAGCCCAGAGAGGGGAGGCCTTATGGATTTTAGCTCAAAATATTCTCGTTGACGCAATAAAGTCCCCTAGTATTATTGGATTTCCTTGATACTTTCACAGGGTGATTATATAGAAAGGTTCATTTGGAAATGGGACTGGTCACTTGAAAAACACTGGAAAGGGGGCCTTATGGAATTTTCGCTTTGAATATTCTCATTTACTTGATATAGTCCATCAGATTTCCCTGAAACTTTCACAAGATTATTGTAAGGTCATATTTAAGTTTCTTTGAAAAAATAGCCTGATTTGTCAGAAAAGGTAGGAAAAGTTGTTTTATGGATTTTTGCTCAACATATTCTTGATTACACAATAAGGTCTACATAAATGACCAGATTTTCTCATAACTTTTAAAGGGTTATTCTATATCAGGGCTTGTGTTAGTGTTTGATATTGGGGAGTCATTGACTCCTCACCTAAGAAACCCTGGGGGTCAAATCAGAATTTAAAGGGGTCAAAACGACAGAAGAAGCAAAACATAAGTACAATTTTGCATATCTAAGAGTCACTATAACTGTTTCTTGTAATGATATGTAACTAGTAATTTATTGGTAGAACTTAAGATAGTAATTTGCAAAAATCTTAGGTATAAAACCATGTTTTTACCCTTAGTAATTTCTCTCAAGGGGGTCAAAATGACCCCCTTGGGAGAAATTTGAAAGGGTCAAATTAAGATATTTTCAGATTTTTGGGGGTCAAAACCCTGGTTTAAGGGTCAAACACGAGCCCTGTAATAATGCTTACTTTTGTCCCCTCATTCATTTTTTTTCAATAATCCCTAAGATTCCTTTTCCTGTTCTTTCTTTTTACTTTTCACATAGAAAAGCCTAAGCACTACCACATATAATTTATATGTGGTAGTGCTTAGGCTTTTCTATGTGAAAAGTAAAAAGAAAGAACAGGAAAAGGAATCTTAGGGATTATTGAAAAAAAAAAAAAATGAATGAGGGGACAAAAGTAAGCATTATTACTTTCACTTTACACATTATTATTAAGCAATAAAGTATGTGAAATATCAGATTAAATAGAGGAAAATTTTAGTATTCAGTAGAGCATCTCAGGCCCTGTTTGTTGGCCTCTTATTATTTTGTAAAAAACTTGAAACTTGTATCAAAGAGTGAAGGCATATTTTGCAAGTAACAGATTTAAAATACGTAGTGCTAGTTATATGTGACTTAAGGCTTATTTTTTTTGGCTTAAAATACTACTTGCTAGACTTTGCACATTTTCCTCCTTCCATTGCTTATTTATTGCTTGAAGAAGAAGGAAAAAATGGAGAAATAAAAAAGGAAGAATAAAAAGCTCTGTCATTGTTACTGCCTGGCTTTTAATACTGAATTATTTTGATTATCAAGAGATTCAAGTCAGTCAGTTGTCAAGTTAGATAGTTTTTGTACTTAATTCATTAATACCAAGTTGGTTTCCCATTTTCTGTCCAAAATGTAATAGACTTGCATCATACCACTTTGTGTTTCAATAATGTAAAGACCAATAGCAAGAAAACAAGCCAAAAATAGGTGAAATAAAGAAAAATACATAAATTATGCATTTAAAGATTGGTCAGTTAAAAAAAGCACAAAGATTACTGAGATCACATAATTATGAAAGATTGGAAAAACATGCACATCTACATTATTTTCACTTGTATTTCCTCAGCACTGAATAAAAACTGACTAATAGCACCATACCATTATTACAATCCCTGAATTCAATTTTGTTTCATACAAAAAGTCAACAAACTGAAAAAAAATTGACTAATTCACCTAGTCTTGCTTAAGTTTAACCCTTTGCTGTTTAATCCGTGCTTTTTACGTGCCTGTGATTTTATGATTGAGAAAACATTGTGAAAAAAGAAGAAATTGCTTCTGACAAGCAATTTCTTCTTTTTCCACACTATTTTCTACCCTACTGAATGGTTATTTTTCAAATTTAATCCACTTTAATTTTTTGTCTGCAAAACCTTTGAATTTGGACAGGTCCAAAATTTTGTAAAACGGGAAAGGGTTAATCCCTGAATGAGTAATAAGAGTAAGTATTCTGCGTTATTATTCAACTGGCAGGGCATGGCTTAACTTTGACGTAATTAGGCTAGTTTATGTTTAAGTTCTTTCAAAAAGTAGCCGATAATTGTTGTGAATATGTGCAATTAACTGTATCTTAAAACCAAAAGGACACACATGCTAAGCAAAAGTGAACACATTTCACCGTTAGGTTACCTAATCCTCAAAATACAAGCTGAAGTTTCCAGGGTCCGGTTGCCAACCTTCAGTTTAAAGAATGTCAACTACATTGTATCTTTAAAACTGAGTAATTATAAATAAAAGCTGATTTACCTTAACCTTAAATGCAACAAGCAGATACTCAGGCTGCCGCAAAGCCCTGCCAGGGCAATTATCATGGATTATAGAGTAGGCTAAACTGTCTGCAACATCTTTGTGTGTACAGAAAAATTCAGTGAACAGTTTGAGAAGGGTTAAATATATAATACATACTTAGTGTATTATATGAAAAAAAATATCTAATGAGGTTGGGAGAATTGAAAATTGTCGAGGCTCTGCCGCGACAATTATCAATTCTCACAACCGAGTTTGATATTTTTTTTCATACAATACACTAAGTATGTATTATATTCATCTTATAACCTATATTTGTCTTGTATTTGTCGGAGTTTCTAACTGAAATGCATGTTTCTGAAAATATCCGCATTATATCATTGTTCTAAAACTAACTATGTGATATCATAAAAGATATCATACGGGATGTTATCACACGGATATTTGTCTAGTTATAAGATAAAAAGTATTGTCAGATGACATATGATTGATTTTCAGAATAGTGACATGAAACTTTTTTGCATGGATGTCATTATGTTGTTTAATTTCCCAGTCAATATATCAGTAAGAATTTATGTTATTGTTATCAAATAACCTTTTAGTATTGTTATAGATTCAGTCTCAAACTATGCAACGGCTTATGTAATTATCTATGTATCGAGTCCAGGGTAGCTCAGTCAGTAATGCATTTGGGCTGTCAATTTTGTGAACATTCTTTAATTAATTATTCTTGCTTTAGTCTAATGAAAGATGAGTTACATAAAAACATAAGTCAATCCACAAACAGCTGCTTTTTCTGGGAAACACATAATCTACCAAATAAATTATAGATGTAAATGAGATTTTGGTCATGTGAAATACGCCTACGTGAAGGAGTGGTAATGGACTCTTTTCAAATTGGAGTCCGAAATTTTGTGGGTCATAAACATTCATTAAGTTAGGCCTATATTTAGATCATCATTTACAGTACCGAATATTGGAATAACAAATTCATGCTTATCTTTGAGAATAAAAATCTAGTTTTTGTGTACATAGTCGTTTAACCCTTGTCATGCAGATCCGGTAATATTCCTGCTTTGGCAGGAGCTATAGACAAACATCAGCCTGCATATATGTGCAGCCTGATGTTAGTCTACACCACCTGTTTCTCACTTTGAAACCAGAATTGTCAATAGATTTAGTTTTTCAAAGAAAAAATTACCTAAAGTTGGAACTTTCAGTGCTTTTTGCCCTTTGATTTTGATGAAAATTTTTAGCCAAAATTTATTTAGCATGACAAGGGTTAAGATTATTGTCCTGTGTTTCGGAAATGTTCACTAACACTAAGACAGGGGCTTTCAGTTCAACTCCCATCATCTGACTGTTGACAAAAGTCATTGTGATACATCATTTGCCTCACACCAATGGATATCCAAATGGGATGACAAGCTGGTGGCTTGGATAAAATGTGTGATGGCACTGGTGTGAGAGACAACAGGAAACCATTGGAAGGTGCACCAGCAGAAGCCATGTAACTGTTAAAATATTGAAAGTGTCACTAAACACTATTTAAACAAATATATGATAGAAAAAACAAACATGGAATAATATGAAAATTGTCTTATAACAAAATAATTGCTGGATTAAAACAAAGAAAAATACAATGCTAAGGTTCCAACTCATTTTTTTAATTAACTCATAGCTTGATCTAATTCAAAGAATTTCATATTTTACTTTATGTCATTATAAGCTAACTAGATGCAATTTACATACATTGATTTATCAAACCTTACAAGAAATAAGTAACAAGATACAAAATGTTATTTTTAGTCAGTTTTGTGACAACATATTAACATAAGCGATGTATTGCTATTTTCCAACTTATGAAATATCTTTTGACTTTCATGAAATAATACAACTACATGTTGTTTATAATATTGAAATATTCATTGCTTATAAGTATTTACTTTGACCAAAGATTATTTAAAAAAGAAAGCTGCAGTGAAAAAAAAGAATATCAAATCTGTGGTTTGGACTGAATTAATGATTAATTGGTCAAAGGTCTCTTCAATCTACAGTGACATTTTATCAATTATCATGAAAATATTTTCTTTAATTAAAACAGAAGTGACCAAGTTGCAGAACCACCTACGCCTTCTTCGAGAAGAGTATGTCAAATTACAAAAACGTCTGGCCGAAGTCGAAAAGAAATATCAGGTGGTATCCGCAACATCGGATAAAAGCAATGACAACAACTTTGTGGCACGTCTTCTGAATACAGTGGCAGAATTGTTTGACAAAAAACTTTACAGGTAAAGAAAGAGTAATACAGGAGAGTTAAAAGTATAAATTAAACTTATCAGTCCCCAGATGCAAAAAAGATACCCATTAAATTAAAATTTTAGCAGAAGTTAATTTCTGCCTAGATTGTTGTTTCAATTAGAACAATTGAAACAACAAACCTGATTGGTTGAAAATAACTCCCAATCAATATTTTAACCAATGGTTATCTTGTTTACAACTGGGGGCTGGAGTTCAAATTTTGTATTTATTGATAGATTAAAATTCAATTCGGTATGATTCATATGTGGATTTGAAATAAGAAAAGTCAGGAGTCAGTATCAACTAGTATTAGAATTCAGCTTATCTGGTGCATGGTCTTCTGGTTACGAATGGATTTTAAAGAAATTTAGCACAGATTGTCTTCCATTATGATCCCCTTTGTGGTTCTAATATATAAAATACATGTATGTTATGAGTAGAATAAATTCAATGTCACTCTGTTAAATAAAATGACTACTGTAATTAGTAGGAGTTATACCCTACAAAACTATATTTGGGGGATATAGGAGTCAGCTTATCAGTCAGATGGTTTGTCCGTCAGTAGCTTTTTGGTGTCTGCTCAATTTCTCAGCAACTAATGGGCAGATTTCAATAAAACTTTACAGATGTGATCAGTATCAGGTGGAGATGTGCAAGTGAAATTTTTGTAACAATCCATTTTGTTTTGACAGAGTTATGGCTTTTGATGGAAAAAGGCTTTTTATTATTGACAAGGACTTGTAGGGTAGTATTGATCGGCTTTGCGACAGTCTAGTTATATATTGACTTTTTAAAAAGGCAAATTTCTTCCTTTTATCAGTTGATTTCAAACCAGCATATGTATTAACCATTTTCAGCTGTAGTATGTTTTAAAGTAAAAAAACGGTGGAAGTACAAATATGTTGGGGGGGTGGGGCAGTGTTCTTTCCTTCTTTAACTCATTGTCATGCAAAACCTGAAAAAATTCCAATTGTAAGGGGTATGTACAAAGATTTGTATGCACATAATGTGCAATCAGATGTTATTCTTTATCTTTGGACTTTTCTTTTTAAACAAGACAAGTTAAAAAAAATATTGTACAAGTTTTTTAAAAGAAAAAAGAAAGATATATATATATTTTTTATTAGTTCATCCAAGGCTTTCAGTGCTTGAATTTTAATGCAAATTTTCCAAAATATCTATTCAGCATAACAAGGATTAAATAACTGTTTTGTATTGGATACTAATTCGAAGCTCTAATTTGAGCCTGGGAAGAATTTTCACTAACAGCCTGAAGAGGGAACAAGACCTTATCTATCTACAGCCCATCAGGGCACATCAGTGAAGACTCTGGTCAGACTGGGCGGATGCACAGGCTGGCCAGAAGCTTTGCTTTGTGCACATGTGAAATTGTTGGAAATGTCACACCACATCATTCAAGAAGAATTTTCACTTGCAGCCCGGAGAGGGAACAAGACCTTATCTATCTACAGGGCACACCGGTGAATATTCTGGTCAGACTGGGCGGATGCACAGGCTGGCCAGAAGCTTTGCTTTGTGCACATGTGAAATTGTTGGAAATGTCACTCACAGGCTCATTTGATTTCAGTGATCTCCTGATTCATCTAGAAGGAAATGAAAAACTCCATGGACACAGATTTGTTCTGGCAGCTCGCAGTGACCACTGGGGTGTGGAGGATCTGTCTAAAGTTTCCGAACTGGACTTTACTGGTAGGTAATGTCACATCTTTAGTAGGGCTGGGAAGAGAAATATTGATCTGTCTAAAGTATCTGAACTAGACTTTACTGGTAGGTAATGTCACATCTTAAGTAGGGTTTGGAAGAGAAATATTGATCTGTCTAAAGTATCTGAACTAGACTTACTGGTAGGTAATATCACATCTTTAGTAGGGCTGGGAAGAAAAATATTGATCTGTCTAAAGTATCTGAACTAGACTTACTGGTAGGTAATATCACATCTTTAGTAGGGCTGGGAAGAGAAATATTGATCTGTCTAAAGTATCTGAACTAGACTTACTGGTAGGTAATATCACATCTTTAGTAGGGCTGGGAAGAGAAATATTGATCTGTCTAAAGTATCTGAACTAGACTTACTGGTAGGTAATGTCACATCTTAAGTAGGGCTGGGAAGAGAAATATTGATCTGTCTAAAGTATCTGAACTAGACTTTACTGGTAGGTAATGTCACATCTTAAGTAGGGCTGGGAAGAGAAATATTGATCTGTCTAAAGTATCTGAACTAGACTTACTGGTAGGTAATATCACATCTTTAGTAGGGCTGGGAAGAGAAATATTGATCTGTCTAAAGTATCTGAACTAGACTTTACTGGTAGGTAATATCACATCTTTAGTAGGGCTGGGAAGAGAAATATTGATCTGTCTAAAGTATCTGAACTAGACTTTACTGGTAGGTAATATCACATCTTTAGTAGGGCTGGGAAGAGAAATATTGATCTGTCTAAAGTATCTGAACTAGACTTACTGGTAGGTAATATCACATCTGTAGTAGGGCTGAGAAGAGAAATATTGATCTGTCTAAAGTATCTGAACTAGACTTTACTGGTAGGTTATGTCACATCTTTAGTAGGGCTGGGAAGAGAAATATTGAAATTAGAAATTTTGTACACGGATGTTTGGTTTCAAACATACAAATTTCCACATGGTGTTAAGGGACACAGGTGTTGCAGGTTTTTGAGTTGTAAATAAGTAGTCAGGAGTCTCAAAACTATCTGATCTAGGTCTGTGGGACCACCTGAAATTATTGCAGTAAAGTATTGAAAACTATCTTTTAACAGTCTTCAATTCTTTTTCCTGAAGTTGATCCCCCAAGGTCCATAGTGCTTGTACAATAGTCTGGTAACAATTCTATTCTGGTCCAAATTCCTATATGATGCAGATGACATTTTTTTGTTGAAACTTATAGATTTTTTGTCTTTGGTGGGAAGAAAACATTGTGGATAATGAGACTTGTACCAAGCTTGTCACAAATTAATTTTATACAGTGTATCAGCAAACTATGAAATTTTCTGCATATTCAGTAAAATGTGGGATATCAGTATATCTGAATGAAACAGGTCTACTTGCTTACATGTCTTCAAAATGAGTGTGGAAAAAAAAAAAAAACTTGAAACCAGTGATATCTTTGTTTCCATTGTTTTTTGGCTCAGAAAGCCAAGAAGAATGTTTTGAAATTGTCATTTGCAATGTTATTCAATGTATTCTGTTCTGAATTATTTTTTTTCAATATTGTATATATCATTATCTTATAACTATACAAGTATCCATATGATAACATCCTGTATGATATTTTTTATGTTATCACATAGTTATTTTTAGAACAATGATATAATGGGATTATTTTTAGAAACTTGCATTTTGGTTAGAAAAATCGACGAAAACAAGACAAAAAGAGGTTATAAGCTAAATATAATACATACTAAGTGTATTGTATGAAAAAAATATCAAAACCGGTCGTGAGAAATAATAATTGTCTCGGCAGAGCCTCGACAATTATCAATTCTCCCAACCTCATAAGATATTTTTTCTCATACAAAACACTAAGTACGTATATATTTATTAATTGTATTTTGCAGATATACAATACAATGTTGCCTATGCCTTAATGAAGTGGGTGTACACAGATGACATCAATATAGAATCTGACAGTAACTTCTTATTGGAACTACTCAGAGCAGCCACAAAGTTTAAACTAGAACACCTTAGACGAAGGTAACTTAACCCTTGTCATGCTGAATTAAAAAAGTTGACCAAATTACACTTATATCAAAGTGCTGAAGGCTTTGAAAGGTAAAATTGTATGCCAATATTTTCGTTGCAAATTACAAGTCTTCACACAATTCTTGCTGAAATAAAATAAACAGGTGGTGTAGTCTAAGATCTGACTGCACTTTTGTGCAGGCTGATCTTTGTCTATAAATCCTGTCAAAACAATGTCCCGGGTTCAGCATGACAAGGGTTAATATTCATTATTTTCCTTAGTCTGCTGAATTTAGGAAAATTTTTTATTAAATATTTGTACAGTACCATTTTAGTTGTTTTAATGAATGTTTTGGTAATTCTTAAAAAAAAAAAGTTTTAGTGGCAGATGCTTCTTTGCTTGAAACATTTGGTTTTCTGACCTATAAAAGATATAAACTTTGGGAAAGAGTTAAGTAAAAGCATTTTGAGAATTGATAAGATTTAGCCAATATGAAGGTATTGTAGCTTTTTAGCTCAACAGAACACAACATGATCAAGAGGAGGTTTTATGATCACCCTGAGTCTGTCATCCATCATTTGACTCTGCCCCCTGTCATCAAATTTCCTCGGTGGCCTAGTGGTAAATGCACTCGACCCGTGACCTTGAGGTCCGTGGTTTGAGCTCCACTGTTGCCGGGGTGTGTTTATGGGCAAAACACTTAATAGCCAGCCCCAGTTCACCCATCTGTACAAATGGGTAGCAGTTGGTTTAAACCACTGCCTCTCTCTCAGGGACGTGAAAACATCAGGATTGAGTGTTTGAGAGCGATTCTATAAGCTTAAGCTTTCGTCACAATCAAACTAAAATAAATTAGTATAAAATAAATTTCTTTAAACTTATTTTCCTCCTTGATGACTTTGCCAATTTCAACAAAATTTTGCAAGAATGTGCCTAGGGTGACTTTCTTCTAAAATTGTTCATGAAATTTTGTTCGAACCCCAAAATATGGGTGTAGCAGGTCAAAGCTTATTTTGACGTTGAAACCAAGGTGCGAATTTCAACCAAACTAAGCAGAAATGTTCCACAAGTAACCCTTCTAAAACATGTTCAAGGAATTTTGATCGACCCCCAAAATATTGGCATAGTAGATTGGGGACTATTTTGACCTGTATGATTCTGATTCATTTTTGTAATTCAGAAGAGCGATTTAGGACAAGTTGAGTCCTCTTAATTTTAAATGAATCCTTGTTGCTTTGATAATGTCGATTTTTGATGATCATAATGATAGTTTGCTTTGTTCATCAGGGCTAGAGATAGAGGGGCATTTTGGATTTAAGATCAAATAATTTCAAATATTATTTCTTTATTTTATATGCAAAAAATGTTAAATGTCCAATTTGAATATGAAGAACTGTAAAAAAAGACTCTATTACAGATGTGAAAATGGTCTCATGTCCTATGTGAATATGAAGAACTGTAATAAATGTCTCTGTTACAGATGTGAAAATGGTCTGATGTCCTATGTGAATATGAAGAACTGTAATAAAAACTCTATTACAGATGTGAAAATGGTCTGATGTCCTATGTCAATATGAAGAACTGTAATAAATGTCTCTGTTACAGATGTGAAAATGGTCTCATGTCCTATGTGAATATGAAGAACTGTAATAAATGTTTCTATTACAGATGTGAAAATGGTCTGATGTCCTATGTGAATATGAAGAATTGTATTGAATTTTACCAGACAGCTGAAGAGATGAATGCTGAAATTTTGAAAGGTCATTGTTCAGAATTGATATCTAATCATTGGGTATGTATGCTTCTTGGGCCAGTTTTACTAAACCTCTTAGGCAAATTCATGGTTAGTCAAAATCACAAATTGTACCTGGTGTTTTCATTCATTGTTAGATTCTGCCTAGCAATATCTCATTGGAATCCTCTTTGGAAGACGATTCCAATGAGATGATGCATGGCAGAAATACTTATTTAGTTACTACTGTAGAAGCAACTGAAATTTTTGACCTGGATTAGATGTTCAGTAGAAAAAAAAAACAAAAAAAACATGGCCCTGGAGAAAAGAATGTAATAACTACTGCCTCAAATAGGCTGCAGTTGTGAAGTTTTGATTACCAACTGATTAAAATGCTTCTTAAAAGTTTATAAAAAAAGTCTGAAAATTAAAGTATTGCTGATCTTTGATTGACAAATGATAAACAAGAGAGCAAAAAAATGATAAGATTCTCCTGATACTAGTTCTGCATACTAGAACTCATGAATTGATGAAAGTAGTTAAATATCTGTACAGGTTCTATCAAGTTGTGTACCATAAACGTTCTAAGAAGAAAGTGTTGTTGGGTATTTTTAAATCGCGATTTGTCAAAATGGCAGACTTATTGCGATTAGCTGGAAGGTCGTGTATGGTGATAGTGTACAGGGTGTCTGAATACTGGTTTAGGCAAAGAACTACTTTTTTTTCTGGAATTTACTCTATCTCTTTGCACCGGACCCAATGGCACCAAAAAGTAGTGCAGACAATTTAAAAAAGCAGCTATTTTGTTTGTTTAATGAAATACTTTGACTTATATTTTTCCTTTTGAAGATAAACACAATCTTATGAAAACTTCATAATGGTTATCTTGATGTCAAAAGTAAAATTGAATTGCAAAATTAGTATGCCAAGGATTCTACAAATTTTATTGTCAGGAAAATCATCTATCTTTGTATTGCACGTTTAACCACTAGGTGAGTAGACATATTGTTTTGGCTTGTCCGCCTGTTTTTATTTGTTCATCAATCAATGTTTAATTTAACGGAAAACTTCCATCCACATCATTGATTTAGCCTTTTGAAAACATTGTTCTAGCGATTCTCAAGCCGTAGCCATAGGCAGCCACATTGGAAAGATTGACGCCCCAGATTTATACATGTAAACAAAAAGGTACCGCTTTGTATTTAACTTCCACACAAGTATTCGCTCAATGTATTTGATGAATTAATTAGTGCATGGGCAATTTATAAAAGAAAAAAAATTCTGATAGTGCTTGAGCCGAGGGCTTCCATTGTATTGACCCAACTTTATTTTGTAACTGTTTTATGATACTATGATTTTGATAATCCAGTACACAACTTTTCAATTCTACACGATATCGGTTTACATCGAAGGGGTCAAGTAAAGATATTGTTGATAAGAATTCAAGAGTGCTATTTGCAAACGGAATTAAATTCTGAACATTGATGTTAAATCAGTCAGCTAAGTTTTACTTTCGTTTTGAACTGAAGTGATAAGCTCGTTTTTTTAAAAATACGATTATTCAGAGGTTGGGTTTTTTGTAGTGTTTATACTTTGCATATCTGTCCAATTGCTTGGACCATTAACCGCTTATATTAATATGAATTGTCTTAATCATTGAAGTTTGAAACAAAAACTAGATCTACATGCACTAATGAACATTATCAGGAATTTGAACCAGGTTTTTGTTTTAACTTGATATTCTCTATGAATAACTTTGACAATTGATACATCTTGAACTGGAAATTGACTTTGAAATTTGATTCTCAGAAGTTTGAAAGTGAAAAAATGTTGTTGTTTGGGAAAGGGTTTATATAACATATTTTGTCGTCTGCAACTCTTTTCAAATTGCTCTTTTCAAATTGTATCACCCCAAAATTTGGCTGTTTGGTTAATTGTTGATAGTCATAAATCTAAGTGCAATAAAACACTCGATGCTCAGAGAGGATGTGGTAATAGTGGTGGGAAATCGATGTGTAGGTGTTGAATCCATCACAATATGACATACTGTTCAAAGTGCTGTAAAACTACATTCATTCAGTCAGATTCTGCTTAGAATCTGCCAAACAGAACCCTTGAATTGATAGAAAAGGCTTAGCATCTGAAATTGAACAGCAGCCTGAACAAAATATGCTTGTAATTCAGCTGTTTTTAGATCAGTAAGTGCTTGGGGGTGAGCTATTGTGATCCCTTATCATCTGTTTGCCTGTAAACAATACTGTCGGGTTATTCTTGTCTCAAAACCTGAGTTATTGATCACAAACAACCAAAGTTCCAAATTATCATGGTATCATCCTCATGGCAACTTTCAGGACCTTCAGTCCTTTGATTCCACTTTGTGACATGTCTTGTTAAAGTTTACAAAAATGAACAAGCACTTTTAACTGTCATTTGAAACCTGCATGGATTTAGAACAGGCTAAAAATATTATGACAATGCAAAAAATCAGAAGTTTATTTGCCTTTTCAGAATGATTTTACAAGTGAAGATTTTGCCTCTATGCCAGCTCCATTATTGTACAAAATGTTTAAAGCCAAAACAGATTACCCATTACATACAGCCATAAGAGCAAAGCGAGAAGATGTTGTGTTTTTATATCTCATTGAGTTTGATTCTCAGGTAAGTTTTGTGCATCTTAGTGTAGGGACAGAAACTGATTTTGGTGTTTGAGAAACTATTCTTTACAATTAACCCTTGTCATACTGGACCCAGAAATTTACCTGCTTTATCAGGAGGTATGGGAAAAAGTGTGTTCTTTATCCAGACCACCTGATTTTCCTTTATAAGCCAGAAAAGTTGAAGAATAATATGATACAATTTAAAACTGTCTTTCAAATTGTGAATTCAGTGATTTCAGCACTTCAATTTCCATGCAATTTTGCAAAGGTTTTTATTTAGCATGACATGGGTTAATGATATGTGAGAGCTAGTTGTACTAATACATTTTAAGATCACAAATTTAAATTAAAAGGTACAAATCTTCTTACAAATATGCTACCTAACATAAAGAAGAGAAAAAAAAATGATCACATTTTAATGACTCTGAAGAAAAATAAATTGACCATTTTTTTCCTTTTCTGTTTTGTCTGTCATTCAATTCAACAAAAATTAATGTTGAAAAGTTTCTTTCAAATTGGTGAAGTAAAAGAATTGTTTCAAGTGATAGGTTATTATTACTTTTTCTAAGCTTGCTATTTTAAAATTTACATTCTCAGGCTTATTCATACTTATATTTATATTGAGGATATTGAATGAGTGGTCTTTAATACCAAATTTATTAAACAAGTCATCTATAAACAGATAAAAACGAGGCAATGTTGAGTTTTTGTCTGTTTAAGATGACAAGGTTTTGGTAAATTTGGTATTAAATGTCCACAAATTTATTATACTATTTATAATATGACCTAAATTTTTACAATGAATTGAGGAAATTCCAGATATTTATGAGGTCAAGTTATAATGTGAAACATATTAGGCCGTTTGCGAATTGACGTCATTAAATGCAATATAACATCATTTTTACAACAAAAATATAACATTGCTTTATTTTCTTAGCTTATTTGCATAGTTATTCCACTAGAGTTATAACACCAGTGTAAAATGAAAAATATTCAATGTACTAATTTCACTGCCATGATGTTTGTCATATAATAATACGGTATTTAACCTGAAAAAAACTTTCATATTTCATTTCAGTTGAATGTTAAACTGAATGAAGTAGATAATTTAGGAGATCTGCCTTTAGACCTTGCCCTGAAGACTCGCCAGGAGAGTGTAGCACAAACCCTGATAACCCACCATGTAAATACCAGTAGTAAAGATAACACAGGGAAAAGCCTCCTACATAAGGCTATAAAGAGAGGTAAATTTGGTAGCTTATGAAAATTTCTTGTAAATATCTGTAGAAAAGTTAACACAGGAAAAGCCTCCCACATAAGACTGTAAAGAGAGGTAAGTTCCATTATGTATAAGAATTCCATGTAAGTACCAGTAGTAAATGTAACATTAGAAAGTCTCCTATATAAGTATGTTAAGAGAGAAAAATCTATTAACTTATAGAAATTCCATGTAATAGCCTATAAAAAGGAGTACACTGGGAAAGGACTCCTACATAAGGCTGTTTGAAGAAAGTTATTTTTGCATACAATATACACCCATCTTGAGATGTAAGTATAAATGATTATAGGAAAAAGTCTCCTTCATAATGTGCACAAATACATAAAAATCAAATAAAAGATTACCAGTAGCAAAGAAAACACATTCTTTAATGCTTTACGGTGTTTTTTTTGAGAAATAACAGTAGATCATCAATTGATAATCTCATCGCAAAAGCAGTGAAATTATCAAAAACTTATACTCTGCTTTTGTGCATTTCATCCTATCTGACGTCATCTATTTTGAACCAAATAAGTGACGTCATAATGAACGTTGCATGGCAATCACATGCAAAATGATGCTCTTTGCAAAAGTATGTCCTAGAAATTTCACATTTTGTCTCATTTTTGCATAAAAGAAATAGAATAATCGTTTGTTTTTGAGTAAGATCAATTAATATTTCATTTTTTGAACAACAAAAGTTATATTTTCACTTGTGGCTCTGCCACTCATGAAAATATAGCTTTTGATGTTCACTCAGTGAAATATCAATCAATCTTTCAGTGAAACAAACAATTATCCTCTGTATATTAAGCATGTTTTAAAGAGATGTACAGGTGAATATATTTTTAACTTACCATGTAAGAAAATTAAAAAAAAAAAAAACGCATGTAAACATAAGTAATAAAGTTAACACTGGGAGAGGCCCCTGGCCCAATGTAATTTGTGAAGAGAGGTAATTATAAATTCTATGTAAATAAAATGATACTGCTGGAATTTTGTTTTGTTGTAGGACTGACAGACAGACAGACAGAGTGTGTGTGTGTGAGAGAGAGAGAGAGAGAGAGAGAGAGAGAGAGAGAGAGAGAGAGAGAGAGAGAGAGAGAGAGAGAGAGAGAGAGAGAGAGAGAGAGAGAGAGAGAGAGAGAGAGGGGGGGGGGGGAAGAGAGAGAGAGAGAGACAGACAGAGACAGAGAGAAGAGAGAGAGACAGATAGAGAGGAGAAGAGAGAGAGGGGAGAGAGAGAAAGAGAAGAGAGAGGGTGAGTGATATATAGAGAGACAGAGACAGAGACAGACAGAGCAGAGAGAGAGAGAGAGGAGAGAAAGAGAGATGGAAAGAGAGAGATGGAAAGAGAGAGAGAGAGAGAGAGAGAGGGAGAGAGAGAGACAGAGATTAATCAGATAAAATGGGGGGGGGGGCTTAATAAGGCTTTGACTTTAAATCAATTGAGTACAATTTTAAGGATTTAAAGAGAGTGATAGAAGAACCATATGTGATAAGATAAGAGGCTTGTTTATTTAAATGTCTTGCAACATATCACTCATTTCATTTTAATTTAAGCCAAAGTGATTTTATGGTGCTTCATAAAATTAGCCAAGGGTTGAAAAAATTAAAAATAATAAAGATAATTTCAATATTCCTTTTTAATTATAGGTGATGAATTTTCATCAAGTTTTCTAATTCGTCATGGTGCAGACGTTAATATGACCACCCACCTTGATAAAGAGACACCGCTACATATGACATCAAGTTTTAATCCGGAAGCTACAAGCAAAGAAATAATGGAAGGCATGGCCAATATTGCCAAACTGCTGATTGATAACAGTGCCATTGTAAATACCCAGGATACATCTGGATGGTAAACTGATAACTTTAAATTGTTTTAAGTGTATTTGTAATCTAAGAAAGAAACAATTTGTCTTAAGCCTTTTATGATACTGAAAAATAAATAAATAACAAAAAAAGAAAACTATCCAAGCCATAATCTCTTTATTGGTCATTTGAAGCCATATTGTCAGTTGGCAACCAAAATATTGCTACCAGCAAAGAAATGAAGGCTTTACCAACTCTAATATTTGAGCCTATGTGTGACATTTCCAACAATTTGAAATTTTCTTGAGGCGCAAACTTTGAGTAGCTTAGAAAGCAGCATACTGTAAATATAAAGTTACCTGATGGTCTACAGATACTTTGCAACCTTATCTATTCACTGAACCATGCACAGACTGGCCAGAGTCTTTGCTTTGTGCATATTTGCAATTGGTGGAAATAGCAAAATATAGAAATAAAGAAATATATAGAATTTATAGAAATATAGAAACAACAAATTGGCACAGGCCCATTTGTTATATATCCATTACTATTGAAGATGTTTACTTGAAACTTAACATGCATGTTGGCAATCAAAGAGCAATCTAAACTTTTAAAATGAGGTAACTTTTGATATATATTTGTAGGAATAATGGTCCCAACCCATAATTTTGTACTGTTAGGTAGTTCTATTGGGATTTGGAACTGGAATGCTCTTAAGTCCTTAATTGCATATTTGATATAAGAAGCAATTACATAGAACTTTGATCGTAAATAAATTTATTTTTCATGTGCTTTACTGGGTCTTCATATAGCTCCACCCATCTATTCTACTCAACATCATCTTTAGTGGAAACATTGATGCTTTTGACGTCATATTAACCACATGCTAAATGATGTGCGTCTCTTTCTGTAAAATACTATTTAACATCAAGAAAAGGTTAATAAAACTAATTTCAGAATTGTGATTGTGTTATAACTGATATAATTTCATTTTCACGTTGACATGTCAAAAAATAATGTCTGATGGGGGAAGAAGAGCTTCACCCTCGGATTTTACATTTTGCATAAATTTCTTCCTTCATCAGACTTTATTCATGAACACGTGGATGAAAAATGAAATTATTTCATAAATAATGATGTATTTGCTTTTGAAAGTTTTCATGGCTATTCAATGTATTTGTGATTATTCTGTGTTGTCTATGTGAACAGCACCCCACTTCACACAGCCATATTTTGTAAGAACAAACATGTGTTCAATGTGTTACTGGAGCATGGACGACCAAATGCTGAGATAAAAAACGCAGATGGACATACGGTACTGTGGCTGGCTTTAGAAGAAGTAAGGATTATAGTCAATATTGCTCAAGCAACCACTATAATTAAGTGAGCAATTTTATAAAAAGACCATCATAAAAAGTTCCATCACTGTAAGCAAAATCTGTGAAATAGTGAACATCTTTACTGAAAAATTGTCTATACTTGAATGTAATATTATTAGAGCCCATTAAATGGGCACCTGCAGCCTATTGTTGCATCTGTAGGCGGTGCTCTGTATAAATTAGTCTTTAAATTTCATCATTATAATTTTGTGAATTATCCTTTTTGATCAAACATTGCATGTTCTTATTTTCAGATACCATGCCAGTGTGTTGGTTATTTGGATTTCTTGAATGCTTTTTGGACAATTATTGAGAAATAACAGAAGATAAATATTTTATAAACTCACTGACTAACAAGTGGAATTATCACCCTGTTTGACTTCATTTAAGCTGAGCCCAAAAAGTGACATCATCATGAACATTGCATAGCAATCACGTGCAAAATGATGCACTTTAAGAAAATGCGTCCTAAATTTTCACACTTTGTCTCATTTAAGCATTAATGAAAAATAATTCTTTGGTTTTTTATAGTAGGATCTGTTGATATTTCATTTTGTGAACATTAATAGCTTCATTTTCACTTGTGGTTCAGCTACTTATGAAAATGTATCTTTTGTTGTTCACTCAATAAAATATATCTGTAAATGGGTATTTCACTGTAACAAACAATTATCTTCTATCCAATAACTCCATATTTCATACATGTATTTGAAATCATTTTTGTCTTTTTGTCAAGGGGGAGAGTAAAGAAGGTGATGTAGACCAAGTGTATAATGAGGATAGTTTTGCTACCAAACTGATCAAATATGGAAGTTCTCCTAATGCAGTAGAACCAGAAACAGGTATGAACCCCCAGGTTGTATAATTATTTGCATGATATAATAGCATTGAATTTTAAAAAATAGATTTGAATTCTTTGCAAAAAAAAACATCAAAAAAATATGAAATATAATGATAAATGCCACTTTGACAGAACCATTGACGTTCTTTACAAGAAAATGTAAAAAAAGGATTTACTGTAAGGATAACCTTTAAATACTGCACTTTCTTGACAATAAGCTTTGAGATTATTTGTTAAAATCAAAGCAATTATCAAATATAGCTGCATGCTGATATGGCCAATTTGTTAGTATTAAATTTACAGATTTAATTTCATCCAGAACAATGGTTTAAGACTTAGTGTAGCTTTGTGATAATATACATTCTATGATAATGTTTGACATTTTGCAGGAGATACAGTGTTACATCTAGCCACCAGATCAAGGAATGAGAAAGCTGCCATATTTTTAGCAACCCATGGTGCCAAACCAGGCATGTCAAATAATAAGGTACAGAAATTTTACATAGCCTATCTACAAATGACGAGGTTTTATATTGGTTAAACCATTTTCCTACTCAATTTAAACCTGCCTAAATGACATCACTTTTTAATTACTTATGATTTTGCCCAGCAAATGTATACATCAAATAAAGAAAGATATCATGCATTCTATTTGAAAGAGCTTTTTAGCTCGCCCGGGACGAAAGTCTCGGAAGAGCTATTGTCATACCCTCGGATGTCGGCGTCGGCGTTAGTGTCGGCGTCCGCATAAGGTTAAAGTTTTTATTTCTATCAATATTTATCCTAGAGGCTTTATTTTTTACAGAAACACTCATTAGGACATAGGCTTTCATTTGAGACCAACATCCATGTCGATATTACCTTTAGACTGTGACCTTGACCCTTTCAAAAAAACTTTAACCAAAAACTTTAACCAAAAAAACTTTAACCAAAAAAACTTTAACCTTGCTTATATTTTCTGTAAGCTTTAAACTAGAGACATCATTACTTCATATGCACACTCATTAGGTGATAGGCTTTCACCATAGACAAAGGTCATTGATAATTTGACCTTGACCTTGACCCTTTGTGGACTTAGAAAAACTTTAACCACACAACAATATTTTTTAATGCTCTAACATAGGGACATCATAGCTTCATAAATATACTCACCAGGTGATATGCTTTCACCAGAGACCAAGGTCCTTCACAATTTGACCTTGACCTTTACCATTTGAAGACTGAGAAAAACTTTAAAAACACAACTTTAACCAAAAACTTTAACCTTGCATATATTTTTTTAATGCTCTGACCTAGGGACATCATAGCTTCATAGATATACTCACCAGGTGATAGGCTTTCACCAGAGACCAAGGTCCTTCACAATTTGACCTTGACCTTTACCATTTGTGGACTTAGAAAAACTTTAACTGAAAACTTTAACCAAAAACTTTAACCTTGCTTATTATTTTCTGAATGCTTTAACCTAGGGATATCATAACTTCATATACATACTCATTAGGTGATAGGCTTTTGTAAGAGATCAAGCACCTTGATAATTTGACATTGACCTTTTATGAACTTAGAAATACTTCAACCGAAATTCTTTTACCAAAAACTTTAACCTTGCTAATATTTTCTGAATGCTTTAACCTAGGGACATCATTACTTCATTTACATAGTCACCAGATGAAAGGCTTTCACCAGAAACCAAGGGCCTTGACAATTTGACCTTGACCTTGACCTTTTATGGACTTGGAAAAACTTAAACTGAAAAACTTTTACCAAAAATTTAACCTTGCTTATATTTTCTAAATGCTTTACTCAGGGACATTATTACTTCATACACATACTCACTAGGTGATAGGCTCCTACAGAGACCAAGGTCCTTCACAATTTGACCTTGATCTTGACCTTTTGTGGACTTAGAAAAATTTTAAAGAAAAACTTTATGATTGATACAAAGAAATTCCATTGGTAACCTCATCTGCTTGTAGGCTTTCACTTTACCCTAACCTTATACATGCAATTAAAACAAAAAAGTTTTTATATTTCTTAATTACTACTAAAACAGATATATATTAGATCATGGACTTTAACATTGAAAGGAACTACTTTGAACTTCGGTCTTCGGTCAAGCGCTGTTTGTGACAAGCATCTGTTTGGGCGAGCTACATTGTCCGCGGACAACTCTTGTTCTGTGTAAGAATGAAGTTGTGTCAATATTTCTTGAATGGAAAATAAGGTACATAATTTAATAATATTTTAGCCGAACTGAGCACATCATGCTCAAGGTGAGCTTTTGTGATCATTGAATGTCTGTCCTCTGTCATGCATCATCAGAAATCAACCATTTTGGGTGTTTACGCTCTACAGGCCACAAATATGGACCAATCATCATGAAACTTGGTCAGAATGTTTGTCAGGTCACAAGGATGAATCCTATTGAAAATGAGAAAGATCCATATCATATCACTAAAAAAGGGGCCTTAAATACAATTTCCTTGTTTATGCTCTGAAAGCAACAAATTTGGAACAACCTACAAGAAATTTGGTCAGAATGTTTGTCATGTCACTAGAATGAACCCTACTGAAAAGGGGAAAGATTCATATGATATAATGGGAAAGGGGGCCTTGATGACAATTGTCTTGTTTACACTTTAGAGGCCACAAATATGGTTCAATCTTCATAAAACGTGGACAGAATATTTGTCAGATCACAAGGATGAACCCTATTGAAAATGGGAAGGATTCAATGATAATACAAGAAAAGTTGCCTTAGTGAAGAATTTCTTATTTACACTATAGAGGCCACAAATCTGAAAAGTACAATTATGACTTTTGCTGGAAAATTTGCTTATTATTAATTAAGACAAAGATATGAAGGTGAGCAATATAGGGCCATTACAGACCTCTTGTTCCATATAAACAAATCTTGATGAATTATTTTGCTTTATTTTAGAGAGAGACTTCCTTACATCTGGCCTGTGAGAATGGCCTTATAAAACTAGTTAAAGTATTACTGGACAAAGGATCTAATCCCAACGCCCAGACAGCTAAAGTAGTGAACCCTGCTGGGGGCCTCTCAACAGACTTTCTCACAGAAGGGGAGATAATTCCTGTGTCCGAACAAACACCGTTACATTTAGCCCTTCTAAAGGATCATAGTGAAATTGTGAATGTGTTCTTACAATTTAAATGTAAGTAGAATTTAACCCTTGTCATGCTGAACCTTGTATATACCATATATGGCAGGAGGTATAGACAAAGATCAGCCTGCACATATGTGCAGTCTGATCTTAGTCCACACCACCTGATATTCCTTTTGAACCAGAACAAAATAAGATTTTTATTTTCAAAATAAATACTGACTCACAATAAGTGCATTCAGTGTTTCTGCGCTTTCATTACAGTGTAAATTTGCAAGGTTTTTATTCAGCATGACAAGGGTGAAAATTTGTTGGGCCTACTTGCATGGAATGAGACATTGTTGTCACAATGAAAGGTTTGTGTACGTGCGATAGTAGGCTAGTGTGTTAAGCTTTCCAATTATTTGTGGGATTAATAATTCTCTGTCCTGAGGAAATGGCTGACTTTGTGTCCGTGTTCATGAGGTAGAGCATTGTGTTCTCTTGACCCAAAGGTCCTCAGTTCGCCTCCCAGGAGGGGCTATTGATTTTGGTTCTTTCATTGGCCCACACATTAGGGAAGGGTACTGGTGAACTTTCCAGGAAGCAGAATCGAGATGGTTAATCTAAATTGTGGGAACATTTTTCCTAATCGATGTAAATAAAATAGGTTTAAAATAAAGTAAAGTGAAATATTTATTTTGATAGGTCAAGGTCACAGCTCAAGGTCAAACAATATTTTGCGGGCTCTACACCAAAATTTTTTATTATGTAGTACCTAGTTTAAACATCTTCATCCATGGTTAATGTAACTCTTCAATACTAAGTGAATATTATGATTAAAAATAACCTATAGTGTAGTGATTTCTAAGTTGATTATTGACTTATAATTAAATACTTGATAAAAACTTTGGTTTGACCATTGGACTGAACTATGCTGTTGTTAAGTAACCAATACCTCATAACTCTAGCTTGTGTAATGTGATGGTACTAGATTTTGGTTGCCTATCACAGATACTTTTAAGCTTTGGTTGAAGTTCTTAGGTGTTAGCATTCACACAACAAGGGATTTTTTCTGTATATATTAAACATTCTATTATTTAAATATGCAGAGATCATTGAGCACTAGACATCCAAAACAATTAAAGTAAAGTTACATAGAATTCCAGACATCAGCCCTGCACTGAGAATGACATGCAAAGTGGGGTATAATTGGGAAATCAGGGAAAAAGACTAACAGGGGCCCAGTCACCCATGGCCCCTAAATTTGGAGCTGGGCCCATGATTTTTGGAGAAAATGCTCATATCCATTATGTTGAATATAGAATTTTGGCAACCTGGGCCCCTAAGTAAAAAATAGTTGGTGTATTTCCCTGCAAACTGTTTGTCCCATATCATCCTGAATGCTGGGCAGATTCAGCCAAAATTGAATAATCATGACCATTCTAAGACTACTAATATGAATAGGATCAATACAAGGGGTCACACAAGACTGTTGTAATATTGTATAGTAATGATATTGTGTTATTGTATAGACACCTTTCTTAACCCTTTCTGTTTTACAAAATTTTAGACCTGTCCAAATTCAAAAGTTTTGCAGACGAAAATTTTAAATGAATTTAATTTGAAAAATAACCATTCAGTAGGGTAGAAAATAGTGTAGAAAAAGAAGAAATTGCTTGTTGGATGCAATTTCTTCTTTTTTCACAAAGTTTTCTCAATCATAAAATCACAGGCACGTAAAAAGCAGGGATTAAACAGCAAAGGGTTAAGTCTTTATAAATCCTCCAATTTGCCAAATTGTTTATTTTCAAGACTGTTCTTTTTCATACTGAGACATTAACTTTTCCCCACAGTAGAAGCAGCCCAGACATCAGACAATACAAAGATTATCCCAAACTTTAACATCAAGGATTCTGAGGGTCAGACAGTTCTCGGCCTGGCTCTCTGGAAGAACCTTTACGAAGATGCTGCCAAATTGTTAGGGGCAGGAGCAAACATCAATGAGAAAAACAATGAAGGGTTGACGCTTATACATCAAGCCATTGAAAATCAAGATCTCTCCGGAGCCTTATTTCTAATTGAACATCAAGCAGATTTGAGTATTAAGTTAGTATCAGACTTAATTGACCTTACTTCTCTTTTGCTTGTGTTAAAAGAGTAGGGAAGGCAATTTATATGAATTATATACCAAGGGGTCAGTGCAAATCAATTGTAAGTGCCCGTTAATATTTCGGCACTTACATTAGTATTGCATTGACCCCTTAATACATTTCAAATCAGTACTTCAGAACGATGGAGAAATACATGAGCTCTAGCCGAGCTTGGCTAGAAAAAGAAAATGTGGACAGCCTAAAATCTTGCATTAGCTATCACCATGCTTCTAACTTACAGTTATAGCAAAAAACTATGATTCTATATTGTAAAAAATGTACACAGTAATGTAACAATCTATTTTGAGAGTTCAGTTCAAAAGTATTGTAAGTGCCTAGGTAGAGGCACTTACAATAGGTTTGTGCTGACCTCTCCATTAATGTGACGGCGGCACTCAGTCTTTCCAACTATTTGTCTCTTACCAATGGGTTTATAATCGTAGACCCATGTGAGATAGCTGTTGGAGGCTAGGAATGGATGTGGTGGTTGTACTGGTGAGAGAAATACCAGGAAACCATTGTTAGGTGCTCCAGTTGCGCGCGCAATATAGCTGAAAAAATGTTGAAAGTGGCATTAAACTCCATTCAATTAATCAATCAATCAATCTCCATTAATTCATTTTATTTTTATGCCCCCGATCTATCGATGCGGGGGCATATTGTTTTACTCATGTCCGTCTGTCTGTCTGTCTGTCTGTCTGTCCGTCCGTCCGTCCGTCCGTCTGTCTGTCCGTCCGTCTGTCCGTCCGTCTGTCCGAAAACTTAACCTTGCCAATAGCTTCAAGCCTATTCAAGATACAAAGCTAATATTTTGCATGATGATAGATCTCAATGATCCACATCCACTGGTACCAAAGTCAAATTCATGTGACAAGGTCAAGGTCATCTGTCAAGGTCAAACGTCCGAAAACTTAACCCGAAAACTTAACCTTGCCAATATCTTCAAGCCTATTCAAGATACAAAGCTAATATTTGGCATGATGATAGATCTCAATGATCCGCATCCGCTGGTACCAAAGTCAAGGTCATGTGACAAGGTCAAGGTCATCTGTCAAGGTCAAACTTTGAAAAAAAATGCAGTTACGGGGGCATTCGTGTTTCACAAACACATCTTGTTATCTTATTACTATACAAATATCTGGGTAGAAATATCCCATATGATATTTTCTATGATTTCACACGGATATTTTCAGGACAATGACACAATTTGGTTAATTTTAGAAACTTGCGATTCTATTAGAAACATTGACAAAAACAAGGCAAATAGAGGTTATAAGATAAATATCATACATACTTAGTGTATTGCATGAACAAAAATCTAACAAGGCTGAGGGAATTGATAATTGTCGAGGCTCTGCCGAGACAATTATCAATTCCCAAAATTAAGTTAGATATTTTTTTCATATAAAGCCTTAAGTACCTATCATATATTTATCAATTCAGGACTCCAGAAGGGTACACTCCATTACAACATGCTATACAGAGACATTTACCTGTTGTTGTTGAAGTTTTATGTCAGAGAGGGGTAGATATGAACATAATGGATAGTCAAGGAAACTGTCCCCTGTGGCAGGCCTTGGATTCTGGTCAGGAGGATATAGCACATACACTGGTAAATAACCAACTAATGGCTTATTTCTTTGAAACTTTGCAATTGTGGTCAGTATCAGACAGAGATGTGCAAGTGATATTTTGGTAATAATCCATTGACTTTTGACAGAGTTATGGCCCTTTGATGGAAATGGCTTTTTCATTATTGATAACCACTTGTTGGGGGGGGGGGGGTATTAGTCTCCTGTGCGACAGTCTTGTTTTTATAGTCAGTGTTAGAAAGACTATTTTATATGAAATCTAACGAATCCAAAAACATAAAACAGTGCAAGAGGAATGAAAAAGATTTATAGTTTTATTTCCTTGAGTAACAATTTATTATGAAATTACATCTGTTGAGTAACATCCTAATTAAAGTTGTGAAAATAATAAATAATTTGAGAAGAACTATCATTTCCTGGGGTAACTTTTGATCTAAATTTTACTTCTCACATCTTTCTTTTCATTTGATTGGATGTCCAAGTATTTTATTGACATCTCCTAATACAGGATCGATATGATATATAATTATTTTTCTTAATTTAGTCTGAATAACTTTTGAAAAATCATGAATTCTCAATTACATGTATCATCATTCATGATCTGTCAAATCTTAACCAATTTTCTTTCTGGTATCAAATTTTAAGAGATGACAAGAGTATTTATAAATAGAGGTATGAAACTTAAAGCCTTATCATGTTAATGCATGAATCTGCTTAGCATATTTATACATTAGTGTGATTAGGTTTATAAATTTCATATGTCCATGAAATCACCAAATACTTTCTTCATCTCTTAAAAGGTTTAAAGATGCCAACTGACTCTATGGATAAGTGCAATTCCCCTACAGATATATGGGGACTTTAAGGTAGTGGAACCATAATAGTTCCGCATCATTTTGGAACTCATGATCTTGCACAATGTTGACCGATGTTTCCTAATGAAAATCATTAGGAAACCTCGGTTAACACTGTTAAAGATAATTAACTCCTCAATGTTGCGGATCTATTACGTGCCATTACCTTAATACAAAAGTTTAACACTGACCGCTCAGATTGCCTTCATCAATATTCAAATCTATTTTCTCATTGATGATTCCATTTAGACATATTACAGTTTATATTTATGGACAGGTCAAACACAAGTGTGATATAGATCTGTGGTCCAAAGGACCAAGTGACTGTCAACAAACATTGTTACACAGAGCCATAGATGAGAATAATGAATCTGTGGCATGTTTCCTCATTAGAAGGTAAGTGTTTTAGTTATCTGATTGACACAAGTCAAATGACTGACCATAACTCAGGGTTTGTTGAGAATAATCATTTATGGCATTAATGGTAGAAAGCTGTTTTATGTGTGTACAGAACTGAAGGATTTGTATGGGCAAGATAATGACACTGCTGTGATACGGGTAACCAAAGGTTTTTAGCCAATTTTTATCCTGGGGACAACATCTGGATTGTTAACAAGCATTCATAAAAGGCTTTTAATATAATTAACTTGAAAGAATAAGTACTAGGGTTATATGATAGGTCTTTTCCATACGACCTTGGCTGTTAAATATGTTGTACCCATATCGTAAGAGACAATTTGCGTATCAATTTCAGTGGATGTGATAGAAACAGTCCAAGAAGAACAGGACCAAATGGTGAAGGTGGGGATGAGGCCAGGTAAGGAAATATGGATTAATTTAATGAACAATATCCTCTTTGGAAAAAAAAAAAAAAAAAATCTGCACAAAATTGTAATTAGATTTTGGGATGGTGTATTACCAATCTTTTTAGTGACCAATGGAAAATGACATGGTAATTTTATCTTTGTTGCATTATCCATGGCTTGACCTTTTATAACATGGCAAATTCCTAGACTTGCCCAAGTTGAAAGAAGGTGCAGATGCCAATTTTAAATTTGTGGAATTTAGAAAAATCTATGCCTATTAGGGGTAGAAAACTTTATTGATTGTAATGTAGTTGTGAATTCTGAAACTTGTGTATTGCATTATTTTAGGGATAATCAGTTTACCCTGTCTTTATGCTCTATGAAAGGAGAGTATATAGCCGCCGCTTTGTCTGTCCGTCCGTAATTCCGTCCATTCATCCGCCCGTCTGTCCGTCCCCAGCAATTTCTCCATAACCCTTGGGCCAAATCAATTTGAACTTACCATGTGAACTTCCTATGATATAGTGTTGACGCATCTGTGACAGGTTTTGGATTTGAGGCCTCGTCACAGGAATTGGGGATTTTGTGATGAAATTTCACATTTGAGTAGCAAATCAGATGCCTTTTACCATAAACTATTTGAAATTTGTGTCTAAAAATATGTCATGCAAAAAGGGGGTTTAATGTTTGTTACCTTTATGTTAGCTGTATAAGATAAATAGTGTTATTTTCAGAATTGAAAATAACATGGATTATTTTTGCGATGTGCGTGGCTGGTTTCCTTGACGACGATTGCCGAGTGAAATCGTCAATCTCCGTAATCCGTGACCCGTATGTCGTCTGCTATATAAACCCGTGCATCGACGAAATCATTCTCTTTTTACTAACACGCGATACAAGATATTAATCAACACAGGTAAACGTAAACCAGAGAATGCCGCCGAAGCGAACACGTGGTATAAAGAGAAAAGCGGTGGGTAGCCAGACAGAGGACAGCCAGATGCAGGGTAGCACAACAGATTCCCAGCTCTTACAGCCAGATGCAGGTATAGTCACTGGTCAAGGAAATAATATGATTGATTTTGAAAGGGTAACACGCGTTCCCTCTTGCTCTCGCGACACAGCTTCATCTCTGTCCGCTGTCGATCACAACACTCCTGTATTGTCATCATCCATGCCCTCGCGTATTACTTCTACCCTCCAGTCGGATAACCCCTTGCTTACTAATACGTTGGAGTCAAATTGGCACTTGTTTAGTTCTGTGCAGGAAGCACAGCCTCAAACGGTCCGGCACTATTAAGATTAGCAGACGAAGATTTGGCTGTTCACGTACCTGCATCCATCAAAAAGCAAATTTGTCAAGGTCAATACATCAATCTGAGTCTTTTGTTAAAGGGAGCCATAGAAGTAGAAAATTATGCCGCGGGCTCCGTACTTCACATCACGCCTGCCGGGCACATTGAAACAAAAGCGAAAGAATGCCGCGAAAAAGTTCAAACCATTGAAAAATGGACAGATGCCTTTTTAATTTACGCATCCATATATTTGTCTACACACCCGGACAAAATCAATGAAATTCTCCATTATATGTGGTCAATTCGCGAGTGCGTTGCGCGACAGGGTGGTATGGTATGGCGCGAATATGATGAACAGTTTCGCTTACGCCAAGCTATTAATCCTTCATCTTGGGCAAAACTAAACGCAGATCTGTGGTGGCGCTGCATCCAGGTTGCACTCAAGCCAACGCTCGTCAATTCCGTGTCTGACACTGGGGCGAAGCGCGCATGTCGTCTATTCAATGAGTCCGTTTGCACCTGGCAAAACTGCCGCTTCCGCCATGTTTGCTCACATTGTGAACTGCCACACCCTGCAGCACACTGTCCATATACGTCTAGGCCCGCCGTACAAGTCGGGAATCAAAACGACAAGCGGTACAACAATTCCTTTCGCGGTAGTGCGTTGTTAGCAGGGCGCGGCCGCGGTGGTAGGGGTTTCACCAGGAATTACGACTTCGTCCAAAGAAACCGAAACAATAAAATTTAATACTAATCTTCGGTTGGCCAAATCGCCAATCAACATCGAATTCTTACAAAAGTACTTAGAAGGCTACGATAAAAAAAATGCCCAAACGATATTGAATGGCTTTAAACATGGTTTTGAAATGCATTATAATGGCAGCAGAGAGGCTCGACTATGCAAAAATCTAAAATCGGCTTCGTCTAATCCTGAAATCGTGCGTCAAAAGCTACGCAAAGAAATTGAAGCCGGTCGAATGGCAGGTCCGTTTGAAGAAAAACCTTTTCCGAACTTAATTGTGTCGCCAATCGGACTGGTTCCCAAGAAAGCGCCAGGCGAATTTAGATTAATTCACCATTTATCTTTCCCCGAAGGCGAATCTATCAATGATGGTATTCCGCGAGAGCACTGTACCGTAAAATATACAAGTTTTGACGCGGCGGTAAACCTTAAACAGGATTTGGGCAAAAACTGCAAGCTCTTTAAAATGGATATCAAAAGCGCATTCAGATTACTGCCGATCCGTCCCCAAGATTTCGAACTACTTGGCATTCAATTTGATGGCAAATACTTCGTAGATAAGGTCTTACCATTTGGTGCCGCGGTCAGTAATAAAACCTTTGAAATTTTCTCAACTTTCTTGGAGTTTTGTGTCAAATCACGAATGCATTCAGGCGGACTGATTCACTACTTGGATGATTTTTTGGGTGGCGACAGAAACACGGAGAAATGCATCGCCCTTATGTCAGTATTCTTGGCTTGTATGAAAGATCTAAACGTACCGTTAGCCGAAGAAAAAACCGAAGGGCCCTCTGAAATTCTCTGTTTTTTGGGACTCGAACTTGATTCCAATAAAATGGAGGTCCGTATTCCTGTCGCTAAAATCCAAGAAGTAATCGCGAAGATCACCGAAATCATGGAGAAAAAGCGAACCACTCTGAAGTCGATGCAATCTCTGATAGGCTCTCTCAATTTTTGCTGTCGTGCTATTTCGGCAGGTCGCCCCTTTTGTCGCAGACTTATTAACTCAATCTGTGGTCTTACCAAGCCTCATCATCATTTGCACGTTACTAAGGGCATGAAAAAAGATTGAAAAGTCTGGCTTACGTTCTTCCGCAATCATAATGGCATATCGGTATTTAACGATCGCTTCTGGGTCTCGAACTTCGACGAACAGCTGTTTACGGACAGTGCTGGCGGAGAGGGGCTAGGTTTCGGAATATACTTTAATGGTCTCTGGTGCATGGCAAAATGGCCTGACTTTTGGCATACTTCTGGCATTACAAATGACATCACTACTCTTGAATTATTCCCCATTTTCACAGCAACAAGCATTTGGGGTGAAGTACTGAGAAACAAGAAAATTATTTTCTATTGTGACAATCTTTCTGTTGTGCAAATACTTTGTACTTTATCCGCAAAGTCAGATCGTGTTATGCAGTTAGTAAGGCCTTTAGTATTAAAATGCCTGGAGCTAAATATAGTATTACGAGCTAAACACTTGCCTGGTTTTAAAAATCGATTATGTGACGCACTATCCCGCTTTCAGGTCTCCAAGTTCAAGGCCATGGCACCGGATGCCGATCCGGATCAGACTCCTTTCCCAGTCTACCTTTGGAACACATTCAAAGAAAGGCAGACAAGCTGACATCGGAAGGATTGGCACTGAATTCTAGATATGCATATTCTAACGGCATCAGTGCATTCAACAGGTTTCGGACAGAATACTCATTAAATTTACTATGGCCAGCAGAGGTCAATCATATTATTTGGTTCATTGCCTTTTGCTTTGAGAGAGGTCTGGCGCCGCGGACGATAAAAAATTATGTGTCTGGGATCAATTACATGCATAAAATCCATGGTTGGAATGATTTGAGCCAATCTTTTATTATATCTAAAACCTTACAAGGTTGTACACGTTTAAGGAAGTCTTCAGATAATAGAGCCCCTATCACGGCTTCCATCCTACATATATTGTTACCACAGCTAGAATTCGTATGCTACAATACATACGAAGTCAAATTATTTACAGCAGCATGGGTTTTGGCTTATCATGGCTTATTTCGGGTCAGCGAATTAGTCTTGTCATCAAAAAGATTGCCTAATAGTCATTTGCAATTTTCGGACATTATCCACCAAGAAAAAGATAACACGCTACTAATAACATTGCGGAAATTCAAAACTAACCAGGATGCGAAACCCGTGGTTTTACGGATACCTAGCGAAGAATCTTTTTTCTGTCCAGTCAAGTGCATGAAAGATTTTTTAAAAGTCAGAACGAGATTAGCCGGCTCCTTATTTTGTCATGCGGATGGTACCCCTTTAACGAGAACTCAGTTTGCTTTGGTACTCGATAAATGTATTTCGCGTACACAATACAGAAATATGCGCTATAGAACGCATAGCTTTCGCATCGGTCGAGCTACTGACTTGGCGCGTAAAGGGGTACCTGAGAAGTTGATTATGGAATTAGGCAGATGGCAGTCAAATGCATACAAAACATACATTCGTTAAAGATGTTTTAATTGTTTTTCTTCAATTTTACAGACGTGTGGGTCATTGGGGATTCTATACCATATTGGGCTGGAGTTCGAGCTAAATCGACCAACAAACCTAATCTTAAGCTGGATACCAAGATAGCATGGTGGGGACGGCGTGGAATGTCGTGGACTCAATTTCGAAAAGCCGTGGAATGTCATGTTCTTCTACGGACAGAACCAAAAGTTGTAGCAATCCACCTAGGGGGGAATGACTTAACTTCACTAACATTGACGTCCATCCGTAATATAATGCTTCGCGAATTCAATTATTTACGCGCGGCGATTCCGGGAGCGGTAATTATATGGATTGACATTCTTCAACGAGCCACTTGGAACTCAACGCTTTTTGATATTAATACTATTGAAAACAAACGCAAAGAGTAAACAGATTCGGCCGACAACAAGCCGCTCGTCATTCGCGGTCAGCTCATGTACGGATGGACGTCGATTTAAATACGCCCGGCTTCTACAGGCATGATGGAATCCATCTGTCCGATGTTGGTCTAGAAATGTACCTATTGAACTTAAAGGATGAATTTGCAAAACTCTTGGTATAAATCATTCACAATTAAGGACTCCAGAATTTTGGGGGATAAATTTTTAGAAAATTTACAGTGGCGGAAAATTCTTCGTTAAATTATCTCAATAAGTAATCGACGATGTTTGGGTATTGTATAGCAGCGATGTCGGTCACACAAAAGCAGTATCGTCTGGGTGCTTAAATGCACAGCTCCGTTCATACTGCTCTAATCTCCCTACCGCGATCTTTCGCCAATTTTGAAATTCCATGTACATATGAGTCAAGCCCATAGTCCATGGGCTATATTATATGAATATATGACATACTGTGTTGTGTTTTGAATTCGTCATAAAATAAATAGTGTTATTTTCAGAATTGAAAATAACATGGATTATTTTTGCGATGTGCGTGGCTGGTTTCCTTGACGACGATTGCCGAGTGAAATCGTCAATCTCCGTAATCCGTGACCCGTATGTCGTCTGCTATATAAACCCGTGCATCGACGAAATCATTCTCTTTTTACTAACACGCGATACAAGATATTAACCCACCCACCCATTCCCACATCATAATTTTTGGCAAATTTCACAATAAGGCAATGATTAATGCAATAATATCTATAGAACATGTTTGCTCTCGATTTCTGTATCGTTTCAGGTACAACCGTCACCATTGTTGTTTTAGGAGAAAACTATCGAATTCTTGGATGCTGGTGGTGCCGTTATCTGAAAAGAGACCTATGACTAATTGATTGTTTTATTTCATTTTAATGTCGCGGTAGGGAGATAGATACTATATGACGCGTCAATGAGAGATCTGGGCTCGTTTGGCAACTTGGGCTACTGGCATCTCCTTTTGTCAAGCAAGCAAAACATTCATCGGTAACGCGTACGTGCAACTCCTTTTACTAATGAATGAGCGTGAACGTAGTATGGCTGCACTATATGACGGGAATAGAAAGTTCGGTACTAGCATTAAGTGGTGAACTGCACACAGCCTTAACTCCTCTGTTTATTAGAAATCGGCGGATGGTCACACCGAGTAATATTTTCATGCAAACCGGACCTTTGGTGTCCAGTGTAACGAGTTATGTTTATGCATCCAGAGTCTCAGGTGCTCTGGCTCTGCATATGTATTGTTTTGGCTAAAATGATGCTCTGTATTCTGCACACAATTGGTTTTTAAGCGACCAAGAATTATCGGTCTGCATGAATACAAGTAATATGTGGTGTCTAAGGTGCACCGTGTCCTGGTGTCTAAGGTTCACCGTATGTTTTGTGTGCCGTGCATCCTGAGTCCCAGGTGCTCTGGCCCTGCACGGCTATGGTCTTGGTTTAAGAGTGGACTGTATTCTTGAAAGATTTGTCTTGAGAAAACCGTGAAATAGTTCTTGGCCATCATGAATACAGGGAATGTATTGGTGTCTATGGTACACAAGGTCCTGGTGTCTAAGGTTCACCGTTGCTCATTTAGTGTGACGTGCATCCTGAGTCTGAGGTGCTCTGGCCCTGCATGTCAGTGGTTTTGTTTAATTATGCTCTGTCTTCATGCAGATGATGAATTATGAGTGGCCAATACATAAGGTTAGCATGAATACAAGCTACAAGTGTCAAAGGTACACAGTCCTGGCGTCCAAGGTATGCCATACGTAGGTCTGCAGTTCACCCCTTAATACATGTATATAATGATGTCTACTAAACTAGCTGTGGTTTTGTAAGGTATATCTATCATGAAAACTAGTCATACATAAGAAGGTTCACAACGCTTGGCTTTCAGTGCCATTCATTTGTCTAACAAGCCTAGTACCGTTCATTCCATACCTTTTGCAGCTATTGCACAACTATTAAGTTAATTCGTATCCGATAATTTCAAGTAATCAAAATTCATATGCAAAGATCAAGTACTCACAATCATGGGCGGAAAATTCTTCGTTAAATTATCTCAATAAGTAATCGACGATGTTTGGGTATTGTATAGCAGCGATGTCGGTCACACAAAAGCAGTATCGTCTGGGTGCTTAAATGCACAGCTCCGTTCATACTGCTCTAATCTCCCTACCGCGATCTTTCGCCAATTTTGAAATTCCATGTACATATGAGTCAAGCCCATAGTCCATGGGCTATATTATATGAATATATGACATACTGTGTTGTGTTTTGAATTCGTCATAAAATAACACCTTATTTGAGTCCTTGCAATCTGACCATGGAGCATATCTCCTAAAGTATAATAGCTATCAACTTCAAACTTTATGGGTGGATAGATCTCGTGGAGGAGAGGTGCAATGCCCAAGAACTACAAATCTTGCTTGCATTGTTTTGGAGTTATTACCCTTTGTTTTTTTTATACTTGGATTTTGGCTGGAGCATATCTCCTAAAGTATAATAGCTAACAACTTGAAACTTTATGGATAGATAGATCTCACGGAGGAGAAGTGCTATGCACAAGAACTACAATTCTTGCTTGCATAATTTTGGAGTTATTGCCTTTTGTTATTTTTGATAATTAGATTTTGTCTGGAGCATATCTCCTAAAGTATAATAGCTACCAACTTGAAACCTTATGGGTGGATAGATCTCTGTACTGTGCTTAAGAACTACAACTCATGCTTGCATAATTTTGGAGTTGTTGTCCTTTGTTGTTATTGAAGACAGGTTTACCTGTCTTTCAATATAGGGATCGTCGCCATCGGATTCTGATAACAAACCTACATGTGTCATTACGCTCAAAAAAGTAGACCCATTCATAAAAATAAACGCGGCAAAAATAATCAATAGTGTAGCAATATACCGTATACCTAAATTCTGGCCGGGACCTCAGGGGAGTGAACACGTGATCTATGCAGAAGTTGCCTGCAGAAACGTGTTTTACATTATTCGTAAATGGTGCTGTTTTAGGGCGTTTTCGGCTGCAATCTTTTGCATTTGCTCCAAATTTTCAATTGCATCCTACAACTGTTTTTATACATAGCATTGGCAAGCTATTTTCAGTTCCCCATTTTAGACTCCCTATTTCTCGTTAAAACTGTGTGTTTGTGTGTCCTTAAGGTTGCTTTATTTATCCGTCTCCCGGGCCTGTTGTAGTGTAAATGGATAAAAACTAAAATAGCACAAGGCTATTTGAATAAACTCGTAAACCCTTGGAATTTCCTAGGTTTGAATTTTTACTTGGATTTACGGAGAAATTTCAATGGCTTATCGAATTACTTTATTATAAGGCTTGTTTTGTCTATCCATATTGTACAGCATTTGGAACATCACTCGGTCATTTCCGTAAACGGCAACAGATCGTGATCGAGCTCTCGGAAGAGACGACAACTTTTTTCAGCGGACGACAAAAAATCCTATCAAAGGATTCCGCCGGACGACAAGTTTTTCTAAGTCACGCGTCCCGACTTATAACCTCTCGGTTGTGTTTGATTGTTTGCGTAAGTTAACTGTCGCGTGAAAAAATCGATAATAGCCATATCTGAAGTCTGATAGACGGGTGCGGTAGGCGTGGCGTTAATTGATGCAAACAGCCAATCGTAATCAGTTATTCGTAGACCTTGTAGGCGGAGCTTGACTATCAATGAATGGAATCTAGACTCTGCCCGGCGATGTGTTTTGGCGATTATGCATAAACGAAACATGTGAACCATTTACATATTGACTGAAGCAGTTGATTCACTACTTATATAACGGTAATTGAATTCGAGCAGAGCCCCAATGCGACGAAGGTTATAGTAAGACAACATAATCGACCCAATTTATTCGTAACAAGTAAATGATTAGCCCGTGTCCTTCGAACTGTCCCGAACCTTTTTTACCTTTTGTAAAATCGGTAATTCGAGTAAAAACAACTATTAAATTAAAGAAATGTTCCGGAAATTTACGAAATAAATTATCACTAGCGGAGAATCTCTGGAACGCCGTGCATGTGCGTAATTCCGTCGGATAACGAAAATGGAAAGCTCCGGATCAGCCTACTGATCAGACATGTGTTGAAGTAAAAAAAAAAATGAACACAAATCAAAGGATAGGTGGTTCGGAAAGTTTAATTATTTCAATCTTAAAAAAAAAAAAAAAAAAAAAAAAGAGATAACCAATGCAATTCAAACATACAATCTTTTTAATGAATATCAATTCTGAACCTTTTCCTCTCAATTGACAACATCTGCAAAGAGAATCATGGCATAGACTTACCGGTATATGTTGAGATTTTTTAAAGTCTAAATAAATATAAAAACATTTTTTTTACTTCTTTTTAACTTCTGGCAAAAAGAAGATATAACTGTTTCAAAGACTTGCTTCTGTACAAGTCAATGGTTTTAAACTGAACAGGGAAAAGTTTTGTCATCTACTGAGCCCATCTCCAAAAATGAATAAAAAAAATGTAAAAAGCATTGGTGTAAAAGAAGAAATTTTTTTTTACAAGCAATTCCTTCTTTTCATTGATTGAATGGGGTTTTACGCCGCTTTCAACATTATTTCAGTTATATCGCGGCGGCCGGAGCACCGAACAATGGATTCCTGGTATTTCTCACGCCAGTACTACCATTATATCCTTTCCTAGCCTCCGACTGCTATTTCACATAGGTTTACGATTATCTACCCATTGGTGAAAGACAAACGTCGGAAAGGATATTTGCCGCCACCGGGGATCGAATCCACGACTTCCAGATTGGAAGTCTTATGCCTAACCAACTCCTTCTTTTCAACCAATGTTTTCCTTTAGATAACCATCCTGGTGAATAAAACATTGGAATGTGTAGTAAAGGGTTAATAAATTGTAGTTTCAATATCATAGTTTTGCACGGTACAAAATCCATCCTCATAATGATGGAATCCAACTTTTTTGTGTGGAATCCAACTTTTTCTGAAGTTGGATTCCTGGAATACTACTTTCAAAACCCTAGTGAGAGCCCTGGACTCACTCAGATATTCACTCGGCAATCATCGGGCAATCTCCGAAGTCTCAGATAAATGTAGGTTACATCGGCCAAGTTTTGACGAATGCGTTAGATTGGCCGAGTGGTGTTCCGAATGGCCTATACGGTAGTACCACGCATGCTTGACCCCGGTTTTGAGTTTCCGCTTTTGTTTTCGACAATTTTCTGACAATAACGGAAACTGATTTGGAAACTGGAATGGATTTATTTGTAACATTCTGGAGTGGACTTTGAAAGAATTCTACTCAAGGTGATAAATGCTGTAGCTCGGGATTTCATTTAACGATCTGTCATTTTGGCAGTTTTGTCAAAATTGATAGTTCACCGGATAGTTCAATCCGAATCTTGATCTAGAAAAGCAGTCCCGTGGAAAAGGCCTGAAAGGTTGGTTGTCTTAACAGGTTTATATATTATTTTGTAGTAAAATAATTTTCTACTAAGTAAGACCATATGCAAGGAGAATAACCTGAAATGGAGATCGAAATATCTCAATGGAAAAATAGAAATAGAATGTTTCACTCCTGAAAGAAACTTAAACGGTATTCATAAAAAAATTAAGCTACAGCTATTGTACAGGAAAATACTTCTTCTTAGTATTGACTTTGACTAGTAAAAGTATAAGAATATTGGTATTACTTTCATTGCTTCTTCTATGTGGAGATAATTAGTCAAATCCTGGATCAGATAATAAATGTAAAAGAAATTTGAACAAATTTCCAATTCAGGGCAATATTCACCATGGCAATGAAATGTTCAGCTCTTCATCAAGGGGTGTGTCATGTGGATTAACATTTTATTTAAGATTTTTACACATCCGCTTTATAAGTTTGACTGGAAAAAAATCGGATTAGGATCATATTGGATTGCTGGGGATAATCTATACAATTTTATAAAACAGGGTTGCAATAATTCATATGAGTTTTTAGAATACAGGAATTGCCACCATATTTCTGTTGGTTAAATGAATATTTTTCATTTAGGATATTGAAAACTTACACTTGGGGATGAATAGCGATTATGAAGGCAGTTACCCTCTTGTTAAGCTTGAATTGGCTAGAGGGATAGGTTTATCTGGAAGTGATGAGTCTTCAAGGTAAAGCATATTCATTTGTTAGGAAGGTGCAGTTTCCATATGTAACCATCAATGATTGTTTTAAATTTTTGATTCCCACTCAAGAGATCTTCTCAAAATGCCACAATTTTCATTCCAATTGTTAATATTCAGTCCTGTCTTCAATTCAGGCCTTTCAGGCCTTTGATTTTTGATACTTAGATTTTATAGGAGGTAAATCTCTAACAGCACGAAAGAATCCTTAATCTATTAGGCTTCAGTTTACTATCAAGCAGTGGGGGATGGCCATGTCCAAATTGGCTCTTGTTTTTGTGACAATGCCTTATTCGGGAAGCATAATCCGTCTCTGACGGCTCTTGTATTATTATTTCAGAGATAACCAGTGCCCATTACATTTAGCCTGTGCCTGGGGTATGGAGCTAGTTGTACAGTGTTTAATGGAGTTTGCAGCAGAGGTTAATACTCAGGTATACATTCATAACAATTATTAGGAATAGGTGGGGTCCTCCGTGGCTCCCTTGTCAGGGTAGTGTGGATTCAAAACACAAGGGTACTTGAAGGTTGTGGCTATGAGTATTTGTCCTTATTACACTGCTGTGCACGTAGTTATGCCTTCCATAAGCCATTTCAGAATTGTAGCCTAATTTTGTTGATAGCAAGACACCATATGAATGATTATAATAGACTGTTATGTAGCTCAAGACAATCATTCTGACAAATTTTCAGGTTGATCAGGCAAAAATTGTGGCCTCTAGATCTATAGTACACATATATTGTTAAAGAAATGTAAAACTGTAAAACATGTTCTGTAATTTAGTTTATATCAGATATATTTGCTATATATGTAGTCAACAGAATCTATTGTTATAGGGATGAGTGTCTTTTTCACTGTTTATTTGGCTTTCAGCGGCACAGCCGCCTTCATCAGGTGAATCCTATGAATATATCCTAGAATTCATAGAATTCACCTGATGAAGGCGGCTGTGCCGCTGAAAGCTAGTGTATAAATATGCTATTATTAAAAGTTTATATTTCAAGAAGAGAACTTTTTATTCATGTTTATTTGGGGTATAAAGTGAAATTGCATGGCAAAGAACGCCCATAGGGCACTATGTTTAAGCCATGTGCTAAGGCAATTGCACTTTATACCCCAATAAAGGCAGTGAAAAAGACACTTGTCCCTTATAATTGCAATCCTTTAAATGAAAGAAACTTTTAAAATACTCGACCAACTTTTAAAGCTTCAAGTCTACTTTCTGCGCGTATTACACAATCTATTTTTAGATCATGTATTTTTTTTAACTTGCTATCGAAGTGAAATGTCATAAATTAAAGTAATTAAATGACAACTTTGAAATTCGTAGAGGTACTTATGACAAAAAACTTGTTTCCCGATTTTAGTCTGTATTTTTAAATGAAAACAGCGTGGTCAGTCTTAGTTGAGAGGGTTGATTGATGGTCTTCCTTGACTTGCTGTTGTTTAAGTTTACGTTGGCTCAGAATCAGAATGGCATGCTTGTAATCCAAATAGATTAAATTGCAATGTTGCGTTGATGATGGGTAACGAGGTTAATTTGAGTTCCTACAACACAGGACTTACAGATAGAAGGTCAGAGGTTTCCAGAATGACCTATTGCATTTTATACAGAAATAAAGTGCAATGGATTTCCCCACGTGATTGATTTAAACCAATCAGAATTCTTTATTTTATTGGATTGCAATTATTTATTAGTAAAGAATCACAGCATAACAAATTTGGGTAAGAAATACCTATTCATTCATTTGATAAAAATGACTAACCCTTTACCTTTTACAAAAAAAATAGTACAGACAAAATTAGAAAAATGTTGCAGATTATTATGAAAACTTGGTGAAATATGAAATGAAACCATCCTGATTGATAGAAAATATTGTGGTAAAGGCAAAGTTGCTTGTTACAACTTACAAAGAGAGTAAAATACTGGGACTGTTTTGTAAAGAGTTAAAATGTGACCAGTCATGCAAAAAGGGACTATCTAGGAAGAGCCTTAATTGTCAACCCTAGTCAAACTTCGCAGATTGACTAGGGTCAAAACTTTGACCATTTTCTTAATCTAGAATGATCATTCTGGCTTTCCATTAAAGAAGCTTTGAAATGCAACCTGATTGAATGGCACTGGAGCCAATCTCTTTTTCAAAAATTTATTTTGCCGAGTTTCTAGATGGTTTTTGCATGACGGGTCATAAATATGCACGGTGCAAAAAGTTTCAACCCAAGTCATCCTGCGCAGTCTGACTAGGGTCGACACTTTATGCTCTACCCAAATGGTCCTTTTTTGGTGATGTGTCACACATATAAACTTTTTCTGTTCACAGGATATAGATGGAAAGACTCCAATTCACATAGCAATAGAAAATCAACATCCAGTCATTATATCATTACTCCTTGCTCATCCAAATCTTGATCTGACAATACGAGATAAAAACGGACAGACGGCATTTGCAGCTGCGATGACCACTAGAAATAACAAAGCAGCACAGGCAATACTCAATAGAGAACCAAGAGCAGCTGAACAGGTGGGAATTGTATTTAGAAATTGCATTTTTGTTATTTGTTGAATTAAACATTTGGACAGGTCCTATCAGCAATACCAAAAGATTATTATTAGACTGCCACAAAGGCCTAGGCTGATTTAAGTCTCAAATTATACCCGCCAAAACTATGTTTGAGGTGTATCTAGGAGTCAGCTTATCGGTCCCTCGGTAGCTTTTTCGTGTCCACTCAATTTCTCAGCAATTAATGAGTGGATTTCACAGACAGATCTGTATCAATCAGAGATGTGCATGTGAAATTTTGGTTAAGGTATTCCTAGTGTGAAGATCGGAATTAAATCGGTCAATATCGGCTTTTTCTGTCTATCAAAATGTGTCGTTTTGCACGTAGGTTAGATGACGTCATAATCATCGACGTTCCCGCTAAAAAGGAAGTCCATTTATATAAACTCAATTTAAATTTGATTAAATTTATCAAAATATTTAAATTTTATTGCTTTGTTAGTATAGAATGAGGTTTCGGTCCTGTTACCAAATGTTTATCTATACAAAAAATACCTCGAACCATCAAAATAAATTGCAGGAAATTGTCTTTCTTTAAGCCTACAAACAAAAGGACTGCCGGAAGTCACACCCCCAGAAGCTGATTTACCGATTTAAAAATTAAATAACAAAAGTTCTTACGCTTATAAACGAAACACATTATCTCTGTTTTTACTAAAGGCGTTTAAACGAAACTTCAATTCATACATGTAAACCATTAAAAGAGCAACCCATATTATCAAGGAAGATGCCTATATGTATTTTTGTACATATTATGTCCCTTTTCAGTCATTTTTTTAACCAGGCAAACGATTATACCAACAGAAACATTTTTTATTATGCCAAAATAAATTATGATTAAAATTATTTGGCGTGATGTAGACATCAAGCAACCTAAAAAGGGACTGAATATGTCCATCTGCAAAATATTCCAGTTACTAAACGAGTGTCGTAAATAAAGTAAAGATCAATTTCATACTTACAGAGAGTTTTCATTCATACTCCAGTTAATGAGTAAATTCATAATGAAAGTAAAATCCATGCTGAGAAAACATTGTTTCACTACAAATAGCAATAGTCTTTTTCTTTAAAAGAAATATTTTACATTTTCTTTCTGTTAAAAAAAACTTTTTTCATGGAGTCTTGTGATTATTTCAAAGGACACACTTTGTAGTCTATACACTTAAAATTAAGAATAATTGAATGTAAGTAATAATTTAAGAACAATGGTGATTTTCCAGCATTTTTTGAAGATAATCAATGGCCTTAACAAATTTGATTTACTCAGTGATTTGGTAATGACTTGATTGTGTTTAAAGAGTTATAAAGGTGATTTTGGTTAAAAATGAGTTCTTTTTTGTTTCAAGGTCGCATAACTCTTGGTCAATTTTCTCTATTTTTCCATGGTGAATATTTGTCATACCTTTAGCTTGAAATCCCTAAGTATTGTAGTAATTTTTAAAAAAGGCATTTGCTTTGCCGCATCAATACTTTTTTAGGAGTTTCTTTGAAAGTGTCTGCAGCAAGAATGCATTACGAAATGTTGCTTTATTTTGTTTCCGGCTTCAACTATTGGCTAACTATGCGTTTTTTTATTAAAATTATTTATTCAAACTTATCTGTTTGTAACATACAACATTCCTGCCAAATATATTACATAAAATATTAAGCATGGTTACACACAGTTAGTTGCACAGTCAACATTTTAAGATAGACCCCTTCCTATCTTATGGCCGATTTCCCCATCCACTCAAGAAAACGGTTTTTTTCAATATATTTTAAACTGGACGGTGAAAGTGTTTTAAATTTCAGATATAATAGAGGAATAACATGTGGTATTCTTTTTTAGAATAATTTTCACATTCTCTTTACCCTTGCTTCACACTAGGAATACCTTAAGATCCATTGACTTTTGACAGAGTTATTACCCTTTGATTTAAAAAGGCTTTTAATAATTGACAAGCACTTGTAGGGGGTATTAGCCTGTTTGTGACAGTGTAGTTTGCATACATTTGTCAGTAGCATCCTTTTTGACCGAACTTATTTGTAGGAAAAGTCAGACTATTCTGAATAACAACACATTTGTGAATATTTTTTTAACCATTCTCATCCTGTTCACAGCATTTTTTCCTTTACACAAAGGTTTTGCAAACAGTATAGACTAAGAACAGTCCCCACAGATGTGCAGTCTGATCTTAGCATATACATCCTGCTTTCTACTTTAACAAATACTGGAAAAAGAGCCAGACTGATGGAATTGTCCCAAAAATTCGATAACTGTTGAAATGAAAAATAAAATTCAGTTGGATAAGGTTTAAGAAATGATAACTTTCATCACTGTTGTGAAGGTCCATTTAATAAGAGGAAACACTCATTAGTTTTTTTGTCATCTTAAATAAATCTTCATCACTCATTATACATATTTTGGTACTCATGCTGAAAGGAGAAAATGACTTTCACAGTATAGCAACATCCTCTTGTGTTTAAGATAATTCTTTTTTCGAAAGGGATGTTTTAACCCTCTTCGTCCAATCCCTGGTTTTTACATCCCTAAGATTTTGTAATTGAGAAAATATTGTAGAAAAAGAAGAAATTGCTTCTGACAAGTAATTTCTTCTTTTTCCACACTATTTTCTACCCTACTGAATGGGTATTTTTCAAATTAAATCCATTTTAAATTTTCGTCTGCAAAACCTTTTAATTTGGACAGGTCTAAAATTTCATAAAACAGGAAAGGGTTAATAAAATGTATGATGCATTTATCAAATGACAGATGTAAGATTGACTATTCACAACTTAAAAAGATGTTGTTTCTTTTTCCATTTCAGGTGGATAATAGAGGACGTAACTTCTTACACATTGCCATTATGAACAAAGACATAGAAAGTGTGCTATTTTTAATAAGTGTTCACGCTAACGTAAATTCGCGAGTTCATGACTCTAAACATTTAACTCCATTACATATGGCTGTAGAAGTTGGTGCAGAAATTATAGTAAGAAATCTGGTGAGTCTTAAATAGAAAGTATATTTTTAATAAGTTTTCACGCTAACGTAAATTCGCGAGTTCATGACTCTAAACATTTAACTCCATTACATATGGCTGTAGAAGTTGGTGCAGAGATTATAGTTAGAAATCTGGTGAGTCTTTAATAGAAGGTATATGAAGATATTCATTTAATTGTTCACCTTTGACAATAATTTATGATTTTTTCACATTATTCATTTACATTATTACATATAGCTAGAAAGGAAAATTAAATTAAAGTGTTTCTTTAGGGACAAGCCACCGTCATAGCGCAGTTGGTAGCGCGTCGGACTGTCAATCCAGAGGTCACGGGTTCGATCCCCAAAGGCGGCACTCATTCTTTCTGACTATTTGTCTCTCACCAATAGGTTGATAATCGTAGACCTATGTGAGATAGCAGCTGGAGGCTAGGAAAGGATGTGGTGGTTGTACTGGTGAGAGAAATACCAGGAAACCATTGTTAGGTGCTCCAGCCGCTGCGATATGACTGAAATAATGTTGAAAGCGGCGTAAAACTCTATTCAATCAATCAATCAATTCTTTAGGGACTACTTTGCGCACAAGCTTTAAAAAAAAAAGCTGCATACTCAACTTTTAGCCAACCAGAAGGCACAATAATTAATGGAACCAATAATTTAAAATCATTCTGCATTATTTTTCACCTTGCAGGGCATGGCTTAGCTATGACATAATTTGTAGTGTTTACCTTTCAATATTTTGGGTTCTTTCATAAGGCAGTTGGAAATTATCATTAACATGTGAAAATAACTGTATCCTATAACTATAAGGGTTCACATGCTTTGCAAAGGTGAACATAATTAAATGTTGCGTTACAGAAACCTCTTAACTTCAGATTGTCCAAGCTGTAGTTACAAGGGTTTGGTTACCTACCAATGATTTTAAGTTTATATTTTCTACTATCGTATAAAGAGAATTAGTATAAAAAAGGCACACAAAAAAAATAACTCTTCAACCTTAAGCACAACAACCTGTTACTTGAGCACAACCTGCCAGGTCCAAAAGTCATGGATTATAATATATTATTTGTTATATCACCAGCTACTAGCCGGAGCTGATGTCAATGTGAGTACCAACAACAAACACACATCATTACACCTGGCAGCCATGAAGGATCATTCTGTTATATGTAGTGTATTACTGGAAAATGGGGTAGATTTTGACGCTCTAGATGAAAATGGGGACAATGGTAAGTTTACACTTCCTTCAATTCTGAAAATTTAGACCCACTGAAATGTTTGAAGGATGTGAACAATGCATAGTGGTTGAAAAATGAAAAGAAACCATCCTATGTGAAAGAAAAGAATATTGTAAAAAAAGAGAAGAAATTCTTTGTTACAAAATTGATAGTGTAAGATAGTAAATAATTACAATGCCTTGAAATCTTAGCACTGTAAAGAAAATGGTCTTGAACACGGAATTCCTTTATATTGACCATATCCTACATAAATATTTGAGGTTCAAAGTGACAAACAATACAATGAAGTTTCCAGAATGAATATTTGCAGATAGATACTTCTCATTCTCACATAACACAAGGTTTGTGACAGCAGCTTTAAATATTTTTTGTCTATTCATATGTCCTACCCTTATAATGAGATTTAACATAATTGTCTATCAAGAGCTACACCTGTTTCGGCCATTGTTCAGCTGCAGGTGCTGGATAATGCTTGAAATCTAAGTCGAAAAAAGGCCATAACTTTTTCAAAAATGCTTTTGGAGTTCTCTCCAATTGAAAGTATGGATAGATCTTGTGAGAGTGAATATGCAAACCAAAGTTCATGAAGATATCATCAATAACAACAGAGATATGATGAAGGTTAGATTTTTCACACCAACACAAAAAACAACAACACAAACAGCACTTAGGTGATACCGATACATGTACTTGGGTTATCCCTGAAAAGAACCAGGACATTTAGTTGTCAAGTGAAACTTGAGGCCAGAGAACGTAAAACTTCTTTCTTTCTCTACTGCGAGTTATTTTTAACAATTTATCCATATTTTCTTTAATCTCCACACTTATGATATAGACTATGTACATGTATTTTAACAGAATTAAAGTTTTAATCTCAACTTATATTTTGAGAAAAATTTCAGTTGAGCATGAGAAAAGTTTTATAACCTCTGGTCCTGAACTCCTGTAGGGTCTTACCCACTAAAAGCTGTGGCTTTGGAGGTCTTGTTATTATTGACGATGTATAATGAGTATTACCATCAATGTGTTCATATTTATTTTCAGCCTTGCATTTAGCTGTCAAACATGGCAATCTGAACTCCTGTAGGGTATTACTCACTGAATCCAGTATAAATGCTGAAGCGGTAAACAACAAGTAAGTCTCTAAAATTGAGAACACTTTTGGAGGTAGCTGGCTTGACAAGAATTGTCAATTTAAAACTATTCTAATTTGCTGGTAACAAGGCCAAGGTTAAGGACAATTCCTGTAAGTTAAATTCTCTAAACATTATCACAATGGGTGCAATTATTGTAATTTATCTCTTACTAGATGAAATCTTAAAAAGGTGTCATACAACAAATTACAATCAAAGGTATCAATACACTTCTTCTAATGTCAAGGTCATCAGATAAGGTCAAACAACTGAAAAGTAAAACATTTTTGTCTGTGCGATGTTAGTAGAATTGTTAAAATTTAAAAAGTTTCCATAAAAATTGTTAGTTAAGGTGATTTTAAAGATGATAGTGTAATACTGTTAAAAAGTCTGAAAAAGACAAAGGTGTTGGTTAAAAGGATAAAAACAGCCCACTAGTTAATCATGCATACTCCCCTCTTGAATGATTCAAGGGTGGGCATGAATGCTATGTTTTGAGGCAGCTTATTCAACTGCATAATTGCGAGGGAGAAGAATGAATTTTTATAGTAGTTTACTCTAGTATGTAGCTGTTGAAAGACTAGTCAGTGAGAATTTTCGGGAAGATCTGATGGGATGGATGACATACAGTGGCATATTTATTGCCAATCTATGGACAATTTTGTAAAAAAGACAGAGCCTGGAATCATTTCTTCTCTGTTCTATAGAGCACCAGCCAAGCATGTTTAGCATTCAGTGACACTTGACTGCCTAGAGTAGTCATCAAGTTTCCATCTGGCTGACCTGCGCTGTATTTCTTCTATCCTGTTTATACTTTCGTAGGTATAAGGGCTCAAGACAGGAGAAGAATACTCAACCAAAGGGCGTATCAAGGTTTTGTTAGCCATTTCAGGGGAGGAGATTTAGTCCTTGTGTTGCGCTTGATAAACCCTAGGGAGCACTTGGTGTTTGTGCAAATGTTCTGAAAATGATTTTTGAATGAGAGGTCTTTGCTGATCTCCACACCCAGGTACTTGGAGCCCCCAACTGATTCAAGGACTTGGCCATGCAGTGTATTTGTGCTAGGGACAGGGTTTTTGGACCTTGTGATGTTAATGACTATACACTTGCTTGGGTTAAACTCCATGTGCCATAGCAGGTCCCACTCATGAAGACTATTAGTGTTTCAAAAACATTTGGTAATGACAGGACTCTAGATAAAAGATAGTTTTGACAATCTAAATTGGTTATTTTTTTCTTCATCCAAATCTGATGTTGTTGATTCCTATGAGTACCCACAACATAAGATTTGATTGACGTATAATTGATTTTTATGTCTCAGCATTATCATGATCAGGGACATATTGTTTTACCTGTGTCAATTTTTCTATCTGTACATTCGTTTGCAAAAACACCTGAAAACTTAACTTATTCCTGTAATCACTATTCCCATAATCATGAGAGGAATATAACTGCCAAGTTTCTAGTCAATAGGACTTATGGTAACAATTTTCATTTTGGCATGAAGGCTCCCATCGGAAAATCACATCATTCAATGTCAAGGATATCAATCAAGGTTAATTATCAAGGTCAAACTTATTTAAAAATGCTGTTCCAAGAGCATAAGTGATTTACATACACATCTTGTTCATTTTGAAATAGAAATCACTCCCTAAACAGGAGCTCTTAAATTATTCCATAATATACATAACGCAACAAAGTAAATTTGAAATTTGAGCATAGAAAAGTAGATTTGTTTTAACTACATTAAGCCAAAATCATACAAAGAAGATGCTCTGTTGAATTGACTTAATCTTCATTTGATCTGATGTTTTTGTTGGTTTCGACATAGCAATCTACTGTCCTCTCTTTTTGTCATTGCACTTTTAATGGTTGATTGATTTCACAAACCAGAAGTGTGGAAGGTAATTAGCAATAGACATTTCAAAAAACGTTTAAAGAAATGAAATCAACTCACTCACTTGTCAAAGACTTTACTCTAAATGGAGTATGTCAGAAGAGAAATTGTTCCTCAGAATCGGAACATGGTTAACCTCGATAAGACTAAAAAAGATTTTGCTTTAGTCCATCAATATTTGAACATCTGTAAGGTAGGACCTTTCCAATAAGGAGTTTCATAAGACTTCACATGTTAAAATGACTTTATTGTCATGCGGTAAACACGCTCAAAATGTCATCTCAGTTCTAAACCACATGTCTGCTAAGGTGTAAAAGGCATGAACAGGCTTTCTTTTCCAAAACCGCATTTACATGAAAATCATTTGTGGTTCTACGAAAGGAATGGAAAAGCATGTAAGTGACGTCATTTCTGGTAAAAAAGATGACATTTTAGTGTCGTCTTTGGACCAAACATGCTCAAACGCAGTATTGATGATTTGTTTGACCTCTGATTCATTCAACTTAAGTCTGAAATTTGTTTGGCTATTGTTTCATTTGTTAAGAAATTATCGTCCTAACAGTAGGACTATGGAGAAATTTCACCTTTTGTGGGTATGTTTAAAATTGTCTCCGTATTGAGATTATTTTAAAATCACATTGATATTGGATTAAAGGTAACTTGATAAGGTTAAAAATAAGTATATTTTAGTCTGAGTCTGTTCACTTATATTTGCCTTTTAGTTCTGTTTTTAAGAATTGCTTTTTTAATGTTGCTCCGTATATTCTGTAACATTTGTAGTGGTCAGAACCCCATACATGTACAGTCGTGACGTGCTAATCCAGACACTTTGGTTTCCTACTAGTGTGTCCGGAGTAACCATTTTTCCGGATAAACAATTTTTTATTACAATCCGAACCCAGTTCGTCCGCACTATGTTGTTGTTGTTTCAGGTTTGTGGTGCATCGTTAGAAGTACTAAAACGTGTATTTTGGCGAAACCCGAGAATGCAGACAGAAGAAGATTGCGATTTTTGCAATGTGAATGTTTATAAACTGGAAAAAAATGGAAAATATATTTATGATAATAAAAACGAGATATATGAATATTTCATAACAGGCATTACTTTTCTCTTGTCTTGGCTTGTTATGACATTTTGAGAGAAATTGACTTTCAAAAAATCATTTTGCAGAACAAGCTATGTCAAGGCCCTTAGAAGGGCCATTTTGTTAAAATACTTTTGAGCTTTATTCTTGTTCTTTACAATTTTCGAATAAAAAAAATTCATTGTCAGGAGACAAGATTTGTGGCCCTAAGAAGGGCCGTTTTATTATTACAGACATTTTTGGAGGACATACTTTCGGGACTGAGGTTTTGACTTATTTTGACAATTGCAACGGAATTGGCTTTCGAGCGTCGTATTAAACAACATTCTCTAGTGTGGCCTTATGAACAAAGACCACTTTTATGGACAATTTCAGGGTAGGTCTCATGGACCAAGGTTTGGACTTATCTTTGACATTTTGGAAAGGAGTTTCTTTCCCGAGTCGTATGTAATGTTATGGCAAACTTTCATTCGAATGACAATTTTAAAGGACGAAATTTCGGGCATTGGTAGTCCTAAAAAGGACTCTTTTTATAGTTTCGTATGTATCTGGCGTTCGCTTGGAAAAGAAGTTGGTCATCTTCGTCGTGGAGGCTGAAATTTCAACTCTTGGTCTTTTGGTTGGCGGCGTTGACGTCTTTGGTTGAGTGGTAACTCTGTGTTTGATCGCTATATGATTGGGAAATGATTCAAACATGATAGCGCTTACAATTTCTCAATTAATTTTATAATCACCGGGGAGTATTGTTCTTCAAAGTGAAGATCAGTTTTGAGAGTAAGTAGCATGATAGGTGTTGGCACGCGCGGATAGAATACTAATTGTCACGTTGTCATCTCGACTCACTTTCCTAATTAAGTTGTTTGTAAGGTGCGAAAATCGTCTGCAGTAAAGTATCTCCATATTAAATGTCTATCAACATGTGTCAATCAGTCAGTCGTGACGACATACGCGCTAATCCTTTCACAATGAGAAGCGACAGATAGTAATTACAATAGGTTTGAATTCGGACGACCAACCCTTTATCCGGATTACATAGACAAATTTGTGCAGAATTTTCATATTCCGTTCCCGATTTTTAATTCCGGTTCCGGAACGCCAGTTTCCTGATTAAAGTGTACAATTTATGAGTGAAATATTCGTTCCCGTGAATTCTTTTCCGGATCTTGAATATTCCGGATTAATACCGTCCGTATAAACGCGTCAGGACTGTATTATGTCAGTATGGGAGGGACAATGCAGCAACTGTATTTGTAAATTCTTTCACTCTTGTCATTATTTACAGAGGTCAGTACCCCCTACATGTAATATGTCAGTATAGGACGGACAAGGCTTTAGCTATATTTGTGATTACTGTCGTTTTTGTCATTATTTACAAAGGTCAAGAACCCTCTACATGTCAGTATGGGAGAGACAATGCCACAGTTATATTTGTAAACCCTTTATCTCTTGTCATTGTTTACAGAGGTCAGAACCCCTTACATGTATTATGTCAGTATGGGAGAGACAACGCTGCAGCTATATTTGAACTGTTTAAAGAATGTATGCCAGAATATCCAATTGCTAAAGTAGATGCTGATGGAAGCACAGGTAATACTGTAAAAGCACTAACAGAACCACAGGGTTTTATTTGAATCATTGCATTTCCATTGAAAAGGGTTGGCTTTATTAGAGGCTACGCTAAATTTCAATGGCTCAGTTTGAAAAATTTGTAACTGCCTATGAACAAATAGGCAGTTACACCTGTTTAGCGTTAAGTCATCAATATTTGTTAAATTGATTTTGAAATAGCAAAATATGCTATATATTTACTACAAGTATTTTGTCATCACCAAAACCAAATGTGTAAAAAGTTAATAAAAACTCACTATTCTCTATCAGTAGCCTATAACATAACATAATTGTTTGTGATCTTGATTTTGTGGAGAAAGGCCTTTATTAAAGGCTTCAAGATTTTGTTAAATTACATCAAAAATGGTCATTCCAACCCCTGAAAAGGGGTTGGAAATTTTAGAAATTTGGCTCTATTAGAAATTTTGCAGTACCAACATTTGTGAGGGATCAGTGCAAAACTATTGTTAGTGCCTTAAAGTTTATAGGCATTTACAATTGATTTATAAAAACCCATCAATCTATAGATTGGCAACAAAAAACCTCAGTATTTCAGCTCAAATAATCTGTAGCTTTTGTCAGCTTCTTTATTTCAAATGAAATTTTATTCAAACTTATTCTTAAAGTCAAGCCAATCCTTGATTGTTTAAATTGTCACGCATCAGACTGTCAATCTTGCTGTCATTCATCCTGTTGAATATGGCATTACTCTCATTTTTTTACCAAAAATCTAAATGAAAGTGGCTAAGTAAAAGAAAAATCTCAAAGCAAAATGTAATTTAGTGAAGGATATTGTGAATTCTTACATACATTTCTTAATCTTATGCATGATTTGGCTAAACGAGATATTTTGCACATGATATTTTAGCTTGAATAGTCCCGCGTTGTAAGACATATATGATCTGTCATGAGATTTTATTTGAGACAAGCTGATCTTAACCATGTCTAGAATTGAAATGTTTTTAAGTGAGCCTTCGCAAGCTTTATAACTTTTCTATAATAGACAAAGTTAAGATTAGCTTGTCTCAAATAAAATTGAGTAATAGATTTTTTTCTTACATAAACACAAGTATGGTGTGTTAAAACCCAAATCTTTAATGCTCAGACAGTAAAAACTCCAGAATAACATGCGTATCATGCCTCGATGACCTCACTTAGAATGTTATCCTATACAAGACAATGATATCTCTGATGACTGTTCATTAAGGAAGACAAGGGTGACCATGAATTATTTCATACCAATCTGCTAATCTCAATTTCAAAGTTCTTTATCAGTGTAAATCCCCCTTATTCTGTAACTAGTTCAATTAACCAAAGGGTTAGCACAAAACTATAGTAAGTGCCTATATATCTATAGGCACTTACAATTGTTTGTGCTGAACCCTTGAATTGTTGTTTCTTTTAGCTTATTGTGTTCTTTACTTATTTCAGCCTTATTACTTGCCTATACCAATGGAAACGGGAACCTGTGTAGGGCCTTGGTAAGAGCTGGCTCCCCTCTTGGTGAAATTAACAAACAAGGACTCAGTGTATTCAATGCACCTGTAGCCACAAAGCAGTTATTATTTAAACTTTTAGGTAAGTCACCTTCCCTGCGTTCAGGATGACAAAATGGTGCAACTTGTTTGAAAATCATTCCCCACTTTGCATAAAAGTGCACATGCAAACCAGAGTATATTTTGCAAACAGTTTGCACTATTTGGCATCCTGAATGCAGGTCATATCTTTCTGAACAATGTTTTGGTGAAGTAATTATTGATGCTAGCACATGTATTCTGTGGAGCCAAGCCAGGTAATGTCAGATTATTATACTGCAAAGAAAATTCTAGCATTTTCATTGGTTAATGCTGTACGGCAACTCTCCTATAATTCTAATGTTTTCTTAAGGCGCCTTGCCGTGAACATAGACAAAAAATCAAAACAGTAATGGCAACAATGATTCTCTCGCTTTGCTTATAACACAACCTGAGTATACACATTAGACTATGGTTAAAAAGCATGTTAGTTAATAATGTGCTAATAAAAGATGGTATAGATATCAATAAATACCTTAACATTTTACAAATCTGTTCATTTAAAGTGCCAACTTTTTGCAGGTTTAGCTTAGAACAGCTTTCATAATGCAACATCACGGAGTGTAGTAGACATCACAACTATTTATGAAGTCACTTTGTATATGTTTACTTTTCATAGGGGCGCTTTAAGGGATATAGGTGGTTAAAAGGAATTCAGTATATGCCAAGGCCTTAACTAGGCAAAAGACCGATATTAAGCCTTACAACGTTAAAGTATAATAAATTCATAATATGGTATCTTGCCTGGCTAATTGACGATATATTCCTGGCAGTAAAAAACGATGTCAACCTTTGCCTACTGCTCAGGGGATATCATTTTTCCAGCCGGGAATACATCGTCATACATCCGAGCAAGAAACCCTATAACTAATATTGTAAAGCAACAGACTATCGGTTCTGAGGTGTAGGGTTCAAAGCAATATCATTGAAAATGGCTTGAAACTCAATAATGTTTGGTATATTGTTCTACCTGGGTCCATATATCTATCCATTTGTCTGTCTTTCTGCTTGTGAAAACTAAACCCGTGAACTTAACATTTTCCCATAACCTCAACACATTCAATCTCTAATTCACATATTTGGCATTAAGGTTACTATGATCAATCTGCATCTTATAAGGTAAAGATCAAGGATAATCTGACACACTAGGATTGCATGGTTAGGTGAGATATAACTGAAATGTTTTTCCTTAAATCACTGTATTCATATCCAGTTAACTTTATTTCTTCATGGGGCTGCCTTCATAGTTTAGTTGGTAGGGCATCTGACTGTCAATCTAGAGGTCCCTGGTTTGATCCCCAACAATGGCACTTAATCTTTCGAACTATTTGTCTCTCTCCAATAGGTTGATTATCATAGACCTATGTGAGATAGCAGCTGGAGGCTAGGAAAGGATGTAATGGTAGTACTGGTGAGAGAAATACCAGGAATCCATTGTTAGGTGCTCCACCTGCTACAATATAACTGAAAGATTGTTGAAAGTGGCTTAAAACAAACAAACATTTTATTTCTTCTTTCCAGTTGATTATGAGGTCATAATGGTAGATTATCACTTGATATGATTACTGCCAAAGTAGTGAAGTTGCCACAATATAAATGCCTTCTTTCGTTAATTTCACCCCATTTGACATTATTTAAGCAGAGCCAAATAACACACTTTAAGATTTTTCCTTACATGTTCACTTATACTTACTTTTGTGCTAAAGAAATAGAAAAATCACTTGGTTTTTAGCTCACCTGAGCACAACGTGCTCAAGGTGAGCTTTTGTGATCACCTTATGTCCGTCCTCCGTCGGAAGTCGTCAACAATTCTTTAAACATCTTCTCCTCAGTAACCATTGGGCCCATTTCAACTTTACTTGGCAGAAATGTTCCTTAGGTGACCCTTCTCAAAACTTGTTCCTGAAATTTTGATTGACCCCCAAATATAGGCGTGGCAGGGGGGCAGTTTTTGACCCTGAAATCTTTAAACATCTTCTCCTCAGTAACCATTGGGCCATTATCAACCAAACTTGGCAGAAATGTTCCTTGGCTGACCCTTATCAAAAATTGTTTGTGAAATTTTTATTGACCCCCAAATATGGGCGTGGCAGGGTGGGGCAGTTTTTTACCCTGAAATCTTTAAACAACTTCTTCTCAGTAACCATTTGGCCGATTTCTACCAAACTTGGCAGAAATGTTCCTTGGGTGACCCGTCACAAAACTTGTTCATGAAATTTTGATTGACCCCCAAATAAGGGCATGGCAGTTTTTGACCCTGAAATCTTTAAACATCTTCTCCTTATTAACCATTGGGCCATTTTCAACCAATCTTGGCAGAAATGTTCCTTGGGTGACCCTTCTCATAACTTGTTCGTGAAATTTTGATTGACCCAAAAATATGGACATGGCAGGGGGGTGGGGCTTATTTTGAGCCCTAAAATTTTGACTTACATCTCCTCCTGAACCACTGGGCTGATTTAGATGAATCTTTACCAAAGTGTTCCTTGGGTGACCCCTTTTAAAAATTGGTCACAAAATTTTGATCGATTGCAATATATGGGCATGGCAGGGCTGGATTTTTTTTTGAGCCCAAAATCTTTGACTGACATATTCTGAACCACTGGGCTGATTTCAATGAAACTTTACAAGAGTGTTCCTTGGGTGACCCTCTTCAAAAATTGTTTGTAAGATTCTGATTGGCCCATAAATATGGGAATGGCAAGGGGGGGGGGGCTTATTTTGAGCCTGAAATTTTTAAACATCTTCTTCTCAGTAACCAATGGGTGGGAGGTGTCTATTTTCCTCTTTAAATTTTTGGAATAACATCTCCTCGTCAACAACTAGGCAAATGTGAATGAAACTTTGCAAGAAAGTTTCTTGGGTGAGATCCACTGGACCAATAAAATTCAGGTGATCGGTTTAGGGCCATTCTGGCCCTCTTGTTGTGTAAGATCATTATATCTTTCATTTTGGGAACAAGAAAGCAAGATGTTCATTTGTTAATTTGCCACTCTTGAATATACATATGAGCCTATGCATGACATTTCCAACAATTTGAAATGTTAGTGAGGTGCAAACAATGAGTGGTGTTGACAGATACATACTGTAAATATAAAGTTACCTGAAGGTCTATAGATACTTTGTCTTTTTCTTATCTATCTACTAAGGCATAGGGAAGACTCTGGTCAGACTTTGCAGATGCACAGGCTGGTCAGAGTCTTTGCTTTGCCTATAATTGAAATTGTTGGAAATCCCATGCACAGGCTCATATTGTTGTTGTGCAGTCAATGAAAGATGAAATCGGTCTTGCACTAAAACAAACAATTATCCTGTATATCTATGTTCCACCCAGGCTTGAACTTATTGGAAATATCAAACAAAAACATATTTTGATCCTTGTCATGCTGAATAAAGACCTGAATAAAAGTTGCAAAATATCAAAGATCTGGAAGCACATGGGTTCACTATTTCAAGGGTTAAATGCAACACTGTTGTGTCTATATTTCATATAGTCACTTACAACAGTGTTGCATTGAACTGTCGATTTGTGGGTCAGTATTATTTCGAAATTGATAATTCAAAACTTTATTGGTTTAAAAAGTAAAATCAATTGGTAAAGAAAAAGATCAGACTGCACTCATGTGCAGACTGATCTTTGTCTATACCTTCTACAAAACCAGGAATATTCAGGGTTCAGCACGCCTAGGGTTAAGTACAGTTTGAATAAAAAAAGGTTCTCATCAAAGTCAAAAGTAGTTTTTTAATTGGGCCAAAGGTGCGTTTCTTAGATTACGATTCTTAAGAATCTCATTAAGATTTTTAAGATGAAGCATTTTATAGATTAAGATTTTTAAGAGGCTTAATATGACTCTTAAGATATCTTAATGAGGAAACGAAGATGCTTTTGCTTTGGCTTAAATAGAGTAGCCTTGATGAAGTTGAACGTTTTCACTCAAAATATTGAAAATTGTTTCTTATGACGTCTTAATAGCTTATTAAGCGGAAATTTTTATCTTAATGTAAAAGACACACCTCTGGTGTCTGTAATCTTTTCAGATATGTTATCAAAGGAGCCTCCCTGGAGTGATGGTGAAATCTGTTTAGAGTGTAATGTGAAATTTAGTATCAAAACTAGGAAACATCATTGGTAAGACATATTTTTTAAGATTATTTAACTATATTTGAGATGGGCATCATCAATAAGTTTTCTGGGCCCGAGATTATAAGACTTTTCTCATTCTCAATTCAAAATTTTCTCAAATTTCAATTTGAGATTAAAGCCTTAATTCTGTTTTAATACTCACTCCAATGCATTATTATAAAAGATAATATTAATTTGTTGTTATAAATAACAATTTATTAATAAATAACAATTTATTAATATTATCTTTTATTTTCATACATTTATTTGAGTTTGAAATTTGAGAAAATTCTCAGTTGAGCCTGAGAAAAGTTTTATAACCTTGGGCCCTGAAGAGCTGATAATATGTCAATGGCTCGGTGTAAAAAAGTTGAAACTGTGTCCGTTATACATGAGCCATTCATATAGAATATTCAATGGGATCTTCAAAACGATGATTTAATCTTAAATTTCTTAGCTCTGCTGTTTTCGGAGCAAACCCAAGGTATTGTCATAACCTTAATGTGGTTTGCGGCAGTGACGGCATTGTTAGTTAGATTGGTGTGATACTCTAACCTTGGTCATCATTCTTATGTTATTGAAGATAACTTCATGAATACGTGTGAAGTCACCATCACAAGTGTTATCTTGACAATCAAGGGGGTAACTCTAAAAGTATTTTGCAAGATTTATATCCCTTTATGACCTAGATTTTTTTTTTCATAATTCAGCAATCTTTTAAATGATTTAGAGGAAATTAACCTTAAATCAGAGAAAAATAATCACAAAATTATTTAAATTTGGGTAATTTTGATCAATAAAAATTGTTCTTTTTACAGCAAATAGTGAAGGGGGTAGCTATTATAAGAGAGGGAACTCTTAATGGTGGAAATACGATATAAGTCCAGGCAGATTGTCTGTTCAAATGTTGTTGCTACATGATATCATAATGCCCTCCTTCGAAGAAGAGGGGGTATATTTCTTTGCACTTTGATGGCACAGCGTGAAACAGTTGTAACTGCCTATAAACATATAGGCAGTTACAACTGTTTCGGACTGAGCCATCGAGTCTTCTCAGTTAGTCTGTTGGTCAGTACTTTACTTTAAGTATGCAAGCTAGAATCATGAAACTTCACAGGTGGATGGATCTCACCAAAGAGAAGTGCAGTGCACAAGAACCCCCACTCTACTTCGCATATTTTTTGAGTTATTGCCATTTGTTAATTGACAAAGAATATCCCATGGACATACTCTTATAGGGGGCATAAATGTTTTACAAACATTTCTTGTTTTATATATTTTTCAGTCGACATTGTGGAAGATTACTGTGTTCAAAGTGCTCATCTAAAGACATGCCTATAGTCAAATATAATCTCTCAAAGCCAGTACGAGTCTGTGACATGTGTTTTGACGTTTTATCTCTTGGTGGAGCCTTCTAGCACCGATAATACCCTAGCCTGTAACCAATTGATAAAATCATAGAAAGGTCTACTCTGTTCTAAAATAATAAAATCTTCGACTGGTATAATTTAATTCATTTCCACTCAATCAGTCATATATTGCTACCAACTGTCTACTGGTAAGAAAACTTTATTGAAAAAATATTGTATTAGGCCTCTGCAATTTCTTTGAAATTAAACAAGGGGTTGAGGGGTCAGTGCAACACTATTGTAAGTGCCTATAGATATATAGGCATTTACAATGGTGTTTCACTGGTCCCTCAACAAATCCTAACTCTTGTTTTCCCATAAAAAAAAACAACTGACAAGGGTCAGAGAGTGATTATTAGATCACCAACTTGGTATCTGACCCAAGGGCAAATTTCAAGGTCAGGGTCAATATCCATTTCTTGACCTTATCAGCCATGTAATAACTTGTTAATTACATTCAAAATTAATTATGAGGTATTTTTGGCACAAATTGTATTTTTCTGATACATTTAAATTTCCCCGAAACTTGAAAACCATTCTGTCATCATTTTCGTGGTAGCATGTTTCTTTTTGTATACATTTATATAAAGTGGCCATTCTATTGCAATAGTTTTAGAACATTTTTCTTGTCAATTGGCATGATATCAATATTTGTCTCTTCTATGGTTGTATCAGTCGGCAAGACTAGTACAACCTTACTAAATGAACCGTAATAAGGCATTTTGTCATAAAATGTTATTACACAGTACTTATATTAATAGAATGTAATGAAAAGTAAATATTCTGTAATTATTGAAGTATTTATGAAATACATTGTATTGTTAAAGAGATTATGTTGTTATACATTAAGGATACTATAGTGCAATATATTTTTTCTTTACTGGTACATGTTCATTAGAGAATTGTAATATGTTACATTATTTATATAAGTATCGTGTGGCCTCATCTTGTGTGCAAGAAAGTACAGCCTATCCTACATTCAGGATACAACATGTTAAAACTTGTGAGGACATGGGTACAATTTCCAAAACAATTTGCAAATGTGACCCATCATGCAAATGTGACCCATCATGCAAAAAGGGACCATCTGTACAAAAGTGTCAACCCTGGTCAAACTGTGCAAACTGCGCAGACAGACCAAGTTCAGAACTTTAATATAAATAACAAATTTTCTAAATCTAGAATGATTATTCTATCTTCCTAAGTACAGTCAACTTCCATAACAACGACCATGTTTGTTCCCTGTTAAAATATCCTTGAAACAAAAATATTGGTGGTTTGAAAATCATCTTTTAACATAAACCATTATATCCTTTTCATAGGGCACGGACTCTAAAACGACATGTAATCATGATAATATATTATTCCCTTTTGATAAACGATTCACCAATTGACTTAGAGTAATATTTGAATACGCTGATTTGTAAACCAAAATTTCTGTTTCTGATAAAAGAGAATCATATTTTGTTTGTCGTCTATTTACTGTTGGATATGTTATATTGAACAGAACAGTTTTGTTCTGTTCTGTATTGAATAATTACACATAGGAATTTGCACTTTTGTTCCTGAAAAGATTTTGTGTCGGTGTCGGAAAACAAGAATTCTGCTGTAATGGATGAAAAATACACTGTGTAAATCAGATCCTGTCAAATTAGTGTTGGTAGAAGAAATTGTCCATATATCGGATTTCGATCAAATGTGAGTTGACTGTAATTTTTTCCAAAGTATACCCTCTGTTTGACCTATTTAAGGAGGTTCCAGATGGTCCCTTTTTGTGTGACGGGTCAAAAATGTGTTTTGAATGCTTCTTTGTTTGCATGGGTTGAAATATCACATTCAGCAGTATAGATGTATTGAGGCAGCTGGAGCAATCAGCAGTATAGATGTATTGCGGCAGCTGGAGCCTCTAAACATGATTCCTGGGTTTTGTCACACCAATACTACCACACCATCTTATCAAGCCTTAAGCTACTCTTCCCTATTTAGCAACTATCAAACTTTAGTAGGAGAGAAATGGCCCAGGTTGCAGTGACTTGTTTAAAATTTAAGTTGTAATATACCCAAATTTTGTAACTACTGCCGTTTAAAATTTATCTATAATATATCCAAACTTCGTAACTACTGCTTTCAATTCAAGTTGTAGTTACAAAATTTTGGTTTAACATGGACATAGTTCTTAAATAAGAAGTGTTTCCTGAGCCAGGACCAAATTTCAACCTCGAGGATTAAGAGGGATATGCTTTACCCACTATTGTAAGACTATTGTAACCGCCTTGCAAAAGTGTTGCACCGACTCCTCAAAATCAACTGGCTTGCATTTTGCCAGCAGAACAGATCATTCGGAACAACACTCGGCCAATCTCACGGTCAACCTCAGATGTTCATAGACTGACTATATTTAAAAATTATGGGAACACCTTGGAAAAACTCTATGACGTCAGTTTAAATTACTTTAGCCCTCGAAAACTTGATTGAAAACATTCGACGTCGCCAACACTACTCATTTAAGTCACTGACGTGAAATCACAGCTTTAGATTCTTGAATAACAGCTGAAAACTCTTAATTTTTGAGAATGATTTGTCATTCTCAAAAATTAAGATTTTTCAGCCATTATTTATTGTAAAAGATATAAATATAAATATAGCCGTGGTTGTTTCCGCGCTGGCTTTTCTTACACTGTTTCCGCCTAACAAAATGCACCATTTTGTTACATACCAATCTGTCACATACATCTGAGGTCTGCAGCAGTTTTCAGAATGCAGAACAGATATGTGAGCCATCTGTTGATATGCGACCATCTTAGAAGTGCAAATTAAGTTGATCCTGATCTGCCTCTGTAGATTATGTAGGCTCACTATGGGCTTTTAATCTGTGACCCGTCATGCAAAACGAGACCATCTGGGTAGTGTGCAAAGTTTTGAACCTAGTCAGACTGCACAGGCTGACAGGGGTCAAGACTTTTGACACTTCTCTTATTTTCAGAACTGAGAATGATCAATCTTCCTTCCCTTGAAAGAATTTTTGAAATGCGAATCCCTTGTTTACTTATGCTGAATCAAATCTTTTTTTGAAATATTCATTTTTACAGAGATCCAAGATGGTTTTATATAATTCTATATAATATATTCTATTTGATGATTCACATATCTTAATTCTTTCTGAATGAAGAAGGATTTTTATGCTCCTGTCGAAAAATAGGACATTCTTTGTGATTACCCATGGTGTCTGGCGGGAAGGAAGCATTCATTTCTTTGTCTGGAGCATAACTCTTGTCATCTCATGTTCAATTGGCTTGCACTTTGGCAGTTATGTTCCTCTCATGGATTTGGAGTGCTGTGCACAAAAAAACCTAACTCTACCTTGCTTAATTCTAGATTTATTTCCCTTTGTTGTTTTTAATACTTAGACAACTAGCAGTGTGACGGGTGTATCTTGTGACAATTTGCCACCTGCTTCTACCTTCCTATACCTGTATATTACTTTTCATAATGCGAAATCAGGATAAATCATGCTGGATTCAGTTTCTTTTAACCCTTTCCTGTTTTACAAAATTTTGGACCTGTCCAAATTCAAAGGTTTTGCAGACGAAAATTTAAAGTGAATTTAATTTGAAAAATAGACATTCAGTAGGGTAGAAAATAGTTTGGAAAAAGAAGAAATTGCTTCTGATAAGCAATTTCTCCTTTTTCACAATGTTTTCTCAATCAAAAAATCACAGGTACGTAAAAAACAGGGATTAAACAGCAAAAGGTTAAAAGAAAATGTTATAGAGTTCAAAGATGGTCATTTTTGGTGTGAATAGTCCTATATAGAAACTACATTCCATTGAAACATGTATACAATATTGTTACTCCTTCATAAGGGCTTTATAGTTGAGTTAGGTTGTTTAAGGTCATTAAATGTACATTTGATAAGAAATAATATAAAACTTGATAAATACATTGAATAAAATGTTTTGCTTTCATCTTTTGCCTAGCCATGACCATTATTCAATATTGCTCTGTGTAAGATGCAAAAACACTAATTTATAAAATTGGTATCCCGCTGTGCATGTTGATGGACAAAGTGAAGTACCATTTCTTACACATTTCACAAAAGGTCCCAGGGGTGATCCCAGACTTAAGCACTCATCCTTTCCGACTATTTGTCTCCCACCAATAGGTTTATAAATGTAGACTTATGTGGGATAACAGTTGAAGGTTAGGAAAGGATGTTGTGGTAGTAATAGTGAGAGGCAGTGACGCATCCATAAGAGGTTCATGGGATTGTAAGGAACTCTGTCTATAATTATCTCATTTTCATGCAGAATTTCGGCCAATTTAGCCAACACAATGAAAATGAATCCCCTATTTGTATTCAAATGCTCTACAGAAATCCTGGATCTGCGACTATTAGAAATACCAGGAATCCAGTGTAAGGTGCTCCAGCTGCCATGATATAACCGAAGGGTTGTTAAAAGTGCCATAAAATTCAATTCAAATCAAACTTAATTGCAGGACTGTTTGTATTTTTTCACGAATGTAATGCATATATAGGCTTTCTTATAACAGAGGCATTTTTTAGTTCCACTGGCTAAAGGCCACTGGTGCTATTGTCATGGCACAGTCTCCGTTGTGTAGTCGTCTGTCAAGTCTTAACCCTTTTTCTTTAAAAATTTTCTCCTCATAATCTACTTAATAAATTTTGACCAAATTTCACAGGAATGATCCTTGGGTGACCCAAAGTTGTTCAAAGGTTTTTGATTCGATGAAAAACAAGGCTTTAATGGGCGTGGCTAATTTCCATATATGGTAATATGTGACTTTTCTCAGAATCTAAATGATGGGTTTAACTAATTTTCACATGGATGAGCCTTGGGTGACCCTTTGTCAGTCTATAAAAATTATTTTGATCAGAAAAATATGTCTTTTATAGGCTGAGGTCATTTCTCAATATGTTATACGAGAGTCATCCAAGAAAAAGTGAGACTGGGCCTTTATCTCGTAAACTAATGTAGATATTAAAAAAAAATACATGCAAGGACACTACTTTCACATGCAATTATTTTTCATAGCAACCAGTATGTTGCCATGACGTCCTGTTGGTGACATCACAAAAAATGAAGTCATGACGTTAACCATGGCCAAATGAATATCAAAAAATAAAAAAAAAATGTGTTTAATTATAGAAAATTGAAGAAGGTGGAAACGCTGGTTTGCAATGATTATTATGCAGAGAAAATTTCTTTCTCACTGTACCTTATTTCTACTGATTACTGTTTTCATCAGTGGTATAAATGAATTTTTATTTAAAAAAACTTTCCTTTTTCACGATTTTAATCAGGAAGACATTATTTTTGGAGGAAAATATTATCATTCTAAAATTTTATCAAGAAATATTTGTTAAAGATATCGCCAAAAGACATCTAATGCAAAATCTGTTTTCAAAACTTGCGATAACATCATTGTAGAGTTGCATTTGGATACCCCCTCATTTTTCAGAACGACGTTGTCTGGTAAAAGCAAGATATTTGTCATAAAATTTGACGTCATTTCTTTCGAAAATTTTACAACCATTGTCTACTACTTATATATAATACCCTGAAACATTTATCAATGTTGTTTGAGTGAAAAAAGACTACCAGTTAGTTTAATTTGAATTAATTTTTTTTTAACAGTGAAACGTCATGGGAATAACGTGGACATTACGACATTATACGCATTGAATGTGAATTAATCTAAAGTTGTGCGTTTTCATATTATCTTGGTAAGACAGCTGAAGTTACATTTAGTAACGTCATTCGAGCAGGTTTTCCTGGCTAACGGATCATATGTAGATCTAAATGAACGTAAAATATACACGTTTACGGCACCATAGACAAGTATCATTTTATTCATAAATATAAGTTATTAAATGCATTGACAAAGATGGAGAGAAAAGTGTACACTTCACAAAGAGTACCGTCAAAACAGGATAAGATTGCATCCATTATACGCAATGTGTTCAGGATGAAAAAACAGTGCCAACTAATTGCAAATTATACCCAGCTTTGCACGTAACGTGAGGTATGATTTGAAAACAGTTTGCGTCGTTGTGTCGTCCTAAACACAGGCTAAATTACACGAAATGAGGAAGTTTATTTGTTTCGTCTGTATTCCTTAATCCTTGTCAAAAATGGTTGAATGTTAGATCATACCATATATGGATGTAAAAATCTGCAATGAATGGATAACCCATAATGCAAAGAAACCTATATTGACCTGATATCACTTACCTGATAACCTAAATAATATCAGACAGTCTATTTTTAAAAACAGTTTGCATATTCATGATCTTAAACAGAGCACCATTCGCATAAATTTCTATTATTTTAAAAGATTTGAGGGCTTGGATATAATGCATTATTGATATACTAATTTATATGACCTATGTCCCGGGAGTGAAATAACCCCGTTGAATATTTTCGATATTACACGGGTGTTATAACTCTAGTGGAATAACTATGCAAATGAGCCAAGAACGAACAGAAACGTTATATTTACGTTATGAAAAATAACATCATATGATGTATTTGATGACGTCATATCGCAAACGGCGTTATATGTTTCGAGAAATAACTCGAAACGATAAATATCTGGAATTTCTTCCTTTAATCACAAAAATTCAGGTCATATCATAAATATGATATTAAATTTTTGCTCATTAAATACCAAGTCAATTAAACTCGTCATCTAAAACAGATAAAAACTCGGCACAGCCTCGTTTTTATCTGTTTATAGATGATTCGTTTAATAAATTCGGTATTCACTGACCACTCAGTCAATATCCTCTATATGTTAGTTTCTTAAAGTGTCCACGTAATCTGGACTCTAGGTGAGGATTTATCATGACTCGACAAAGCCTCGTCATGATAGATTCTTCCAACTTCGACCAGATAACATTGATATCTTAAGGCAGTAACATATTATATTCTATATCGTTGTTCTCCACTCTTCCGTGAATATCATTTATTCAAAATAGACACCATACACGTTAGCGACGGCAATGAGAGTGGGATTACGGTACGTGTATGACGCGAAGTTGTCCGTACCGTGATTCCAGACACATCGACTTGATATCTGCAGTCCTTGTTGTTTATTTTCCGTAATGTACACATTGCACACTATCTTATAACGTGGGAACTCCATCGCCTTTACTTTTATCTTAATATCAGCTGTCAGTTCCGTTGTTATCAGACGGCAATTTTCAGGCGTGTATTTTACGCTACACAGACGTTTTTCAAGCGTCTCTTTCAACATGGCCTCTACTTTACTGACGGCGAAATGTTTCCCAGGATCGGGTTCAGTCTTGTACGTGTTTTCAAATTTCACAACTCCTTTAGACCGATCACTCAGGCGGTGACTGCTGCTCTTTGCAAGCCTCTGCCATGCGCGCGTGGCGACCACGAGCTTGAAGAGATTAATCCGCGGCGGCGGTCGCCCTGGACGGTCATTGAAGATGTCATTACTGTTGTGGCTACGTTTTGATGACGTCGATATCTTCGAACTCTGTAATCACAAATAACAATAAATGTAAAGACTTCGTGTGTGCATGCAATACAAAAAGGCTTATAGAAAACTTGTACACCGAGGTAATTTGGAACTAATAGCTTAACCTGTTCAAAGCTTTAACACAAGGAATAGCTTAACGGTCGCAATTGTAAGTAAATCGTCGCTTAATTCAGTTATTTTCCATAAAATATCAAATGTGTCTTCGAAATTCGCACATACCCTGTAAGCTGATTAAAGTGTAATTATGAGTCTTCCTTTATTTAATTTAGAGTTGAATATCTATTCTAATTCACGAATTAAGAGTTCCAACATTTTAAGATTCAATTGTTTAAATGACCGCTTTAGATTTTTTTCTATTTCATTAATGGTCGCTTAACGAAATTGGTCACTCGATTGATAAAGGTTCGACTATATTTTTAAGTATTTCTCAGGAAAAACGCGTACGACCATACAAGTCTTATTCAAGTTTTTTATACACAAGACAAACCTCTCACTACATTTTAAATTCAATTACCGTATTTCCCTTAATAATAGCGCCCCTACATTTTTTATGAAAAAAATAAGAAAACCCACTTCAAATGTCTAAATTTTAGGAAGCTTTTTGAGGCTTCTCTAATTTGAGATGAATTTCCTCTAAACAATCATTTATATGATTGTTTAGATAAAATTCATCTCAAATTAACGGGAAAAGGGCATAAAAGACATCAATTCTAACGATTTTTAAATCAGAAATTACATAGTAAATAAAAGCTCCATGACCATGTTATGTAAATCTCCCGTAGGCGTTTATTAGGAGAAATACGGAAATCTAATAATACATATAGAGACACAAACTCTGTTTTGTGTGTTTTCATTGGAATTGTCTGACAAAATCAGGTTTTCTTGGGAAATTGCGAATTTTGAATGAAGTTACCACTCTTAATCTGTACTTCTGCTTTTTGTAAAAAAATGTGACACGTCACGCAAAAAAAAGAATCTGGGAAGTGCAAAAATTGTCCGCCTTGGTAAGCTTCTACACAGACTGTCCGGGATCGAAACTTTTTGCACATAGCGAGTTTTCTGAATCTTAGATGATATTTCTACATTCCTATGTATTTTTCCCGAAATATCCCTTCTGGTTGACCTTTGCCGGATCAAATCCATTTTCCAAATGTTTATTTTGCGGGAATCCAAGATTTGCCCTTTTCCCTTTAAAGGTCACCTAAGTAAAATTTCTCTAGAAAGAACAAATTCATAAGATTTTACAAACCCTTATTCGCTTAGAAGAACTTTTTATTGTGTACAAGTCATTTTGGTGTGTAAAAGATAAATATATAGTTTGTTTCCTTTAATAAACGAAATTGAGCCTGTGTGTGACATTTCCAACAAGTCGAAATATTCATGTGGTGCAAACGTTGACAAGAGTAGACATCAACATACTGTAAATATAATGTTACCTAATGGTCTACTGATACTTTGAGATGTTAGCTATCTACTAAGTGCAAAGTGAAGACACTGGTCAGACTGTGCAGACGAACAGGCTGACCAGAGTCTTTTCTTGGCACCCATTTGAAATCGTTGGAAATGTCACGCACAGGCTCAATTAATCTCAACGGTGCCTATTCAAAGGAGTGTGGGGACCGCATTGATATGTCCACATCGCTGCCTTCAAGTGCAAATTATAACAAGTTGCTAAAATATCATGCAAGATACGTGTAGATTGTGAAAAAACAAAAACAAAATGCTAGTGATCGAAATGATCAGTTGCACATTCGACGAATAAGTAATATTACCTGCCGCTTGAAGTACTTGTCAAATCTCGACGCGGGGAAAGTTAGGCCATATATATCGTAAGACATTTTATCGAGCAGTTTTAATGCAAGTCTGTCTCTATCAAACGTGCTTTTTAAAAACTTGTGTATTTACGCCATCGACTAAGAAATACAATTTTCGAAATTTATTTCCTATTCCATATAACATAAAACATTTTCCTATAAGATAGATTTCATTTCTCACAATTTAGCCCCGATTTCACTGTCTACTAAACCCAAATCATTTAAATTCAATAAAAGCTCGATATCAAACGAGGTCGATTGTTTACCACGGATGGGCACTTGACCCGGAAAACAAACCAAATCACCAATCAATATTTTGCGCAGCAGGTAGGGCAATGATAAATGATATTTGAATGGCCTTTTGATGTTTGATACGGGTGTGGTACCTTAGCCAGGTAAGAGACTTACAGAAATATGATGTTTGAAATGAGACATTTTAGGTTACTTTAGTAAGTATTCTAAGAGACATCTCTACATATATTTGGGAGATTTGGGTAACAGAAATTCTAAGATATTTCCGTACAGAAATCTAAGTAGTCTTCCCTACTTGATATTCTAAGTGATTTCCATACAGAAATCTTGAGAGACTTGCGTAACAAAAAATCAAAGAGACGTTCCATCTGAAATATTCGGAGACTTGTGTAGCAGAAATTCGAAGTGAAGATCCTACAAAAAGGCACCGTTTTTAGAAATTCTATGAGATATCCTAACAGAAATCTTGGGAGACTCGCGTAACGAAAATCTAAACACACTTTGCTACTGAAATTTTGGGGGGGGGGGCTTGCCGGAAACAGAAATTCTCTGAAACTTTCCAACAGAAATCTTTGCAGACTTGCGTAAAAAAATGTGACCGTCACGCGAAAAGGGACCATCCGGAAATTCTGTAAAATGGATTATTGAAAAAAAATGATCCAGCATAGGTTAACCAGAAGTCGCATTTAAAAAAATTCTTTCACTGAAAAGTAGATTGATCATTCTAGATTCAGAAAATTAGCACGGTGCAAAAAGTTTCGACCCTAGTCATTCTGCGCACTTCGCGCAGTCTGACTAGGGTCGACACTTATACGCACTACCCTGATGGTCCCTTTTCGCGTGACGGGTCACAAGTATAAACAGACTATCGTACAGAAATCTTCGGAGACTTGTGTTTCAGAAATTCTATTAGACTTTCCTACAAAAATCTTACATATTACTTATTTGGGTGAAAGATAAGTGATGAATGATCTCTTACTGTGATTTCTGACCGAATAATGAGATTTTGATTTATTTGTTGAAGTCCTTCATAAATACTACTCGAGCAATTTAATCGGCTCGTTTGACACGTTTAAAACCTCCGTTTGTTTACTTTATACGGATAGGAATTCTTTATTTCTGAAAGTTAAGATCCCCTTTTTCACATTTCCACTCGTATTATAGTAAATAACTTAATTCTAGTTGCGTTCATCAAGATTCGAGCGTTGTGGTTGGCTGAAAAAGTGGTTTTATTCCTCAATGAAAACATATTAGCCTGTGCGTGACATTTCCAACAATTTCAAAAGTGCGCAAAGCAAAGACTCTGGACAGCCTGTGCATCTGCACAATCTGGCCAGAGACTTCGCTATACTTTTGGTAGATAGACAAGGGCTCAAAGTATCCTTATACAGTTAGACAATGTTCTAGTTGCTTTATAGGGGTTTCTAGGCTGCCTTATTTTTGCACCTTTCACACACATCATGTCGTTGAAAATGTCACGCACAGGCTCATATTTAAGCTACAACTATTATGTAAGCTTCCACACAGAGTAGTTACACCAGAAATATGTTTCTTTATTAATAAATCGCTACATTGGTGCTTCATTATATTAAACTATAAGATATGAAGAATGTATTTGATGATTTCATCGAAGAATGAAACTAAAAACCTAATCACACTCATGTATGAACCCGCTTCGCGTACTCATACAGTGTGATTAGGTTTTTAGTTTCACACCTCAATGAAATTAACAAATACTCATTTTGTCTTATAAATGTAGCTCGAGTGAAAATCCGGTTTCTAGTTCCAGCCCCCTACTCCCCCCTTAAGACCAACAATACATGTACATTGTCAATGTGAACTATATTGTATAGTACATAGGCGTACCTAGGGGTATGAAAGTTATACGCACTGTGAACGAGCTCGCCAAAAAATATTTAAGATGAAGGCGATATGTAGACTGTGACATAATATTAATGCCATCCACCAGCCCCTTTTTATGATTTTCAGAGCATTGTTGAATAATCAAAACAGCGTAACTACAGCTTGAATAAGCTGGAGCTACGATGTTTTGATTATTTATCATCGATATTTTTCGAAAAAGGATTTCTTATATTACACATATGCACAATTGTGCACATGCATAATATGCGGATAGTTATTTTCAATGCAGTGAAGTGCAGCGGAGTGGAGTGTAGAAGAGTGGAGTGGAGTGGAGTGTCCTGGTGCATCCTTGGTCACGGCAACTCGTTCCTTAATTGCTTCTGACCTTTAGCACTTACAATATAGTTGAAGAAAAGAACTTTCCTCTTAAACGAAACTCCTCGCAAAGAGCAACAAAAACTGTCGACAAAGGGTTGTGGATCTACTCATTACATTCGAATTCTTTCTTTATATAAGGATGTAAAGTATTTAAAGGTGCATTATCGCTTCTTTGTGCTAAAAATTAGCGGCCCATTTTCCCCAAAATAATGTAAAATAAAATATGTAAAAGTATTTGGTTGTAATTGTTGAATAATTTGGCGTCATAATTATGGATTGAAGATAAATTGAAGCCTTTCTATAAAGACTCCGAACCGTTCAGTCTTGAGCGTTGAAGGGGCGTAGTTAGTTGAAGTCAAATTATACCCATGAGGATGTCGAAGGCATCACCCGAGATCCAAATCACAACGAGGACGAAATAGGGGGAACAAGGTGTTTCCCTCTCTCTCTGATATGCTGACGGGCTACGTGTTCACAGATAGAGTAATCCTTCCTGTGTTGACTCTGGGGTTCTGTCTGTGGAACTTTTTTTTTTTTGTTTCATAGTTAAAATTTATTTGTCTTGAAAGTTGATTTCATTAAGGTAAGAAACTTGAAATTTAAATCACACTGTATGAATATGGTAGCTTACAGGGGATTCATAGATAAGTGTGATTAGGTTTTTACTTTAATATCTCCATAAAATCAATAAATTCTCACTTCATATCTTTTTATTTGTATTCATTTATTCATTAAGCAAAGATGTTCATATTTATCTACAAGTAGACAGATTTCTTTCAAGAATGCTTTTTGCAGAGCTTACAAAACAACTACGTACTCAAAATTGTTTCCAATAAGAAATATTTTTTTTTCTTCAAGCAATCAATATACACGGACATTGATGGACATAAATAGAATTAGATAATTGAACCTGTGCGTGAGATTTCCAACAATTTCATATATGTACATAACAAAGACTCCGACCAGCCTGTGCATCCGCGTAAGCGTTTAGTAGATAGATAAGGTCTCAAAGTACTTGTACACCATCAGGTAACTTTATATTAACAGTAGGTGGCTGTCTACGCTGCTCAATGTTTGCACATCAGGCACATTACAAATTGTTGGAAATGTCACGCACAGGCACAATTCACACTTACAAATGTCCTTCTTTTTTCTACTTCAACGGACACACTTCGCAAAGGCTGTTCATTGATCACTCGAAAAATGTCTAAAAATAAAAGACCTGAAGTTTTCTTGTTGCTATTATACCTCCCTCTCCAAAACTACGCAGTATCGCTTATTGGTCCTTTACTTTTGTTATCATTATCAGTATCAGTTTTATTATCATTAGAATTATCAGTCTTATTATCAGTATTTTTTTCCCCGTCTTATAATCATAATTATGATTACTATTGTTTTTTATCATTATTACTGATAAACAATTATCGATTATTACTATTCTGGTCTACATTTTTTGTTTCGATATAAGTAGAGCTACATTACGCATATCAAGTCGGTAAGGAATTGAATACACACGTCGTAAGGGGGAATTATACAAGTGTCGTAAAGAAGGAAAGTTTAAGCTTATTTCGTATGCTGATTGAAATCTGCATTTTATTGCCCTACATCATTGATTTTACCTCAAGATACAAGTTTTATTTTCGTCCCCATTTAGCTGTTTAGATAAAGCGACTTCGTTCCCTTTTTCAAAGCATGTAATAAAACTGAAGCGCAAAACTCATGTATACAGTATTGAAGTTCCCTAGCCAAATTTTAGATGAGCGATTTAACTAGTTAACACTTTCCTGTTTTACAAAATTTTGGACCTGTCCAAATTCAAAGGTTATGCAGACGAAAATTTAAAGTGGATTAAATTTGAAGATTTTGTAGAAAAAAAAGAAATTGTTTGTCACAAACAATTTCTTCTTTTTCTGCAATGTTTTCTCAATTACAAAATCCTAAGGACGGAAAAACCAGGAATTGGACAGGAAAGGGTTAATACAAATTTATTGTAGTTTGATTGTGCCGAAAGTTTAGGCTTATAGAGTCGCTACACACAAACTCTAATGATACCACGTCCGTGAGAGTGGGGCAGTGGTTTAAACCGACTGCTACCCAATTAAACAGCTGGTTGAAAAGGGCTTTTAAGTCTTTTGTCTATAAACACTCCGACAACGCCGGGGCTCAAACCACAAACTTCTAGGTCACGAGTCCAGCAACTGTAACACTTGGCAACCGAGGGAGAAATCTGGGTAAAGTGCATCTTACATGGGGCGGCTCCAGATAACAAAACCTTTCTCGTTCTCAACTTTTTTTTTTAATTTAGAATTTAGAAAAATGCATCAACATAAAAGGTAATGTTAATAATTTGTTAATTGTAACAACGTATTAATGTTATCTTTTGTGCATTTACCTATATTAAAGTATTAAAAACAGAATTAAAGATCTAATCTCAAGTTGAATTTTGAGAAAATTCTAAGTTGAGTAAATGAAAACTGCAAAAGCTGCACAGACACCGAACTGTGATGTTGAAGTTGAATTGCGAATTGAACCAAATTGTAGACAAACGGTTTTTTTGTTGTTGTTGTTTTGTTTAAGCGTGTGAATTCATAATCGTAGACCTTGTTGGATGGAACGTGGAGGTTAGGAATGTATGAAATAGTATACCTTGTGTGAGAGGTACTAGGAATACATCGTTAGGTGCTCCAGCCTCAGAGGCTGGAGCACCTAATGATGTATTCCTAGTAAGTCTTTGATGCTGAAAAGGTAAAACGATAAAAAGAATGAATGAAATAAGAGAGAAGACTGATAAAGATGGAAGGAAAAAAATTGGAAGAAAACGGAGCAATCGATTGTTGTAACATTTTTATCCCTTTTCCCAAATTAAAATCTTAACAATTATTTTGACGATGACAAGAAATATTATGCTATATCATTTGTAGGCCTACAGCCGACCGTATAGCCTTTGTTTTGACCCCGACAAACGTTCATGCCTATATAAGCTTCGATATTTCACGACGTTTTATCACCAAATATCGAATATCGTGACCCCAATGTTTAGTCGGTTATCGTTTCAATTAAATACTAATTAGTTTTCGATTTCAAATTTCGATAGAAAGGCAAATTTACAGGTTTTTACATTGTGTAGGCTTGTTTTGTGTTTTCTAAATAACGAAATAACGGGAGACGAACATTTATTTCATTTTGATGAAAAGTCCATTAACTTTTATCCTACTGAATTAAAGTTTCCTCCCCATCGAAATGTAAGTTTTAGGGTGTATCACACAGTCTTAAGTTTTATCCATATTTATCAAACATAAAGCAGAAAGTATAGACTAAGATCAGACTGCACGTATGTGCATGCTGGTCTTAGTATATACTGTCCGCCAAAGCCTTGTTGTGAACAGCAAGAATAAGGGTGTAAATCCATTAGGCATCGAAACATGAAATATTCTCGTTGGGGGACAAAAATGTCGGATCTACGGGTTAAAGCCGTATATATAACGTTTTGATCACAAAATGACAATAAAATAGCAAGCTTTAGAACTGTAAACACATTCAAATAAAGTAATACGTTAAAAATTGATCTGATGGTTTGCCGGTTTACGGAGTTCATCAGTCATCTCATTGGCCGCCGTCATAGCACAGTTGGTAGTGCGTTAGCCTGTCAATCTAAAGGCCCCGGAATCGATCCCCGAAGGCTGCACTCATTCTTTCCGACTAATAGTCTATCACAAATGGGTTGATAATCTTAGACCTATGTGGGATAGCAGCTGGAGGCTAGGAGTGGATGTAAGTGTTATACTGGTGTGAGAAATACCAGGAAACTATTGTCAGGTGCTCCAGCCGCTGCGATATAAGTGAAAGATTGTTGAAAGCGGCGAAAACTTCCTTCAAAGAAAATCAGTCCTCTTATTATGAATGAGTATTTAGATATGACAACCGATTTTTTCTATAGACAGTAGCGATATGGGGTCCGTTTTACAACACTTCTTACGAAAAAAATAATCGTAGATCAAACCGCAAATCGTACCTGGTGTTTTTATCTATTGTTAGAATCTGCCTTGAATTTTTTCATTCGAATCGGTTTTAGAGCGATTCCAATGAGATTATGCATGGCAGAATTCCATATTTAGCTACTACTATAGAAGCAACATTAATTTTCGCCTTATGCAAAAAATGATCGTAAGATGTTTAGTGAAACGGGCCCCCGTTTAATAAATCATATCACCAGGAAAATTCTGATGTTTTCGTTTGTTGACTTAAATGTCTTGACTTTGTAAGTTTTTAGATGGATTTAGGCCCACACCAACGATTTTTTTCTTTCTTTTAGTCCTTGGTCATATATATTTTCAAATCTAAAGAATGTCTACCCAACAATAAACATAAAATCGAAGTCGTTCGAGAATCTCTATTCATGTAGAAGGGCTAAAAGAACCAATGAAAGTAACTAAACCATTCAAAAAAGGAAACTAGTTGCTAAATAAAGGAAAAAGAAAGGTATGAATAATGGTTATGATTATTATTAGAATGGTATACTTACAATCTTGTCTATCTAAAATTGATACGAGATCAAGACATTTCTTAAATTAATGGTATAACTAAACGGAATTTGGTACTTATTTACTAATAGACGTGTATTGTACCTCACTATTGCTTTTCACAATGTACGGCCATTATAAATTAGGTAAAATTTGGGAAAATTGATTTTAGCATTAATTTGGAAAAAAAAAACGGATGAAGATAGGGTGACAAGCCTACATCAAAAACTTAAATGCGTTTTTAATTTAAATAAACTATAATTGTTTATATACGAACTTTTTTTTTACATTGAGTGTGTGGTTTTATTTTTCCTTCCCGTGTTGAAAAGTTTTTTATTGTTTTTTTTTTTTCTTTTGAATATATTATGACGTTTTCTCACATCTTTTACTAAAGGGGGTGTTCCAAACATATAGTAAAATGTGCCCACGCTTAGATTTTTATGATATTGTGGGTAATTGTAGTACTGGGTATACTGATTAAGGAAATGACTTTTTTTTCCAAAATGGTTAAAGAGGGTCGACCATAAAGTACCCGAAAGCACATCTTATCACATGCAAAGGGGTGTCAGGAAAAAAATCACATTGCAAGGAAATTTTGGAATCTGTAAAAAGAATTTTTCACTGATTTAGAAGCCAATTGGTACCTTTATGTTTTTATATAGGTTGGGATCTTATGTCTGTTTCCTCCTAACAGATATCCCAAAAAGTTCTAGAAAAATTCATGAAAATTTGAAAAAAATGAAATAATGTTCTGAGTTAAAGGGTTAAAATTTTTAAGTTGTAGCTCTAGTCCAGTTATCAAACTTTTTTAAAATCAAGATACATATGTTCTTAATGTTTACAGAAAGTTTCATTGAAATCGAAAACCGGTAAGTTAGTCGAAAATCCCTTAGTGTAGAAGATAGTGGGTGGGGTAAGATATAGATTTCACCCATCTGATAATCTTAAAGTGTGAATATCTTTACAACGGCTGTAGACAGGATGTTTATATTTCATACATGGATCCTTTGTGACAAAGCCTATTTACAAAAATTAATCAAATCATCTGTCAAGGTCATGGTTAATTATCAAGGTCATTGTTATAAATAAAAAAAACTTCATTGAGCTTTGGGAACATACTTTGCAAAAGTAATGAATGATGATTTTGATTTTCAATAATAATTTCTTTTAAACAAATGTATTTCAGTTTGTTCCTAACTCAAAGTCATTTGTGAAGGTCAATGTCAGATTTTCTTTTAAACAAACTCATTTCAGTTGTTTCCTTACTCAAGGTCATGTTTGAAGGTCAATGCCACATATGAGGATGGTGTTTAGGATTTGACACTACGAATTTTCTAACACAATCCTGTAGAAGTTACTTGTTCTATGTTTTACAGGTCCGTTTTAGATATAGGTTTCCTCCAAAGAAAACGCGAGACACTTTTAGCAATAAATCAAAATTTAATCGAACTGTAGGTTATGAAATGAAAAACTTTGGAAGGAAAAACAGTGTGGTAAAAGAAGGAATCTCTTGTTACAAGCATTTTCTTCTTTTTATACAGTGTTTTCCTTTGGGATATGAAAATGTCGAGTTTTGGGATAGGCAATATATATATTTGAATTTTTAACTTTACAAATGAAGATGAACAATCACTGCATTCCTGAAGGACCTGCAACATTCCGGCATTGCTAATACATGTACTAGTCCTTCCTAAAATATACTTGCCTCCGGCCCAAGAGTTATTGTCTGTGCTGACCCCTAGTCTTAATTCAAATAAGAAATACTACTTTAACGATAATTGAATTTGAAAGAATCTTTTTCCTTCATAAATAAATGATTCTCCTAGGTCTTAAGTTAAGTGTTGTTTGTAAACAAGGGGTAAATAATGAAACTAAATCACTCAACTGAGTTTTATTGGTCACTGAAGTGACATTCTGGCAAAGATTCGTAGAAATTAGCCTAGTTGTTGAGATGTAATTAATGAAAAGGGTCAGCTTAGAAATTATTGAATTTGGTATATTGGTTAAAAAGATGATGATGTTTTCATCCGCCAAGTTAAACAGATTTTATGCCAATTTCAAGAACAGTATTTGCAATGGGTTTCCAAAGGAATATTCTGGAAAAGTTGCATTCAAATTGGCTTGATGGTTCAGGAGGAAATGTTGTTCAATGATTTAATAGTGGAAAAAGCCATGGTCATATTTATGGGCCAATCCGAATTTTGCGAACAATCTTTGAGAAGGATTACCCAAGGAAAGTTCTGGCAAAGTGTCATTGAAATTGCCTTGAGGGTTAAGGAGGAGAAGAAGTTTTGAAAAATTTGGAAGACGAAAGCCACATGATGCACGATCTGCGACGGACTAGGGATCCTAAAAGCTCCCTTCGGGAATGTTGTGCTCTGGTGAGCTAGAAATCAAGAAACGATACAGTTCCCTATTACGTTAAATTATACCTTAATATTACATTTATAATCAAACTAAAAAGTTTAAGAGATATTGTGTAGCCAATTTAGTGAAAGTAAGACTTTAACCTTTGAACTCGAGTTGCGACAAATGACATATTTTCTGTTTCTTTCTGATCTAGAACTCTGTTTATTTGATCAAATTCAACCAAATAGTTTATGGTAATTCTTTTAGACATTTGGGACAGAACTAGGATATTGAACCTAAAAGAAACAAAAGATGTTTTAAAAACATTTATGCCCCCATTAGAGCAAGCCAATGACCTATTCCTTGTCAATTAACAAGGGCAATATATCAAAAAATATGATGAGTAGAGTTACGGTTTTTGTGAACTGTACTTCCCTCCAATAGATGAACAGACCGACAAAGAGTGGTGCAAAACAACATCAAAATCTCAAATATGCCTCCTAGAGGATATTACCGGCCCATTTTCCGTTGCCATTCAAATAAAAAAAACATAATTTATTGTTATAATAATTTGTTAATATATATATTTTTTCATAACTGTCCACGATACTTATACATTGAACTTGGCCAGGTCGATGATATCATAAGGTTATGTATAAACATATTATGGAAATCTTTCATAAACCCTAGAAGGAGTATTGCATCTTAAAAACAAGAGGACCGTGATGGTCCTAGATCGCTCACCCGAGTCTATTTGATCCCTGGGAGATCACATGAATTAAATAGGCATATGTCAACAACGTGACACTTTCTACATAAGATCAATACCATGAACTGTTTTCAGCCAAGAGCAAGACGGATATGCCTTTTCGCTCTTTGGTTCTATGTAAAAAGGGATATACCAAAGCCCAAATGTGACCCCAGGGTCTTGATATGAACAAACTTGGTCCATTAGATGATGCTACATACCAAATATGAAAGCTGTCTGCCTTCTTGTTTCAGAAGAGAAGTTTTTTTTTAAGATTTTCGCTCTTTGATTCTATGTAAAAAGGGTTGCGCCGGGATGGAGCCCAAATATGACCTCAGGGTCTTGATAGGAACAAACTTTGTAGAGGTCCACTAGATGATGCTACATACCAAATATGAAAGCTGTCCACCTTCTTGTTTCAGAGAAGAAGATGTTTGAAGATTTTCATATTTTCACTCGTTTTGTTAAAGGTAAAGTGAAAGCTAAGGGTGGATTTTATCTATTTGAACAACTTTGGTAGAGCTTGACCCAAGGAACATAGCTGCCAAGTTTCATCAAGATTGGTCCACTGGTTTAGGAGAATATGTTTAAAGAAATTGTGGACGACGCACGACTGGCGACGGACATTCTACGATCACATTAGCTTACCTTGAGCACTTTGTGCTCAGGTGAGCTAAAAACAAACATAGAATAAACAAAAATGCTAAGTTTTTGTTTTTTATTTTAGTGTAACCTTGTTTGCTGACAATGACCTTGCACATGTAAGACTATCATCATGTTACTGGATGTGTTAACCTGAGATCACATATCCAACCAAAAATAAACATTTTTTATCTTGAATAGGTTTGCATGTTTGTTTATTTTTGCTAAGTTTAACCTTTTAAGTGAAATTGGACATAGTACTTGAATGTGTGTACATACATACTTTTAAGCAATTTTTATTTTTGAGTGTGTAAAAAATTGTCAAACAACATAGAACTTTTCATTTTATATATTCATTATATTAATCACTTTTATAGGCTTTACAGTACATGAAAACTATGCATATGCAATGCATAAATTGATAAGTATAAAAAAATTATAGCATATTTAACTACCCCATCAACTTACCTAAACATGGATGACCTTGATCTCAGAGATTTCAGATCTCAAGTGAGTTGATTCATTATGATGTCACATATGAGTAGTGTATCTAGAAAAGGATTGAAGTAATTTGCAAATATCATTTTTTATGATGCGCAGACAGATAGCCAAATTTCTAAGAGACAGACAGACAAATAGATAGATAGCCAGTCACTAGCATACAATATTTTTCCTATTCTTTTCAACTCAGGAAAATAAGAAACAAATTCTGTACAACTTACTGTAAGATACTATTGAAATTTTTGCGAGGATTAAAGAAAATCAAGTAAATTATATTTTTCATCTTACCCCACCCACTTTTTCAACATTGGGGTAAAGCAAGGGCTGTAATTTGACCAGTTTAGTGATACAAAAAAAAAACATCTTGTGCAGTATATGCCTTGACTAGTAATTATTTGCAAATTTGTATAAAGATTGATTCAAAGACATTTAAATAATGTCTATTTCAGGACATAATACCAGATTTTGGATGAATTTTGAAACTAAAGATATGTATTTATAAGCATAAAAAATAATGTTACCGGTTTTCAATCTTCTTTACATTTTTACACAAGAAAGAAGGATAATAGAGCTTATTTTTTGAAGAGTAACTAAACTGGACTAGCATCAGAAGGTACTAATCTATGCGCTCAAAATTTATATTCACCTCATTTTTTTTTAAAAAAACAAGAAATTTTTATATTCAAGAGTATAAAAATTCGTCAAACAACGTAAAACTTGCCATTTATATATTCATTATCTTAATAATTACTATAAACTTTACAGTACATAAAAAACTATTCAAAAATTGATAAGTATAAAGAAATTATAGCATATTGAATTACCCCACCCACCTACCTTAACATGGATTAAGACAAGGGGCTGTAATTTGACCTCTTTTTGAGATATTGACAAAAGAAAGTTTGTTCTGTGGTACATTTAATGTGTAGTATGTATTTGCAAAGTTTCATGAAAATCCGTGCGTGGGCACTTTTGGAACACCTCCTTTAAAGGGTCAAAACATACCTCTTTCGATGGCGGTTGTAATGGGGAGGCCTTGAATTTGGGATGTACTTTATCGTGGTCCTTCAGGGCCTGTATTGTTAACTTTTCGTTGGCAGACATTCTTGATACTTGGATATAGACCTGTGTTATATAGAAAATAACATGTTAGTGTCTAAAAATAACAATGTTATCTGGTCGAGGTTGGGAGAATTTATCATGACGAGGCTTTGCTGAGTCATGATAATTTCTCACAGCCGAGACCAGATAACATTGATATTTTAAGACACTTATATGTTATTCTATTTATCATGCAATCATTTTTCAGCGCATATTTATAATAAACACTTAGAAAAAAAAGAAATTCAAGTGAAAGTATGTGCAAATTGTTTCTAAAAATAGACTGCCTTATATCATATTTTGTTATCAGGCAGGTGATATTAGGTCAATACAGGCTTCATTGCATGATATAATAAAAAAACGTTCCTCTGTATAAATGTTTAGAATGAAATCTTTGTTAAATTGAATACATTTCTTTATTTTTACTACGCCAATATGTGGAGTTAAGTGTGTAAGGCTCTGGTGAAAACGTTTGTGAACGTTGAAGAAATTGTTCCCTGCTTTCAATATGTTCTTACATACAAAGCAGGGTACAATTTTCAATCGCTTGCAAACTTTTTTGCACCCTGTACGATTACAACCTAATACGCGAAAATGGGCTTCCAGGGAATATCACCAGCCCTGCGTTCAGGATGACGAAACGGTGCAAACAGTTTGCCAATTATACCCCGCTTTGCACGTGCCTTTGCGTGCAAAGTGGGGTATTACTGGTAAACTGTTTGCACCATTTTGTCATCCTGAACGCAGGGCAGACGTTATGGATTAAGATATCGTACTAATTTATTACAGGACTCCCACGTAATATTAGCCTACACGATGTACATTGTTGTTTAAGTAAATGACCGTATATCAAGTTAAAATGCATGTTTACTGCTGTTGAGGATTAAAAAAAGTTCTTTCGGGATCTGCCTATTTTGACTGACCAATATTGATATTAAGTGAATGCCATGTGAATAATCCGGGAAGCCCGTAAAACTATTTGTTGAATAAAAAGAGAACAGGTTCAAGTTGTGCGTCCATGATGAAAAATAGTTTGCAAACGTTCAAAATGATACCCCGCTCTGTACGTGAGTCCACGATCAAAGAAGGATATAATTGCATAAACAATTCGCAAACATTTTAATTTTGAACAGAAAGTTAGGAGAAGAAGAATTATTTTTCAATAATGGATGTATGAAACTTAAAACTTTGTCACACTGCATGAGTATGTAAAAACAGCGAATATTTCAGGAGAACAGTTTTTGCGTACGCTTAAATGAAACAGCTTCGTTTTGTCAATTGTTTTCATTCAGTTATAAAACAATTTTTCTGCCTATCTGATTGCTCTGATAATGATAGGCGCAACTATAATTAAATCATTCAGAGATTGAACATTGGAACTAAATCTATTTTGAATTAAGCACGAAGAGAAACTATCCTTTATCAAAAAAAAAAAAAAAAAAAAAAAAAGAAAGAAAACCACACAAGACATACCAATCAACCTATAAACAAACAAACAAACAAAAACACCACGAATGGAACGTTTCCTCTTCAAATCCAACCAGGACAGAAACAGCCCTGCGTTCAAGATGACATAACGGTGCAAACCGTTGGCCAATTTTACCCGGCTTTGCACGTACACTTGCGTGCAAAGCAGGGTAAATTTGACTAACAGTTTGTGCCGTTTTGTAATCCAGAACGAAGTAATGTTTACTCTTCCTAGATGGTCCCTTTAGGCATGACGGGTCGAATATACAAGATCGTTGAAAAATGCCATATGCATGTTAAACAATAATTAACCCTTTCCTGTTTTACAAAATTTTGGACCTGTCCAAATTCAAAGGTTTTGCAGACGAAAATTTAAAGTGGATCTAATTTGAAAATAACCATTCAGTAGGGTAGAAAATAGTGTGGAAAAAGAAGAAATTGCTCGCAGAAGCAATTTCTTCTTTTTTCACAATGTTTTCTCAATCATAAATTCACAGGCACGTAAAAAGCAGGGATTAAACAGAAAAGGGCTATGTACACACTTACCCCTTCAATAGAACACAAATTTAGCAAAAGACACACAAAACCTCAACGTTTTAAACAATTATTTATTCCAATCAATCAATCAATCAATCAATCAATCAATCAATCAATCAATTAGTACATCATCGAACACTGAAAATCGAACATGTTTATAGTCCGTCTCAAATCCCAGCGTTATCTCTTCACAACGCTGTCCCTGCCTATATTCTATCTCTTTATTCATTGAGATTTGACACCACGGTGAAATTGGGAACCTTTATCCCACTTAGTTACCGTGAAATGGACACAAATATCGGAGATTCTCTTTACAAATCTTATCTGAAATCAAATTCATTTTACCGACCACTTTCCTTGTTCCTATTGTAACCTCCCGACTCTTAGACAATTTAAACGTTTTACAGTTAGTAACATCGTGAAATAAGCATTCGCACCGACCAAACCCATCCTTACTCGCTCTTTCAGCGCCTCATTCATTCATTCAAAACACTCACTCAAAGAAGCCCTAAACTTGTTCACTAAAAACACATAGAAAACGATCGACATTTCTTTCAAATAGTTAGAATCTTTCCACAATTTATAGACTTGTACACAGGTTATGAAGCATCTGTGCCCGAGCTTATAAAACTTTTCTCAGGCTCAACTTAGAATGTTCTCAAATCTTAAATTGAATTAATGTATGAAAATAAAAGATAATTTTAATTAGATTTTTTTAAAATTTTGAATTGCGCAGACTGACTAGGGTTGAAACGTTTCGCGTTGTGCATACTTTCTGAATCTAGAATGACCTATCTACCTTCCAGTGAGAGTATTTTTGAAATTTGACCTCTCGTTGACATATGCTGGACCCAATCACTTTTTCAAATTCATTTTACAGAGTTCCCAGATGATTCCTTTTCGCATGACGGTTCACATATTGATTTATTTTCAATTTCGCCCACAAACGATCAATAATATTGTCAGTCCTGTAGATTGGCAATAATGTTGCTATCATTTGAGCCTGTACATGAGATTTCCAACAATTTCATATACGTAAGTACATAGCAAAGACTCTGTCCAGCCTTTGCATCCTATGCGTTTACATGTAATAGATAGATGAGGTCTCAAAGTACTTGTACACAATCAGGTACCATTAAATTTACAGTAGGTGACTGTCTACGCTGCTCAAAGTTTGCACCCCTGCACATTTCATATTGTTGGAAATGTCACGCTTAGGCTCATTTACCGTATGTGGGCGAAAATGAAGATTGGTTCAATATTGTAGTCACCATTATGTATAAGCGGCCAAAGAATCAATGCGTGTTAACAGATAGTGTGAGCTCATCTGAGTCTTTGCATGACACGCACATGTTATTGGAAGATTATTTCTATTCAGAATTATATTGAATATGAATTTATTACATTGTGTCCGTCAAATTCAGATAATCTATAGACAGAATCATTTTAAAAATATTAGGTGTTTGGTGCTTTTCTTTGTACTTATTTTTTTTACCGAAAAAAAGATTTATCCAAAAAAGATTTACCTGGCGTAGATTTGCGACAAACAAAGATTTGAGCCTGTGCGTGAGATTTCCAACAATTTCAAATATGCGCAAAGCAAAGACTCTGACCAGCCTGTGTAGGACAAAACCCCATCGGGACAAAACCCCACCAGGACAAAACCCCACCGGGACAAAACCCCATCAAGACAAAACCCCACCAATATATATTGTAGTGTAAGTGTTGAAAGAGTGTTATGAAAGAGCATATTAATTCATTCCTATAATACTGTTAGTTTTTTTTACCACACAACAGAAACAGGTGGTGTAGATTATATGTGCAGGCTGATGCTTGTCTATAGCTACTGCCAAAGCAGGAATATTCCGGGTTCAGCATGACAAGGGTTAATTCAACTCTTTTATTTTGTTGCATTAAAAACATAATTAAATCAATAACGATTTCAATAATAAATTGATTTAAAAAGTGGTAGGGTTTTGTCCTACGTGCCAAATATAGTGGTGGGGTTTTGTCCTGTTGGGGTTTTGTCTGATGGTGTTTTGTCTGGTAGGGTTTTGACCTGGTGGGGTTTTGTCCGTACCCCGTGTATCCTGCCAGTCTGACCAGAGTCTTCACTATGCTTTTAATAGATAGATAAGGTCTCGAAGTATCTGTTGACTATCAGGTTAATATTTAAAGAATGTAGCTGTCAACGCTGCTCAATGTTTGCTTCTCAGGCCTATTTCAAATTGTTGGAAATGACACGCACAGGCTCATTTGTGATCCAGATGAAAACGAGGGTTTAGCTAGCGTTAAAGAAGTTGAAGCCTGTATTGTCCTTTCAAATGCGAGTAACTAATTGAATCATTTTGAAATCTTCGCGATCGTTCGGTTTTTGAGTATGCCATGGCGTAACTAGGACTTTGAATTTTTTACGAACTCAGAAGGAGACAACAAAAGAGAATAAAGAATAAATGTGATATGTGAACTGTGACAAAAGATGGATGCTCTCCGTCTGCTCCCTTCTTATAATTTGAGCGTTCGTGAATAATAAAAACATCGTAACTACAGCTTGATTAAGCTGTAGTTTCGATGTATTGATCATTCACCAGCGATATTTTTTCAACAGATGCTCATTTCTTTTACGCACTTGCGTAATGGGAGTTACGCCCTTGTATAATAATGCTATCACATGCACTCAGATCATTGTAAATTTTTTCCTAGCTTCAACTTTTTATGTGGTCCTCTATTCACTTCACGGATTTAATTTGTTCGATTAAAATGCCAAACCAAACCAAACCAAACCAACCATCCAGTTTCCCCGGGCCGCCCTATTTGCTATGCTATATTGACATAGCGTTGCAAATAGGGAGACCCTTAGATTCTAAGTATCGGAGGATGGAAAAACAAATATTTTTTTATATTCATTTATTCAGCAAATCAGCACAAACTGTGCTTTTGGCGATTAACAATAACAACAACAGCAATAATAGTGACTTGACGGAACTATATCAGGTTAAAGTTTTGTCAAAATTGTCTTTCAACTTTTTTGACCGAGAAAGACGGGTGAAGGCCTACCTTATAATTAGGTTAATTTAAAAAAATTCTAAATATCGTGTCATATAGAGTAATCAATACATTAAAATTTTGAATTCCGAAGACAAGTAAATAATTTGTCTTGTAAGATATGTCGTCAATGTTTATCATGAAGAAGGAATGCAATGTACTTGAGACTCCTTTGTAACACCCAATATGCTAATATATTAAGATTTAGTAGAAGTAAGTAATAATGCACTCTATAATTTAAGATCAACTTTTAACAATCCTATATATCACAAATGCGATCCTAAAACAGGATTTTTTTCAGAAAAAAAAGTCTTTTTGACTTTTACCGGAATGGAATATTGAATGATTACATTACTCATAAGGAATATTAATAATCTTAACAACTTTTAAGATTTGTTCGAAAAAAAAAAAAAAAAAAAAAAACCAAACATCTAAATGTCTTTGGACGAGTAATTTCAATATAGACGCCTCGTAGATTTTATTGACAATCAAAGGCCTCGTTAATCAACGGGTTTTAACGCCGATTGTAATGATCTTACAGTTTCATCGCGGTAATGGGACCACCTAACAAAGAATACCTTGTATTACTCGCTACAGCACTCCATTATGTCCTTTCCTAGAGAGGGCAATGCTAAGTCCGTGATCTTCAGGCTAAGCGTGGGCTTTTCGATGGAGAAACACGAAAGTTATTCGGATGTTATTAGGCTGGGTGGGGTGGGGCTTTTGATAGGATCCTTCAAAACGAAAGTACAAGGTAGCGGAACCTTGAGCGGTCTACTAAGTTGTAAGTATGTTCCTCTTAATCGATGTTATAGTTCAGCCGCGGTATTCAAAAACGCGGGAAAATGTGGTATAGCCAGTTGTAGAGGTGGACTGTTCTATACACAATACAGGATCCCATCAATAATTAATAACTCTCGCACCAGTACAAATTGTAAGTATATTGTCTGTTGATGGTTTAATTATTGGTCACGTGGTACTGTAAGGAATCCAATATCAATGTGTCATCGCAAAACTATTGAAAGTGCCTATATATTTATAAGCACTTTCAATAGTTTTACGCTGACCACTAGAAAGTCCTTGAAATTGAGCACGCCTGTCTATTCAGTCTAGCGAATTACTGAGAGTTTAACTCTCATACCAACCAAGAACATAACGGTACACCAATTTTCTTTGGTCAGTAAATGATATAATACTGTCCCTAAAATATTGTTGAAGAATCTCTGATAGCGGTCACTTTTTTGTGTGTATATGAGACAATAGTTGCGAGATCGGCATGTTTGAACAGATAACTGTTTGTTTGAATGGGGCTTCAACGATCTTTCATGGAAAGCGCGACGGCTGGAGCACCTAACAATGGATTCCTTGTATTTCTACCCTTACATCCTTTCCTAGCCTCCAGCTGCTATCCCACATAGGTCTACGGTATTCAAATCATTTGTGATAGACAAACAGTCGGAAAGGATGAGCGCCGCCGTCGGATATCGAACCCGGGACCTCTAGATAGAGTCTAAATGGTTTGAGCCGGGGACTGATAATAGCTCATCTTGAGTTGAATTGCTTAACTAGCTTATTTAAGTTCAAATCAAAATATTTACAAATGTGTTAACAATGTAAGAAACTACATACAAATGTTACATAATGCATGGTTTTTTAAAATATGACTCGTCCGGGACTATCCGGAAGTTCTGTAAAATAAATATTTGAAAAAGAGATTATGTATATCCAAAGTCGCATTTCAATGATTCTTTCCCAAGAAGGTAGATTGATCATTCTATATAAGAATATAAACGAAATGCGGAATGTTTCGACTCTTATTAGTCTGCGCAGTCTGCCTAGGTTCGACGTTTTAACGCACTACCCAGATGGTCCTTTTTCACCTGACGGGTCACAAATATATTCGGGTTACCAGATAGTCCTACTAAGCCAAGCCTAGAAAAAACTAGTGTTGTAACAAAGCTGAATTATAGTCCGCTTTGTACATTATGAACCGCCATAGGAGCAGGGGGCCGTTGCTACTAATATTAAGCCGAGTCTTTTCTATAAAGTTTGGATGAAATCCCTTGATAAGTTGTTGAGAAATAGACCGTGTGCGATATTCCTTCACAAGAGGACTAAATGTCAGAACTGTAACCCAAATAGGAAGCTCTGCTTGATACTGGTCGTGTGTGCATAAAGTTTGGAAAAAAGTTAACTTGTTGCCTAGATATTGAGCGGTCGCAATAAGGATAAGGATGAAATGACTGCCATTTTTTATCAAAGAGGCATAACCTTTTCGACAGTAAATGTACCATAACCATAATAGAATATGCACAGCTTAACCACTAAATCAATAAATGCTTTCGCCATAAAAAAGTGTTCTCCCGTAATGTTGCATACATATGTCTGCCATTTCACCCCCTTCATAAGGGCTCGTAAGGGCAAATCAGGCTTATGATGAGCTGTGTGATCATTAGATATCTCTCGTACGTCGTTCGTCATCAACTCTCTTTTGTGTTTATATCATAGGGGCGACAATTCATGAGTATTGGTCAGTTATGTTTGTCAGGTCATTAAGATGAACCGTATGAATTAAAATTTGAAATATTCCATATGAAAACACGAGAAAATATACCTGTTGACACTTGCTATGTTTACATTCTAAAGGCCATAAATTTACGCATTTATGATAAAACTTGTTCATTATGTTAGTCGAAATGATAAATCCTTCTGAAAAAGCAAAGTTCATCTGAAAATACAAACGTAGGGATTAGAAAATTTGGCTTACCCGTGATGAACAATGTCCAGAATACTTATTATGTCATAAAGGGGACTCAATTAGAAAATGAGAACATTTGAACAGAAAAAAAAGTAATAAAAATCGGGATTTAAGAGAATTTTTCACACTCACGGTTGTACAATGGAATATGGTTTTTCAAGAATGTCACATGTGTAAAAAGTAATGACTTAGCTTGACCAGAATTTTTACTATGCACACTACATTGTACGGTCACTTGGTTGAACCATATTCAAATAAGAACTGATTTGAAAGTATGCTTTTTAATTCCTCGCTTTATTTAAACCCTAATTTTGTAGCATAATATTTTTTTTAAAGGAAGATTACTAAAATAGCTATGCTTTGCTAGCTTTCAGTACTTTCAGTACTTTGATTTCAATAGAGGGTCACTCAATAACCCTGTCAAAGAACCGTGAACAAAATATATGATATACATATCTCTGTTTAATGTTGAGCATATCTGATAAGTTTGAATGAAAATCCAACCATTAGCTCAGTCAGAAGAGCACCTGACTTCAAGATTGGACATCATCGGTTCGATTCCCGGGCTGACACACTTACAAACTAATTGCCTTTTGGATGAGACGTTAAACCGAGGTCCCGTATGATGGTGCTTTACATCGAGCATGTTTAAGAACCATGTCGGATCTCAGCAGTAGTTTCGTCATATATCCTTGCACTATCCCACGTATTAACTAACCGTCTTCTGGGAGCTTATGCATATGCTACGGTAGCGAGAATAAATAAACGGAAAAACACATGCGAAATTAAGCGGACACGAAAAGGGTACAGACTAAACCAATGAATCTTTTATCAAAGGGCCATAATTCTGCCAACAAACAACGCACAATGACCACAATGGGATATGTACATCTTTGATTGATAGGCTGATAGGCCACTGAGTCTTCCTGTGGGGTTTGAATCAACCTGAATCACCGATCAGTGGGCGAGATTCAGAACGGACAAAACTTTTCATTAAAGGTTCATGGCCATGTATTACCAAACATCTTAAGATATTTTTGCGCAAGTCAAACATTAAAAGTGGTTCTAAAGTAGTACCTAAATAAGGAAGACTGCTATGCATCATCTCATTGGAATCGTCTTCTAATGAAATATTGCAATGCAGAATCTAACAATGAATGAAAACAGCAGGTACGATTTCTGATTTTGACTTACGATTAAATTTTTCGTAAGGAGTTTAGTAAAACGGGCCCAAATTTAACTCTGTCAAAAGTCAAGTCTACTTAAAACTAAGCATATCTGTATATTGGAATCAACTTCTTCCATAAGTTGCTGAAAAATTGAAGAAGCCACTGACGAAAAAGATACAAACGGGTCGACCGACGAATGGATGAATGGGCATGCAAATTGTCTCCTATATTTCCCCAAACACACTTTTGGGAGTATAAAAAAAATCATACTTCTATGTTTTTTTAAATTTTAAATTCTGAAAAGTTTGCTAATAAGTGCATGTTTACAAAGTTATGCGCATTTCAATCAACCATTCGTCCCAGAATATTGACAAATGTTTCAAATTATCGATGACCATTAGAAAATATTGTTACGATGTGACAAATGCGTCAATAAGAGGAGATACTTTGTATGCAATATTGATGCGGAAACAAATTAACGGAGAGATAACAATACTGTATGAAATCAATACGTCTGACTTGAGTGAATATTGGTTACCACAACAAACTAAACTATGGGTACTTTCAAGTTTAGTCTAAGTGCCTATATAGGGACTGGCAGAAGGCACGCTAAGTTTTATCTAAGAATGTAGAAAATATGGAAAATGACTCTGACGCATATCTTTATTGTAATTGCGATAAATTGCACGTCCTTTCTTTGCATTTTGTGACATTTTGAAGTTTCAAGTGCATGTATGTTATCTTTGAGAAATGAACATGTCAAAATCATGTTATCACTAAACGAATTTTGAAAAATGACTATGTGAAATAAGTACATCAACCTTCAAATTTTCTTATGCACATAAATAAACATAACTTTCCAATTTTAGTGCAAGAAAATCCTAAGGTCCACCAGAAAAATTTCTCAATTACTTATATATGATGCCTCGATTTAATATTCTTATTTTTGCATATTTCCAAAGCCATGTTCTTGGTAAAGGAACCATTTTGGACAGATTCATTTAGAACAGGCTGACTAGTACCTACATAATGAAGGCGCATTTTATCAACTTTATGAATTATAATAACTTTGATGTAACATTTAGGTTGGCAAAAAGCGCTCACCGTATGCATACTATGGCAACAGACCAATGCAATGGCTAGAGCAATAAAGTAATGAAGCAAAAAAATTGTCTTTCTATAAAGGGTAAGAATACGCTATTTATCAAGAATACAAAAAGAAAAAACGGAGAAACATCTTTTTTTTTTTAAACAAGAGGGCCATTGGCCCTAAAGCGCTCACCTGATGCATGGCTAAACAAAAGTCAAAGAGATCAAGAAGAAAACATTTCAGTTAAAAATGTTGCCTCTAAAGTACTAAAAAACGTTTGTTTTTGACCCTCTATCAAACTTGTGTAAGATTTCAAGGCAATTTCAAACTTGACCTAGGTTTCATACAAACATATTGACCAAGTTTCAAGATATTTGAGTAAACATGTTTTCTTTTTTTTGAGATTTGACCCCTTGACCCCAATTTTGACCCCACTTGACCCAATTTTGAACATGACTGAGATTTGATGGAGACAAATATGTTTCAAGACATTTGGACCAAAGATGTGGCCTCTAGAGTACACACAAGGTTTTTCCAAGATTTGAACCTTTGACCCCATTTTTGACCCCACTTGACCCAATTTGAACTTAACTGAGATGTGATGGAGATATACAATCTGACCAAGTTTCAAGACATTTGAGCCATAAATATGTCCTCTAGAGTGCACACAAGGTTTTCTAAGATTTGACCCCTTGACCCCATTTTTTGACCCAACTTGACCCAATTTCAAACCTGGTTGAGATTTGATGGAGACAAACATTCTGACCAAGTTTCAAGACATTTGGACCACAAATGTGGCCTCTAAAGTGCGAACAAGGTTGTTCTAAGATTTGACCCCTTGACCCCATTTTTGACCCCACTTGACCCAATTTCAAACCTGGCTGAGATTTGACGGAGACAAAAATTCTGGCCAAGTTTCAAGACATATGGACCAAAAATTAGTCTCTAGATTGCACAAAAGGTTTTTCTAAGATTTGACCCCTTGACCCCATTTTTGACCCCACTTGACCCAATTTCAAACTTGACCGAGATTTGATGAAAACAAACATTCTGGCCAAATTTCAAGACATTTAGACCAAACATATGGCCTCTAGAGTGCACACAAGGTTTTTCTTAGATTTGACCCTTTCACCCCATTTTTGACCCTACTTGACCCATTTTTAAACTAAACCGAGATTTGATGGAGACAAACATTGTGACCAAGTTTCAAGACATTTGGACCAAAAATATGGCCTTAAGAGTGCACACAAGGTTTTTTATAAGATTTGACCCCTTGACCCCTTTTTGACCCCACTTGACCCAAATTCAAACTTGGCTGAGATTTGATGGAGACAAACATTCTGACCAAGTTTCAAGACACTTGGGCCAAAAATATGGCCTCTAGAGAGCACACAAGGTTTTTCTAAGATTTGACCCCTTGACCCCATTTTTGACCCTACTTGACCCAATTTCAAACTTGACCGAGATTTTATGGAAACAAACATTCTGACCAAGTTTCAAGACATTTTGGCGAAAATATGACCTCTAGAGCGCACACAAGGTTTTTCTAAGATTTGACCCCTTGACCCCATTTTTGACCCTACTAGACCCAAACCACAAATGTGGCCTCTAGAGCTCACACAAGGTTTTTCTAAGATTTGACCCCTTGACCCCATTTTTGACCCCACTTGACCCAATTTCAAACTTGGCCGAGATTTGATGGAGACAAACATTCTGACCAAGTTTCAAGACATTTGGGCCACAAATGTGGGCTCTAGAGTGCACACAAGGTTTTTCTAAAATTTGACCCCTTGACCCCATTTTTGACCCCACCTGACCCAATTTCGAACTTGACCGAGATTTGATGGAGACAAACATTCTGACCAAGTTTCAAGACATTTGGGCCACAAATGTGGCCTCTAGAGTGCACACAAGGTAAAGTTTGACGACGGACGCCGGACAGCAGCCCATCACAATAGCTCACCTTGAGCACTTCGTGCTCAGGTGAGCTAAAAAAAGGAAGAAGAAAAAAGTTTTATTGATACTCGTTTCTTTTCAAGTCGGTATATCAATACACACTTCTCGTATTCACTCAGTTTTATCCGTTTCTTCTGATCTGTGACCCCTTCCCCTGAAAACAACGAATGTTCTATGACTTATTAACATACGTGTACATCATTTATTTTCGGTCTTGTAAATAACTGGCAAATAAATAGTTTACCGCCAAAATCTTAGCAATAGGAATTAGAATGCCCTAGATAAAATCTAAGTCACTTTCACCAGTTTACAAATCCAATATACCAATAAAATCTACACAAGTGTATATTTTTCCATTGTGCTATTATAATTTTTAATTGGAAGTTATAAGTTTAACAAAAAGCGTTAATTAACCAAAGTTTCAAATTTCATGAACTAGTTTTTAACAGTCTATTTATTTTCCTTGTATTCCACTTCACCTGTACTTCATCCTACACGCCCAGTCAATTATTTCCTTATTTTGTGTCGACAATGGGAATAAAACCCCAAAACATATAGATCGAATGAGCTAAAGTTACAATGGCGGATCCAGGATTTCTGTAAATGGGAGTTCGAACCTACAGACTCCAACAGAGTTTTAAGGGACGCGGGTTTTCAAAATCTGCGACTAAAAAAATTACTAGCCAGGACTCTAAAAACAATCTGACGTAGGTCCGTAGGACCACCTGGAAATCAACTTCAGAAAAGAATTGAAGACTGTTTAAAACAGTCCTCAATTCTTTTCTGAAATTGATACCAAAGAATTCAATATTTGCAAACAACAACAACAACAACAACAAACCCAAAACACAACAACAACAACAAAATAAATAAATAAAAAAAGGAAAACCGACAACATGAGGATAGCTAAAACGAAATAGTCTACTTTTAAAGCAGAACTCCGAAACCTTAAGAGATTACCCCTATGGTCCTTACTTTTGAGACCTTGGAACCTTCTCTGTTATTGGCGCCCTATAAAACTCGTGGATTTCTTTTTCCTGCTATTACCATAAAGTGGTTTATTTTCCAAATGGCAATGAATTACATACGCCTCAGAGGGGAATCCATTTGACCCCCCCCCCCCCCCTCCCCGATTCGTTTTCAGTCGACTACCGATGTCGAGATCATGGTCTGATTTAGAAATTAGAAACGGGGCCCTGAACCTTGTCAGTCTGCGCATTACGTAGGCCTCTTGTATATCCCGGGTCGATAGTTGTCGAAATAATCTGACATTTTTTTTAAGATTTGTGGGTGACAATTGAGATGAATTTGACCTGACAAGCGTAACGGTAACGTTTAAGCATGACCTTGACTTTTCCAACAATTCCGTGTGTGCATGTAGGGTAGAAATCGAGGAGCATGGACTGCAACATACTTTTAATAACAAATTTCCCGGATTGTGAGCGGACACATAGAAGTAAAGACTACCCAATAAGTACATAGTGAAGACTCCGATAAGACTGTGCGGATGCATGTGCTGGTCGGAGTCTTGAAATTGCGCACATGTGAAATTGTTGGCAACATCCCGCACATTGTTCTTTATTTTTTTTTTTTTTGAACAATGGGAAACTCTGATGTATTTCATCTGGGTGGCAATAAAAAACAAAGCTATTCTCATTCTTAAATAGTTTCAGGATTTTTCATAGTGTACACGAAATCGATTGCTCAGTGTGAAACAGTTGTAAGTGCCTATAAATATATAGGCAGTTATAACTGTTTCGCGCTGAGCCACCGAAATGCCAGACAAACTAAAAATGCGTATAAAATAAGTATTTAGATTGATAAGCTAATAAATCTTACCATCTATACCTACACCATAGCAGCAGAATATAAAGCAAAATAATTTTAAACAGTGTGGTAAGGTAACAGGTTCGGTCCGAGCCCGGCTAGTGTTGCGACGACGCATTGGGCCGTCAATCCCTTGGTGTCGTGTGTTCGAGACCTGACTCAACCAAATTTCATCCGACATTTGACAAATGAAAATGTAACACCAGTCATTGGTCTCTGGGTATTGTGCGTTTGGTAAGAATTACACCGAAGGTGGATCAGCCGCTTGAGGCTCGGATGAAATGTTGCGATTGTGCTGGTGTGAGAAACGACGGGAAAGCATGGGCAAGTGAACAAGCCTCTACAAAATAGCTGCAAAAATATTGAAAGTGGTGTTGAACTTATACAAACAAACGAACGAACAAAACATAAACAGGTTGGGTGAAGTACAATTTGGATACCTTTGAACAAAATCTATGAAATCTGTACAAAAATCGTTAAAAAACTTTGAATTAGTCTTTTAGAAGTCTATTTTAGCTGTGCAATAGTACATCGGATGCATTCGATTAGCGGCGGCAACATTTGTCCACCACAAATGGTTGGTTAATCTTAAACTTACTTGAGAATGCAGTGTAATGGTAGTATTGGTGTGTGAAATTCGAGGAATCCAATGTTTGGTACTCCAGCAAACGCGATAGATTGGATGATTGTTAAAAGAGACGTACAAAAACACCATTCAAAAATCAAAACTTATGGAACTCTCTCATTGTAATCAAATCGGGATTTAATCACTATTTAATTTAATCTAATCACTTACTAACGGTTACTAACAGTTTGCGGATCAATATGGTTGAATTTTAAATGCATTCTCCGGATAAAAACTGGCATGAATTATGCAATTGCACGTTATTATTCAGATGAAGTTTATGCGTATGTGACAAATGTTGACTGTAATTTCCCCATATAATAGAGGAAATTAGACAGTAAAATATAAATTTAGACCGTTTTATTCTGATTTCTTGATGACCCTTTCCTTGCACCAAAGCTTCGGTCTGTATTTTACCGATCAGGGGCCCGTTTTACTAAACTTCTTACGAAAAATGTAATCGCAAGTCAAAGTCATAAACCGTATCTGGTGTTTTCATTCATCGTTTAGATTCTGACTTGCAATATACAAAGACGATTCCAATGAGATGATTCATGGCAGAATTCCATATTTAGGTACTATTATAGATGCAACTTTAGTTTTTGACTTACACAAAAAAGAAAAAAAAAATGATCGTAATATGTTTAGTAAAACAGGCCCCAGTAACCTAGAAGCAGTGTGCAAAACTGAGACTGTCACGTTTTTTAGATAATAATGATAATAATAATTATTATTATCTTTATTACTTTGGATGAAGTAAGAGCTCTATGCCTTCGTCATAATGAGGGTATCAAACTGGTAAATCAGGTGGCCGTATTTGCGATGTTTAGTGTCATAATGCAGAGTTTCATCGCAGATATTTAGTCCTGCAGAAGTTCATCAACAACCTGAGTAAACAGCAAACTAGGTAAACGACCGGGCTATTTGTTTTTCACTTGAAATGGTTTGCGAATAACAGTTCAAAGTGTTTCATTTGAACACGAATGTAAACAAAGAAGCCATCAAGGATATCTTAGATGGCCGTAAACCAATATAAAACGGTCTTTTATTTTGTTTCAAACTCACTACATTTAACCCTTTATTTTCATTACCAAACTTTCTTTAATGATTATTTGATAAGCTTAACGCCAAACCAGTAAAGATAGCGAAAGATTACAGTGTACTTTTGCCCCTTTCAGCCTACTTAAGGTAGCAATGGACACATGGCGTCATTTTTTCCGCCCAATGAATTTTTTTCTTGTTCACAAATGTTGTAGATAAACATTGTCTAGTCATTATATCAAAATATGAAGGTACCTTTCCACGCTCGTTTTCATGCTAGAGTTCTCTGCCCTTGAGTGGTATAGGCCATTTTTCAGTAAAACGGTTATATTCGTTTTAGGTCTAGTATAAACCCTGTACTAAGTTCAAGCTATAAAACACATACATTTCGATAGACCTTATACATGTACACAATGGCTATTGACAAGAAAATTTCTCTTTGATCAATTACATTTGCACAATTTGCTTTCAAAAGTTAAAAATGCACTAATTTTTGCTAGGTAAAAATGCCACAAAAACCTATTTTTTGAAAAAATTACCCAATGAAATTTTCTTATTTTCCCATATGTTTATAATCCCTTTTTCCTTTATTTGGTAAAAAATTCAGCATACCTTTCCATGCAATTAAGAAAGTTTTTCGTTATTTTTCAGTGTTCCCCCCTAATTGAATGACGGTTTTAACGCATTTTTATTGTTAGATTTAATGATCCATTCATTCAATTAATATCAAATGTTGAAAAGAAGCTAAATTATGAAGTTTTACCATCATTATTCTATGTTATTTCCATATGTAGAATCTTACAAAAACCGGTCTTTTTAAACAACGTGCAAAAAGAGCCGTAAAATAAACGAAAACCCACTTCCGGTATATAGAGTCGGGAGGCCGCTGTCCATTGCCACCTTAACGTTATCTTAGCACATGACGTCACGACGTTGCCTAGACGCCGTACACGATATTGCGACACTACAATGTAACGTAAGAATAGGCTATGTTAACGTACGTCATTTTCAATTGCGTAGCGTCCATTTTTTTTTTGCTACTTAAAAAGAGTAATTCATTATAGTATTAAATCTTTGTACAGTACTTAAGTACCTAAGACACCAAGTTTAAAATAATATCTCGCGAAGACTACCATTGTCTTTTAAAAGTATCGAAAACTCACCATTTTTGTGTCCCAAAGTTATTTTGGGATATTTTCAAGAAAAAAGATATAAAGCATTCTGAAAACGAAAGTTTGGCAATTGTAAACTCCTTCCTTTAGGGCCAGCCATACCTTAGTTCGAAAACTTTAAAACTATGGTTACAAGTTTTTAATACTTTGATGAAAATTTTGCTATCACATCACAGCATTTTTTTTAGTTTCTCAATTGTTTTATTTTTATATTTATAGTTTGAAATTTCTATATTTTTTCCCAACTCATAATTTACCTAGCTGTAAAATGTGCATAGGTGGTATTTTATGAAAATGTTTACACGCAACAGATATTTTACTATAGATGTACAACTTTAAGTGAGTGATCAAAGGTAAATTTTCTCTATACCTGTATAGAGAAAATTGACCTTGATCACTCACTTAAACTTGTACTTCTATAAACCTATCTTCTAAAAATCAAGTTTAAGTGAGTGATCAAAGGTAAATTTTCTCTATACCTGTATAGAGAAAATTGACCTTTGATAACTCACCAAAACTTGTACATCTTTACTCAATGGTGCCGATTCAAATTGAAAATTAAAGATTGGTCTATGTCCCTTGTGGATACTAGTTTAGAAATAGGAAAATACTCTACAAAATAAAACTAACAAGAAGCTAAAAGTAGCTAAACTACAACATAAGATTACATTCCATATTTCGACATTAAGCACAAAGGCCCATAGTCACAACAATCTTCTATATCATTGACTGTGCATAAATTACAGTATCTTTCGTTTCTTGCTATGTTTTCGTGGCTACGAGATTCAATTCTCAAATCGTGCGAGGAAAGTCTTAGTTTACTTATTAACGTGCGTAATTTTCTATTTCCAATTATGTCTAAATAACATGATCTTTCATTTCAGTTTTTATATAGCTATAAAATTTCAATGATGTACATAACATTGGCTTGCCAGTTATTGATATAAATATCTTTCAGACTAGCTGATATAATTGGTGTCAATTTTTCCGCATTCACTGATTCTGGATACATCCATACTTAACCAAATCCTTATTTTTCTAGCAAATTTTAAGCTTATGAAGACCAATTTATCTTTTTTTTTTTCCTATTTCTTCTCTTTGGTATTCAATACTAGCCCTCCAAATACAGTTTTTAGCCCGGCTGTTTTCGGAGAAAACCCGAGGTATTGCAATAGCCTCCGTGTCCTCGTCGTGCAAAAACTTTGACATTTTGTGATATCTCATAATCTCTGGTTCTACTGAAGGCATTGACTTGAAACTTGGCACACATGTTAACCATCAAAAGAGCAAACTATACTATCAACGGGGATAACTCTAGATGCATTTTGTGAAAATTATGCCCCTTTTTGACTTAGATTTTTCCCACCATCCAGCACTAAACAGCCGAGCGTAGGCACCCGCAGGCGGTGCTCTTGTTTGTTTCATAGTTATAACCAAGTATTGAATTGACGTACGCGTTGAAAAGATTTAGTAGAATATTCATTGGTAAACAATAGTCTCTTATGATATGAAATAAAGACCCCATTGCGCGTAGAGCCTTATCGGCGAATGTTTTTTGTAGCTACTTGAAACGAACCCCCACTTGAAAATACTAATCCTAGATAGTTGAAACTGCTCCCTATTTCTAGTGGCTGTCCCACATAATGCCATTTATGGTCTCTTGATAAGTCCCGCCTTTCCTAAAAACTACAAGGTTTTTTTTCTACATTAACTTTTTGTTTCCATTTAAGACAATATGATTCTAATTGGGCTAGTAATTGTTGTAGGATGTCACTCGATTCAGGCAGAAGGACCGCGTCGTTGCAAATAATAACAAATATACAGATATCTTAGAAATGGACAACCGTTCCAGCAATTCATTTTGAAAGTAGTTCTCAGTATCAATAAGGAAAAAGGGAAATCATAATTGGTGAGGTTATCTCCCCTTAAGGTAACTGCGGACATATTGAGGGCCATTTTAGGTTCAAATTTTAAGTTGTCTACAAATCATGGCTTATGCGATAAAACTGAACTTTGAAGTACCCGCTTTCATATTTCGGTCATAAAAAGGAATTTCATAACGTAGAAATGACGTCATCAAGGGGCCGACCCCTTTTTTAGTGACCATAATCAGTAATTTTTCATTTTTTCGGAAATAACAAACCGATTTTCATCCCGATAACGCCTTTTGCTTCGTTTAAAGACGCCTGATGTTACCTTTTATTGATATGAAGATATAAGTGAAAGAAATACAACAAGAGCCATGTCGGACATGGCCATCCCCCGCCGAGAAAGCTTGATAGTAAACTGAAGCCTAATAGATTAAGGGTTCTACTTTAAGAAATTAAGCCCCTACAGAATCTAAGTTTTTAAAATAACAAAGGGCAATAACTCCAAAATTATGCAAGCAAGAGTTGTAGTTCTCGTGCACTGCACTTCTCCTCCATGAGATCTATCCACCCATAAAGATTCAAGTTGATAGCTATTATACTTTAGGAGATATGCTCCAGACAAAATCTAAGTCTTAAAAATAACAAAGGGCAATAACTCCAAAATTATGCAAGCAAAGGTTGTAGCTCTTGTGCACTGCACTTTTCCTCCATGAGATCTATCCACCCATAAAGTTTCAAGTTGATAGCTATTATACTTTAGGAGATATGCTCCAGACAAAATCTAAGTCTTAAAAATAACAAAGGGCAATAACTCCAAAATTATGCAAGCAAGAGTTGTAGTTCTTGTGCACTGCACTTCTCCTCCATGAGATCTATCCACCCATAAAGTTTCAAGATGATAGCTATTATACTTTAGGAGATATGCTCCGGACAAGTTTAGTGACGGAATGACGGACGGAGAGCATTACTATATCCCCTCGCCGAAAACGGCGGGGGATAATTAAGTGTAACGTATTAAATGATAGTGCCTTCTGCAAATGTTTACAAAAGCTGTCTTTTAAAATGGCTAAAACTTAAGTGAATTTTTGTATTTCTTAAAATCATATTCAGATTAGTAATGTTGAATCCTACATTTTACGATAAACCTTAATTTCAAATATTTTTGAATACGTTATTGCATGGAGATTGACGCCAAATAAGCATAGTGCCGATGGTTTTGGTGCAACGTCCGAAAACATATCATTTTTATTTGATTCATGCAAAGCATATTCTTTCCGCTACAAAATAACAAAAAATCAGCTTAGGTTACCGGACGATATTTTGAGAAATTTCTACTTATTTACAAACTAGAAAGCCGTGAATTGCTTGTGTCGCTCCACAGGCTTGAAATTCTTGTGAAAGCAAATAAAAGTTTTGACTAGATTTTTAGATATTTTGGATTCTACTGATGTTGAAAATCATTTTCAAAGTTTCAACTATATAAAATATAGAGAAATGACCTCCGCCCATAAAAGACATATTTTTCATCCAATCAAAATGTATGATAATGGGTCACTCAAAGATCATACCAAAAAATGTTTGATACATTTTACATTCTGAGAAAATGATTTTCAAAGTTTCCACTAAATAACATATTGAGAAATGACCTCCGCCGATAAAATATATATTTTTCATCTGATCACAATTATTTTAAAAGACTGATAAAGGGTCAGTCAAGGATCATTCAAGTAAAATTAAGTTGATATCCATCAATTAGATTCTGAGAAAATGATTTTGAAAGGTTTCACTATATAACATATAGAGAAATGACCTCCGCCTATAAAATGCATATTTTCCATCCGATCACAATTTTGTAGACTGATAAAGGGTCATCCAAGGAGCATTCATGTAAAATTTGATTGGTATCCATCAATTAGAATCTGAGAAAACTCACTTTTTGCCATATTTGGAAATTAGCCACGCCCATAAAATCCATGTTTTTCATTGGATCAAAATTTCTTGAACAACCTTGAAAGAGGGTCACCAAAGTATCATTTCAGTGAAGTTTGGTTGAAATTCATCCAGTAGATTCTGAGGAGAAGATTTTTGAAGAAAAAGCTTACGACCGGACGCACGGACGCATGCACGACGGACACAACGCCATGACAATAGCCCCAGTGGCTTTCAGCCAGTGGAGCTAAAATGAAATGAAAAAATGGAACGTCAAATCTTAAAATTCGCTAAATAGTTAGTGTTTCGGGCCTATTTTCCTATTTTAATATGCACAAAAATTACACGAATAGTTCGGGCGTTTTTTGTTTTACTTTCAAAATGAAACTTTTTTCGTGAAAATCTGCCGATTAATTCAGATAATATTTGCAAATAATGATTTTTGCGGGGGTCGAAAAGGGGTTGGCCCTTTAATGACGTCAAATGAACGAGCTTCAGAATCTTTTCATTGTGTGTTCGCTAATTCCCGCACTTCAAATATAAATCTCAGAAATTATTGTAAGATTTGAAGAAAGTCGAAAATTCGACCATATTATCTGTCCGCAGTTACCTTTAAATAATCAGACGTTGCTGATGAAAAAGTCCGATAGGTTATTCATGTGTTTCACGCACATTTCTATGTTACTGTACATTGATTTTAGAACATTGGACACTTTACAATTTTTACCAAAATTTGCAAATTTTACACCATAGTGCATTTCTGCCAATACTGCCATACGCTTTTTGAGAATCAATAAAATATGAAAAAAGTTTTTATTTTTTTTTGAGTTTAACTGTTTTTCAATTAAAGCATTTTATATAAAAGCGGCGTGGACGGTTCCAAATCCCATAGATGGCTCTATCATTGAAACTGACAAAGATCTGCATGTCTGTCTATGCTATAATATCCCGCATGGGAGCGACAGAGAAGTACACGAAAATAAAAGTGTTTTTGACCAAATTGAAGATGACATTCAATTTTATCAAAATCATTTTCAAATTAATTGTCAGATTTTAGTAACTTGAGATTGTAATGCTAGTTAACCCTTTCCTGTTTTACAAAATTTTAGACCTGTCCAAATTCAAAGGTTTTGCAGACGAAAATTTAAAGTGGATTTAATTTGAAAAATAACCCTTCTGTAGGGTAGAAAACAGAGTGGAAAAAGAAGAAATTGCTAGTCAGAAGCAATTTCTTCTTTTTTCACAATGTTTTCTAAATCATAAAATCACAGGCACGTAAAAAGCAGGGATTAAAGAGCAAAGGGGTAGGAGAAACTCCTGATTATATCATTAAGCACACATACACTGACTATATTTCTTTGCAAGATGATTATGAGGAGTACACATACACTGACCATATTTCTTTGCAAGATGATTATGAGGAGTACACATACACTGACCATATTTCTTTGCAAGATGATTATGAGGAGTACACATACACTGACCATATTTCTTTGCAAGATGATTATGAGGAGTACACATACACTGACCATATTTCTTTGCAAGATGATTATGAGGAGTACACATACACTGACCATATTTCTTTGCAAGATGATTATGAGGAGTACACATACACTGACCATATTTCTTTGCAAGATGATTATGAGGAAGATGATAATCAAAACCCCCGATCGGGGCTTTGTCCTACCAGGCCTATTTCCCAGTATAAGTGCTTTCAGTTTATGATCTTTTTGCAACAGAACAAAACTTGGGTAAAATTTATAAGGTCAAGGGAGATAATTTGGCAACTAAACTTAAACCAACTTCTAATCGGTCACTTAAATAAATTTATACGAAAAGTATGGCTTAATGATGTTGAAGATGAAAGTGTTTGTTGAGTTCTGACAGCCCGTTCACTTGGTAGATAACAAAACCCAACTAGAAAGCCATGAATGGCTTGTGTCGCTCCACAGGCTTGAATTTCTTGTAATAGCAAATCTAAGTTGTGACTAGATTTTTTAGATATTTTGGGTTTTACTGATGTTGAAATGATTTTCAAAGTCTCCAACATTATAAAATATAGAGAAATGACTTCCGCCCATAAAAGACATATTTTTTCATCCAATGACAATAATTTTTGGCTGCATGATAATGGATCACCCAAGGATCATACTAATGAAGTTTAAATGATATCCATCAGTTACATTCTGAGAAAATGATTTTCAAAGTTTCCACTATATAACATATAGTGGAAATGACCTCCGCCCATAAAACACACATTTTTCATCCGATCGCAATAATCTTTGGTAGACTGATAAAGGGACACCCAAGGATCATTCATGTAAAATTTGGTTGATATCTATCAATCAGATTCTGAGAAAATGATTTTCAAAGTTTCAACTATAAAACATATAGAGAAATGACCTCCGCCCATAAAATACATATTTTTCATCCAATTTCAATAATTTTTTGTAGACTAATAAAGAGTCACCCAAGGATCATTCATATTAAATTTGGTTGATATCTATCAGTTTGATTCTGAGAAAATGATTTTCAAAGTTTCCACTATATAACATATGGAGAAATGACCTCCGCCCATAAAATACATAATTTTCATCTGATTTCAATAATTTTTTGTAGACTGATAAAGGGTCACCCAAGGATCATTCATGTGAAATTTAATTGGTATCCATCTATTAGAACCTGAGAAAACTCACTTTTTACCATATTTGGAAATTAGCCACGCCCATTAAATCCATGTTTTTCATTGGATCAAAATTTCTTGAACAACTTTGAAAGAGGGTCACCCAAGGATCATTCCTGTGAAGTTTGGTTGAAATCTATCCTGTAGTTTCTGAGAAGAAGATTTTTAAAGAAAAAGTTTACGACCGCACGCACGGACGGACGCACGACGGACACAACGCCATGACAATAGCCCCAGTGGCTTTCAGCCAGTGGAGCTAAAAATCGAAAAATTCCCCGGGAAACGCAGTTTAACATGCATGAATTGGTACCCCCAATTTCAAAATTAACATTGGTGGGTGGGGTAAATTAAACAAATTCGTCTCATTTACGCAAAAGATCGTCTAAAATAATGTTTTCTTTACTTTTTTCTAGTCAGCTACCTTTAAGGCATCGAAAGAATAGTGATTTTTCAACAACATAACGGTATTTTCTCCCCTGAAATCTTTAAAATTTCCTGCATTTTGCGAGGTTTTTTTTTGACGTTTTCAAAGTAGGGTTGGTGTCTTCTTTTGTCTGTAACAATCGTTCTGTCAGTCCTTTTCAAAAAATTCATTTACCAAATCCTCGAGATTGATTCGTCTTTGCATGAAAGTAATCCTCTGTTCGATTTTTCATGCAAATGTGTCGAAAAAAGACAAACATTCAGTGACCTATTAGAGTAGATATTGCAGTGGTCATGGGGGGAGCAGATCCATCATGTACTTGTTTACAGTCAGACAGGCGGTTTTAGTTGTTAAATTATTCTGGAAAAGTCATTGTGTTTTTCAAAGAAATCATTAAAAAAAAAAATTCTTAAATAAGATCTAATTGGCTTTTGATGTGGAAATTAAGTTAGAAAAATGATTATTATAAAAGACTAATAGTATGCAATATACTTTGAAGCAATTATTTAATATAAATAAAAAGTTATACTTAAATTCTTAAAGCTAAAACGGAAATTATCTATGAATTAAACTAATACGGCATCAGATCTCCTTCAATCTATACATTAATTTTGTCAAGACACTTTCCCCTAATTATTTTTTACATTTATGATTTCTCTTTTCTCAACAAATTCAATAAATCACTCTAGAACGCCATCAGATTCATTCACCATCAGTGCTTTCAGTGCTTTGATTTCTAAGAAGGAAAGTTGATTTTACAGACTGCATCTTCTTGTCCTAAGAAAGTGCTATTTTTCTACTTATTCTAGATGAAAGTGAACTTGACTGGAAACACACCATGGCTATAAACTCTTCTGACCTTCAGACAGTTGAGCTAAGAAAATCTGATAAATTTGAAATAAGAGTTATTGCTTGTTTCTTATTTTTAAATCTCTGCTATTAAAATAGCATCATGAATATAAAATAAGAGCTGTTGGAGGAAAGCGAAGCTTGACTATTCCTAGATCTGGATAGTAACAGAAATTCAATATCGACATTGAAAAATTCCATTAAATGAAAATCAAGAGTGATGAATCTTTGTCTAAAGTATGATATGATGGTCATTAAGAAACCTGTACAAGTTTCCAAGCAATAAGCTTAGGTAGAAAAAGAGATACAACTAATATATTACAGTTGTCCGTAAAACTTAACCAAGAATTTCCAAGTCCAAAAAGGGGTTTTAAATTCCACTTATTTCAGTATCAGACTAATCAATCTTTGTCTACAGGATATTATGACCATAGAAGCATGTCGTCGGTGTTCTGCTAAAATCTCGTAACTACAGCTTGTTTAAAGCTGTTGTTACGAGATTTTAGTAGAACATCGACGATGTGCAAAGTTTCCAAGTAATAGCTGTAGTAGAATCAATGATATTACAAGAATACATGTATCAGTTGCATGCAAAACTTAACGTCAAATTTTAAGTCCGAAAAAGGGTGAAAATTCCACAAAATAAGATAATCAGTTATGATTCTTTATCTAAGAATTGATATTTTGGTCTAAGAAGCATGTAAAAAGTTTCCAAGTAATAGCTTTATGAGTTATGAATCTTTGTCTAGAGGCTGATAGTATAGTCACAGTAGCATGTGCCAAGTTTCCAATCAAAATCTAAAGTTGAAACAGAGATTTTACAGATATACAACAGTTGCATGTAAATACTTTAACAAGATTTTCCAAGTTCAAAAAGGGTTTAAATTCACTTAAATTCAATATTATGAATTTTTGTCTGGAGGCTTATATGATGGTCACAAAAGTATATGCAAAGTTTCAAAGCAATAGCTTAAGTAGAAACAGAGATTTTAAACACTTGCATGTGAAAACTTAATTAAAGCAGTACGCCAACGCCAATGCCAACGCAGACACCAATGCCCGCATGACTGGAATAGTCCCCCTATTCTACAAATAGTCGAGCTAAAAAAGGAGGAGGACATAGTGACACAAGATTTTTACCAGTAAATGAGTGCAAAAGTCTTTACTTCAAAGGCAGATAATTCTTGAAGCAGGGGAAGGTGAGACTTGAAATTTGCATCTTGCAAAACTTCAACTTGTGATTAATATTTGAATAAAGTTTCAGTACAACTGATTGAAAAATGAAGTAGAAGTTGCAACACAAGATTTGTTCTTGTAGAAACTGAGATTTTTAACACTTGCACGTAAAAACTTAACCAAAGCATTACACCAACATTGACCCCCAGATGCCGGGAATAGCACCCCTATTCTACAAATAGTCGGGTTTGAAAATCAGATGTTTAAGACACTTTGTAAAATTTCCTGCAAATACTTTCACAAAAAAGAAGAATTTGTGTTTGAAGGAAATATTGAATGAAGTCCCCTTTTTAGTGAAGTTACCTTGACATTTTTGGATTGACAGGTTAGTTTTATTAGATTAATTTGGATTGGAATATATAATGTGCTTAATGTCCATGGGCATTTTGATAGAACTTCTCAAGCCTACTTACATAATCGTTCAACCAAATCTCTGCATCCATCTTAACTTTAGTATAAAAATAATCAAGAAAGGACACCGACTTTAAATTCATTGGCAAATTTTGCATTGATATAATAGTTTAAAATGTGTATTTTAAAATCAGCCATATTTCATGAATGTTAACTTAAATCACATAACAATTACCCTAATAACTCATTTATATTATAATGTTTGTAAAATCACCCTGTAAACGAACTAAATTTTGTATACAAATGATCCTTTTTTTAAAGTAATTTGGTACTGTTTATTTATAAAACAATTAGGTGTTTTCCTTCAGAGAAAAGAATATGTGTGTTGAATAAAATATTTGCTTTACCAACAGTTAATTCATTTTGGGAAAATGACAAAATAGAGCAATACTCTCTGAAAACAAATAATTGGCTCGGCACAAAACAGTTGTAATGTAGGCATTTAACACATTACTGTTTCTTGCAGAGCCATTGAAATGCATTTTCAAATATTCACAATGGCTTAAATCTTTTCATCTGGTAATAGGCTTCAAGTGTCAATAACGTATAAATATAACAAAATTTAATAACAAGAGACATTCGTAGAATAACATATAGATAACAAAATATATTAACAAGAGACGTAAGTAAAATGATATATAGATAACAAAATATATTAAAAAGAGACATTCGTAAAACAACATATAGATAACAAAATATAATAACAAGAGACATAAGTAAAACATTTATGCCCCCCTTCTCTCTCCCACAAGAACAGATCACTGGCTAATCCATTGTCAATTGCTATGGTGCTCTCAGAAAAATGTAAAGTATCTAATGAAATAACTTTTTGAGTTATGCACTGGACAAAAATAGTCTAGAGACAGACTGACAGACCAATAAGTGCAAAGCAATATACCACCTCTTCTTCGAAGGAGGGCATAATAATAAAATCAACCCTTGGCTGTTACAACTAACTATAGATGTGCAATTTTTCAGTGAGGCGTCAATATTACATAATACATGACCGTTTGACCAACAGTTAATTCATTTTGGGGAAATGACAAAATAGAGCAATTCTCTCTGAAAACAAATAATTGGCTCAGCAAGAAACAGTTGTAATGTAGGCATTTAAAACTTTACTGTTTCTTCCAGAGTCATTGAAATGCATATTCAAATATTCACAATGGCTTAAATCTTTTCATCTGGAAATAGGCTTTTAGTGTCAATAACATATATATTTAACAAAATATAACAACAAGAGACATTCGTAAAATAACATATAGATAACAAAATATAATAACAAGAGACATAAGTAAACAAGAGCTGTCACTGTAAGATGACAATGCCCCCGACACCGCTTTGATTTAGAAGTTATGGCCAATGTTAAAGTTTTTGGACGGAATGACGGACGGACGGACGGACTGACAGACGGACGGACGGACAAGTCAAATTTATGATGCCTCCCTATCGGGGGCATAAAAACATATAGATAACAAAGTATAATAAAAGGAGACATTAATAAAACAACATATAGAAAACAAAATATAATAACAATTAGTTAAAAAACAAACCGATAACAAAATATAATAACAAATCAGATATATCACAGTAGATTTATGTTAGGTTGTTTTATTGCACCTGCCTTTTTTGGTATAACTGCCTGATCTGAAAAAAAAAAAAAAATATATATATATATATATATATTCAGTTCTCTAGGAAAACCTGCCTTAATGACATCTGTTTGAAATTTCAGTCTACTTGCCTAGATACTAGAACCAAACAATTCTAGACTAGTCCAATTTCAATTAATCAACAGACGATAATTCAACATGCATTCAAATCAAAAATAAACTTCACAATATTGAAGAAAACATTGAGAAAAGGGGAGAAATTGCTTGAGACAAGCAATGTCTCCTTTTTCTAATTTTTTTCCCTTTCAGTAACTTTCTGTGTATAAAAAATATGGTTTGCTCAAATTTGGTTACTCTTACAGGTAAAAAAAAATTCTGCTTGAAAAATAACATATACTGTACAAAAAAAGTAAAGGATATTGTAAGTTTGATTTGTGGTATTCTGGTCAGCTTGGGCATCAATAATTCTTCAGGGCCCGTTTTTTGAATCATCAACTAGCCAGTTGTTTGATATCGTGAAAATATCCGACTGTGAGACACAGGGTTTGACAGCAGTCTGTGCTCACGTTCTTCTGGTTTCCAGCATACCATCGACTCACTTACAGTGAGCATTCAGTAGACCTCACATTATTCCAACAAAGTGTGATGTGAATACATGATAGGGATAAACACCAAATAAGATATTCTCAACTTAAGTTAGAATTTCCATTACAACATACGCCACGTTAAAATAAGCGCTATACCCTTCTCTTCTTAAATTCCAAATTTGCAGGACATGTTTAGCATAAAAGGGAATTCCATAACTACCATATTACCATGAGACAACTGCTACTTGGCCAAGAATAAGTTAGATTGTCCTAAATTGTTTGCAACCACAATAACCTTTTGGATTAACAGATTATCGCTTACTTTTTGTGAACAGTATATATTTCTTGTTTTACAAGGAACAAAAAATGCCATTTTTTATAACTGGATTTTAAAGTCTATTGTCAATTTTGTTGTCGTCTAAGCAAGTTTTCATGGGAACATAAGGTTTTCATGGGAACATATTATATTTTCATATGATCTGTTATCTAGGAAAACCTGCTTAAATGACAATAAAATTGACTATTGACATAATCTGCTATTTTCAAAAGCAGAATCTTTCTTATTAATATAACCAAAATAGGGATGATATTTCTGAAAAGAATACATTATTGTGAAACAGTTTGTATAATCATTTGCTCACAAAGTGGAATTTGTATGCACAAAAAGAACATTCTGATTGGCCAAAAAGTATGCTTTGTTCCTCAATCAAAATAATTTTGAGTATGTGGCTTTTTGTAAGCTTCCTCACAAAGCATTCCCTTACGAAAAAATATGTCTTTATTGATAAATCTTGACATTTTTTGCTTTATGATATTACGTTAATAGATATTAAGAGAATATTTGTTGATTTCATGGAGGTATGAAACTGAAAACCTAAAATACTCATGAATGTCTGATAATCCACCTTGTGTATTCATAAAGTGTAAATAGGATTTTGTCATATTCAGCCAGATTTAGTTAGTCAATAAAACTTTTGGCTATTATTCCTGAGGGTTTCATTATAATTGATTCATCAAATCAATAGGAGTTCTCATATACCCCTCGTTTTAACCCTTGTCATGCTGAACCTAGAATATTCCTGCTTTGGCAGGAGCTATAGACAAACATCAGCCTGCACATATGTGCAGTCTGATGTTAGTCTTCAACACCTGTTTTTCACTTGCAAACCAGAATTGTCCATAGATTTAGTTTTTTTTTTAAATAAAAATTGACCTACAGTTGGTACTTTTGCCCTTTGATTTTGATGAAAATTTTTATCCAAAATTTATTCAGCATGACAAGGGTTAAAGTTTTTCAGCCTTAAAGTTGACATCAAGAACAAAGGATACCTGGTTTTTCTTACCAGGTATACCAGCAATACCAGCAATTGCATCAAACCCTTGCTGCTGATATTGTGCAAGAGGTAGAGCATCAAACTGGCATTATCTTCATTTACAAACATTCATGGGTACCATTCCCTGTACTGGCACATATTTCCCCTCCAAAATTTGTCTCCAAACAATAGGTAGATAATGGTAAATCAAAGTTTGAAGGCAGCTTGAAGCTATCTATAGAAAAGGATGTTATGATAATACTGGTGCAAGAATGATCATGAATCCATGGTTAGGTTTTAAATCTGCCTACATATGAATGAAAGTTTATTATTAAAAACAAGATGTGTTTGTGAAACACGAATGCCCCCGACACGGCATTTTTTTTCAAAGTTTGACCTTGACAGATGACCTTGACCTTGTCACATGACCTTGACTTTGGTACCAGCGGATGCGGATCATTGAGATCTATCATCATGCCAAATATTAGCTTTGTATCTTGAATAGGCTTGAAGATATTGACAAGGTTAAGTTTTCGGGTTAAGTTTTCGGACGTTTGACCTTGACCGATGACCTTGACCTTGTCACATGACCTTGACTTTGGTACCAGCCGATGCGGATCATTGAGATCTATCATCATACCAAATATTAGCTTTGTATCTTGAATAGGCTTGAAGATATTTGCAAGGTTAAGTTTTCGGGTTAAGTTTTCGGATGTTTGACCTTGACAGATGACCTTGACCTTGTCACATGACCTTGACTTTGGTACCAGCGGATGCGGATCATTGAGATCTATCATCATGCCAAATATTAGCTTTGTATCTTGAATAGGCTTGAAGATATTGGCAAGGTTAAGTTTTCGGACAGACGGACGGACGGACGGACAGACAGACGGACACGAGTAAAACAATATGCCCCCGATCTATCGATGCGGGGGCATAAAAATAACATAACATCCTTTATAATATGATGAGAGTGTTGAAAACCCTGTTGAATATTTTTGATATTACACGGTGCTATTACACAGGTGGATTAACTATGCAAATGAGGGCACAGCGAATAGCAACGCTCTTTTATAACCGCAAAAATGATGTCATAATGTATATATTGTGACATCAGATTTAAATGGCAATTTTAGTGTAGCAAAAACTTGAAATGTTGAATTTCAAGAATTTTGACCATTGTTTGCAAAAGATCTGGTCTTATCATAAACAGAATATAAAAACTGTGCCTATAAAATACAGAATTTATAAAACTCGTCATCTAAAACAGATTTTATCTCGTTTTACTGTGTTTATAGATGATTCATTTAATTAAATCAGTTTTGAATGACCACTGATTCAATATCCTCTATATCCTTAACCTCCAGCTTTCCTACCCCAAAAATGAGTGATTTTCTAATAATCCACCAATTTGTGGCCAAGACAAATGCTGGGCTGGATTCAGATGTGATTGATTGATTGATTTTAGGCAAATAAAAATTCTGCTGGGCAGAGATTTGCCCAAGGAATATTATCCTGCAAAGTTTGGTTGAAATTGGTTCCACTGGTTTGGGAGGAGAACATCCTTTAGTGAAAATAAGCTCTACCTTTTCATGCCCATATTTAGGGATCTATCCAAATTTCTTGAACATCCTCAAAAGAGGGTCACCCAAGGATCTTTCATGCAAAGTTTCATCAAAATGGGACCAATGGTTTGGGAAAAGAATTTTTTTAAACATTCTAAAATGAAAATAAGTCCAACCCTGCAATGCCCCTTTTTGGGGATCAATCCAAAACTTCTTGAACACCTTTAGAAGAGTGTCACCCACAGAACACTTCTGCCCAATTTTGTCAAAATCCGCCCATAGGTTTTTGGGAAGAAAATGTTTAAAGAAAAGTTTACCCACAGATGTACAGTCACACACATGAAGGACACACTGCAATGACAATAGCTTGCTTGCCTTCCACGAGTGGAGATGAAAATTAATTCCATTATAACACCTGAAACATTCGTTCTTCAAGGGAATAGAAAAAAACATTTTCAGTGTATAAAATAAGCCAATTGAAAACCAAACAAGAGTGACATAAGATATGCTGCAAAAAGGATTATCATAAAAATTAAAGCCCCCTTTATCGTGATGGTGCATATCAACAAATTCAAACAATAAATGATTGAGTTGTTTCCTTTCATCCCAAATATACAATTTGTGTGATAAGAACATTTACAATAAGGTCTTTTTCCATGACATAGAATATTTTACTTAATCAGGACGATATGCACATGGCTATTTGAAAGCAATATACACATTGGGCTCACAAGAAATATGACATGAAGGCCCCCTTTTCCATTGTGCTGCTGAATTTCAACAAGCCACAACAATATGTGCAAGGTCAGGTGACTAGGAACATTATGTGCAAGTCTCATCAATATTGGTCCATAATTGAAGGAGGAGTTACATTCACAATAAATAGTCAAGAAGGCACCTTTTTCCATGACGCGACTGAAATTCACGCTACCAAACCATGACAAAATGCACAAGGGCAGGTGAGAAGGAATGCTTTGTGAAAGTTTCATCCGAATTGGTCCATAAATGGAGGAGTTGCGTTTACAGTATTTTTTTTACATGAAGGCTCCTTTTTCCATGACACAACTGAAATTCACCAAACTGTGAAAAGATGCCCAAGGTCAGGTGAGAAGGAAGATTTTGTGAAAGATTCATCCCAATCAGTCCTTAAATGACAGAGGAGTTGCATGCACAGGATTGTACTGTAAGGATGGACATAGGGATGTACGTTTGGACATAAAAGGATGGACAGACAGACGGAGAAGTTGATACCCATATACATCAACCTTCAGCGGTGCATAAAAAGTTGTTTACCTCATTCCATTTACATCTTTGAAATTGTTGATATGCTCTTCCATTTCCCTGTAAAAACAAGATGTATTTGTGAAACATCAATGCCCACGGCAGATTACTGTATTTTAGAGACAGTTGTTTGATACTATACTGTAATCAGCAGTAAACCTTAATTCAATTCTGTAATCTGTGGCAAAACTTAAGTTATCATAAAACTTAAAATTTCCACATATTTGACCTAAAAAATTGACCTTCATCTTGACAGATGACCTTGATTGATTGATTGAATGGAGTTTTACGCCGCTTTCAACATTTTTTCAGTTATATCGCGGCAGCTGGAGCACCTAACAATGATTTCCTGGTATTTCTCTCACCAGAACAACCACCACATCCTTTCCTAGCCTCCAGCTGCTATCTCACATAGGTCTATGATTATCAACCCATTGGTGAGAGACGACAGATGACCTTGAAAGTGGTAATAACAGAAAGGTCAATTCACAAGTAAAACTCATGCTCAATCCCTTACCAATGAAAAGTTATGGCCAATGTAAAAGATTTTAGGGGAACAAACAAAAAGTTCATGACGTCCGAAACGTTGCGGATTTATTATGGGTCCACTACCTTGACCCAAACAGCTTGAGCCCATAGGGCTGCCATTAAACTGACATTAAATGTTGTAGAACATTTAAGAATAAGTCAGGGGTGTGGAAACACACATTATCTTCCCTTGTCCTTGGACAAGTAAAACATGATTTTCTACTTGTCCAGCATCAATATGAACTTGTCCGCAAAAAAGAAAATAGATAAATAGGAGAACTTATTGTTTTTAGAGAAGAAAATGCTGGAACAAGCATTTTCTTCATTGAAAACAACATTTTCTGCCCTTTAATACAAACATTTGGCTTTAATTTTTTACGTCTATCATGCACCATTCCAAGATTTTGTCTTCGATTTAATTGTCCATGGACAAGTGGCAAGCTAAAATGTACTTGTCCGCCAAAAGGTAGAAAAAAAACCTTGTCAGTCAAGTCATGCATGGGAATTCCTCCCCGTGAATAAGTTCTTGAATTTTTCTCAGGAGTAAATTGAACGAATTGCTTGAGAATTTTTAGGTGACCTGTCACATAAAAGGGAGCATCTGGGTAAGCTGTAAAGTGTTGCGTAAACTGACTAGGATTGAACCTTTTCGCACTTGGATCATTTTCTGCATCTAGAAATGGCCATTCTACCTTCCAGTGAAAGAAATATTGAAATGTGAAATCTGGTGGACCTGAACTAGAACCAATCTCTTTTTCAATTTTTTATTTAACAAGGTTCCCAGATGGCTCATTTTAGCGTGATAGGTCACTTATTAAAACTTGATTTAATTGATTAATTGAATGGGGCTTCATGTTGTTTTTAAGAATAATTGAGTCATATTAAAAAGGGTGGAGTAGTTAAAAAAATGTTGTTTTTTTTATCAGACCTGCAATGCATTACAGACTGCACTATTTTCACAGAGTAACTCCCCACTTAAATATATTAAAGAGATGACCAGATGATTTCTTTAAATCATGAAGGTATAAAACTACAAATCTAATCACACTGTATAAGCAAAGTGTCACTGTTATTGAGGATTTTCTAATGATTTTTTTATTAGGCCCCTTTTCCTGTGATGTCTGACAGATTGGACACATTTTTGAAAGGAATGATCTTCATGTGAGTCCAATCAGTCTGAGGAAGTTTGAAGACAATCAGATGAAAATTGTAGACAGACGAGGATTTTCTTATTAACCCTTTCCTGTTTTACAAAATTTTGGACCCGTCCAAATTCAAAGGTTTTGCAGACGAAAATTCAAAGTGGATTTAATTTGAAAAATAACCATTCAGTAGGGTAGAAAATAGTGTGGAAAAAGAAGAAATTGCTTGTCAGAAGCAATTTCTTCTTTTTTTACAATGTTTTCGCAATCATAAAATCACAGGCACGTAAAAAGCAGGGATTAAACAGCAAAGGGTTAAATTTTCATACTGCCCCTTTTCCCATGAATCTTGAAGGTTTGGACCCATTTACAAAAAGAATGATCCTTGGGAAAGTCCAATCATTCCTAGCACAATCTGACAATGACTGAACTCTAGTGTCAACGATGAATTTCTTAAATTTTCACAAGGCCTCTTTTCCTTTGAAGCTTGACAGATAATACCCATTTTTGAAATGAACTATACTTGTGATGATCCAATCATTCAGACCAAGTTTGAAGACAATCAGGTAAAAACTGTGGACCCTATTAATTCAATATTCAACATATGGGCCCAATAAGGAGATGTGAGCCACATCTCCAAATAATGGTCCAATATGTTGAATATTATTGAATCATGTGACCTCCTAAAGAGCCCATTTTATTAACCCTTTGCTGTTTAATCCCTGCTTTTTACGTGCCTGTAGTTTTATGATTGAGAAAACATTGTGAAAAAAGAAGAAATTGCTTCTGACTAGCAATTTCTTCTTTTTCCACACTATTTTCTACCCTACTGAATGGTTATTTTTCAAACTAAATCCGCTTTTAATTTCGTCTGCAAAACCTTTGAATTTGGACAGGTCCAAAATTTTGTAAAACAGGAAAGGGATAACCTGATCAGAAATAAACAAGAGAACTCACAGAGAATGTCCAAAGCATCAAGTGACGGGACAACCACCTGTGGAGCCATTAATCAACATAAGATCATAATTTAACAAAGAAATCTGAAAGAGTATATGTCCTGAGCATAATTCTTGTGAAATTTGATTGAATTCTGATCAGAAGTTTTAGAGAAGAAGATTTTATTATTTTTAAAACATGGGACTTTTTTTGGTGACACAACAGGCCATAGCACCAGTCCTTTCAACCTGATCAGAATTTAAGAAGAAATCTGAAAGAACACATCCCAAAGATCATGTGACTGTGTAATTTGTGTAATTCTGATAAGTTGATTCAGAGTAGATTTTTCCTTATTTCACTAATGGGAGCCAATTGTTGGTGACACAAATTTTGTTTGAAAGGGATTTTACCCAGCTTTCAACTTTATTTCAGTCATATTGTGGCAACTGGAGCACCTAACAATGGATTCCTGGTATTCATCACACCTGTACTTCCATCATATTCTTTCCTAGCCTCCAGCTGCTATCCCACATAGGTCTACGAAAGGATGACTGCCGCCGTCCGGGATCAAACCTCTAGATTGACCTTCTGACACACTACCAACTGTGCTATGACTGCGGCTCCTGGTGACACAAAAGCCTGTTACACCAATGTTATCAATCTAATCAGTATTTAACATAGAAATCTGAAAGAACAAACCCTGAGGATCATTCCTGTAAAGTTTGGTTAAATTCTGTCCAGTAGTTTTTGAGAAAAAACATTTTTTTATATTCAATCAAATTGGACAACTTCTTGGTGACCCGACTACCTGTTGGACCCCCCCCCCCCCCCCCCCCCCCCCATTATCAACCCCACTAAAATTAACCTTTGTCATGCTGAATAAAATTTGACTAAAATTTTTCATCAAAATCAAAGGGCAAAAAGCACTGAAAGTACCAACTGTAGGTCAATTTTTAATTGAAAAACTAAATCTATTGACAATTCTGGTTTGAAGTGAGAAACAGGTGGTGTAGACTAACATCAGGCTGCACATATGTGCAGGCTGATGTTTGTCAATAGCTCCTGCTAAAGCAGGAATATTCCAGGTTCAGCATGACAAGGGTTAACAAAGAAATCTGAAGGAACATGTCCTGGGTATCATTCTTGTAAAATTTGACTGAATTTTGATCAGTAGCATCAGAGAAGTTTTTTTTTACATTTAATCGTATGGAACCATTTATTGGTGATGCGTCAGCCTGTAGCACCCATGTTTTCAGCTCAATCAGAATTCTATGAGGAATTCTGAAAGAGCATGTCCAAAGGATCATTCTTGTGAAATATGATTGAATTTGACCCAGAGAAAAATGTGTAAAGAAAAAGTAAACAGACAGATGCATTGATGCACACACACTTGACACCAGGCCATTACATTTTAGCTCCACTGGTCTTTGTTGAGTTGACCAAATAAAAACATGAACATTTATATTCCTTGGGAAAAGGGTTACCAAAAGAACACCAAAAAACCCTACTAAAATCATTACACTATATAACTAGATTTAAGGTAATGGACCCGTAATAATTCCAAAACGTTGCCGGAGTAATGAACTTTAACAGTGTTAAACGAGGTTTCCTAATGATTTTCATTAGGAAACCTCGGTAAACATTGTGGAAGTTCAATAGTGCCGAAATATTGTGGATCTATTACGGTTCCACTACCTTAAGATTTCTGAAAGTTGGATTACATTGTTTGCAAAAACTTGGAGGAATTTCAAAATGCTTTAAATGAGGCTAAGAGAAAGGCAAAAATTGTAAATTGTTATGACACCTCTCTACCTTCTATGAATAGAACTCTAGCTTCAAAGAAAGGTTTGAAACAATGTCTGACACCTAGAAATAGGGAAGTTCTTCATTGGCTCAGTGGTAAGAGCAAAATTAGTTTTGTAATCCAACAATTTCTTCATTTCTAATTCATATGGGTTCGACCTCTGCATTGGGTTATTTGCAGCTATGCTTCAGTACAGACTGATTTGCTCATAATAAAACCCAGATAAAACTTCTCCTTGATGAGCAGTTCAATCTGGATCTACTATTTGAGCCTGTGTGTGACAATCCCAACAATTTGAAATTTTCATGAGGTACAACATTGAGTAGCCTAGAAAGCCACATACTGTAAAAATAAAGTTACCTCAGATGGTCTACATATACTTTGAGACCTTATCTATCTACTTAATGCAAAGTGAAGACTCTGGTCAGACTGTGTGGATGCACAGGCTGGCCAGAAACTTTGATTTATGCACATTCGAAATCGTTGGAAAGGTCACATAGAGGCTCATTTTTAATATGACATATCAGTCCAAACTCTTAGAGTAAATTCAAATTCTTTAATGCTTTTTGGTGGTTTATCGAGAAATAACGGTAGATTTTCACTTGATAATCTCACCGTAAAAGCAGCAAAATTATCAAAAACTTATACCCTGCTTTTGTGCATTTCATCCTATTTGACTTAATCTATGTGGGACTAAATAAGTGACGTCAAAATGAACGTTGCATAGCAATAACATGCAAAATGACGAGCTTAAGAAAATATGTCCCAGAAATTTCACATTTTGTCTCATTTTTGCAAACTAGAAAGCCATGAATGGCTTGAGTCGCTCCACAGGCTTGAAATTCTTGAAATAGAAAATAAAAGAATTGACTAGATTTTTAGATATTTTGGGTTCTACTGATGTTAAAAATGTATATATAACATATAGAGAAACGACCTCTGCCCATAAAATTTAGATTTTTCATTCATTTCAAATTTTTTCGGTACACTTATAAAGGGTCACTCGAGGACCATTCCAGTGAAATTTGGTTGATATCCATCATTTACATTCTGAGAAAATGATTTTCAAAGTTTACACTATATAACATAAAGAGAACTGACCACCGCCCATAAAATACATATTTTTCATCCAATCACAATAATTTTTGGTGGACTGATAAAGGGTCACTCAAGGACCATTCCAGTGCAATTTGATTAATATCCACCAATTACACATTCTGAGAAAATGATTTTCAAAGTTTACACTATATAACATATAGAGAAATGACCTCCACCATAAAATACATATTTTTCATCTGATCACAATTATTTTTGGTAGACTGATAAAGGGTCACACAAGGATCATTCATGTAAAATTTGGTTGATATCGATCAGTTAGATTCTGAGAAAATGATTTTCAAAGTTTACACTATATAACATATAGAGAAATGACCTCCGCCCATAAAATACATATTTTCCATCTGATCCCAATAATTTTTGGTAGACTGATAAAGGGTCACCCAAGGATCATGCATGTAAAATTTAATGGGTATCCATTGATTAGAATCTGAGAAAACTCACTTTTTACCTTATTTGGAAATTAGCCACGCCCATTAAATCCATGTTTTTCATTGGATCAAAATTTCTTGAACAACTTTGAAAGAGGGTCACCCAAGGATCATTCCTGTGAAGTTTGGTTGAAATCCATCCAGTAGTTTCTGAGGAGAAGATTTTTAAAGAAAAGTTTACGACCGGACGCACGGACGGACGGACGGACGGACGGACGCACGACGGACACAACGCCATGACAATAGCCCCAGTGGCTTTCAGCCAGTGGAGCTAAAAAGAAATATAATAATCGTTTGTTTTTCGGGTAAGATCAATTAATATTTCATTTCATGAACGACAAAAGCTATATTTTCACTCGTGGCTCCACCACTAATGAAAATATAGCTTTTGATGGTTAATGAATATAAATCGATCTTACACTGAAACGAACGATTATCCGGTATAAAACCTACCTTATAAATGTGGTAACATGAAGGTTCTCCTGGAAGTATAAGAAATGAAATATAAGCTAAGAACATCATGAAATTGACAAGATGAATGATTTTGGAATAATTTTTTGAATGAAATTGAATGAGTCTGTGGAGTAAGTTTTGGTGAAATTAAAGGGAGATAATCCAATATCACTAATTTTGTTCAAGATTGACAAAATTAGCGATGTTAATTTTCCCCCTTTAATGAAATATGCATACTTTTCTGATTTTGTATCTGAGTGGTACAGACACGGACAATCAGACACTTTACAAACCACAACTGCCAACAAGAGCACCGCCTACGGGTGCCTACGCTCGGCTGTCAAGTGCTGGATGGTGGGAAAAAATCTAAGTCGAAAAAGGGGCATAATTTGCACAAAATGCATCTAGAGTTATCCCCCTTGATAGTATAGCTTGCACTTTTGATGGTGAACATGTGTGCCAAGTTTCAAGTGAATGCCTTCAGTAGAACCAGAGATATAACAAAATGTCAAAGTTTCCGCACGACGACGACAACGACGACGACAACGACGACGACACGGAGGCTATAGCAATACCTCGGGTTTTCTCCGAAAACAGCCGAGCTAATAAAATCACAGAATAATTTGATCGATTTGAATATAAGGTTGATTGTCTTTCAAACTTTTTCAAATAATTTTGGAGAATTTTTCAATATGAGTGAAAGTTTGGAATGAATGGGGCGCTAAGTGAATGATATACAATGATTTTGATCAAAATGAGTACCTATTTCATTTTTTTTTAAATATAAGCTAATTCATCATTTCTTTTTGAAGGGGTCAGATATTGATAAGAGCCCATTGGTTTGTTGAGATGTTAAAATACCCTACTTGACTACTGGATACTTGACTACAGGTACACCAAAGGTGAAGGATAAATTAATACAATTCACATTACTTGATTGATAGCCTAAAATTACCTATATTCAGAGAAAGAGCCTTAGACCCTTTATTGACTTTCAAGTGTTTTCTAATTTTAATCTGATATTTTGGGAACTTTATTGCTTCTAAAAGAATGTGTAAAGTGAAAATAACTAAGCAGAATCCCCTTCCCCCTTTGATTTGTTTTCAGCAATAATCCTTAAAGCTCCTTTTATATGTTTTCGTTGAATTTCACACAGAGCCTCCCTTGCAAGTAATGTAGAATACCTTTATAAGCAGCACAGGTAATAGGGACTTAAAGCTATGTTATTTTAGCAATTTTTTCCTCCAGCTCAAATCTATTTCTTCAGGAGCAAAAGTAAAAGTTGTCTGCAAATCGGAACTTTTATAATAAAAATTCCCAGTAAATGGAAACTTTTTTTGCACCATGGCCCTACTTTATCAACTATAAGAAACAATCAGGCTTTTACATTGGGACAAAAATATTTCAAAATTCCGATTACAAGGTTTTTACTTTAATTTTCTAGCAAATGCTGCAATTCCAAAAGAACACATAGACAAGTCATTATGTAAAGTTGTTGATTGAATCTTTATCCTATTCGAAATTGTTATTTGATCGTGGTAATCAAATGTTTGAATAAATGCTCTGCTTTGCAATTTCTTTAATTTTTCGAGTGTTGCTAGTGGTTATTCAGACGACCAATTTCATTGCCCACAGCTTCTTTTGCAATTTTTTGCTCATTTAGATGAAAGAAAATCTTGCCTGTGAAAATTGCAAATGATAAAATGGTCTTCACAAAGCCATTTCATGGCAAAAATGATTAAGTTCAAATTTTGTAATCCTTATAAAAAAAAATCCCCATGATATAAATGTGAAATAATTATAAGCTGTCTTTTCCAGACAATTTTCAATATGACATCACTCTATAAATTTCGGGAAAGAAGTTCAAACGGACAGCCAAACACTTGGCCTGGCTTAGGGTGTCTGTGTGTTTTCACAATGACACAATTTTCTTTTGTGTGTACTCAGCAATCTTATTTAATCGCATGAAAAAAGGAATTAACCCTTGTCATGCTGAATAAAAACCTTGGAAAAATTAAATATAAATCAAAGTGCTGAAACCTTTGTATTTCCTTACTGTGAGTCTGCATTTGATTTTGAAAATATAATTTCTGAAACTTTTCTCTTTTAAAAAGGAAAATCAGCTTGTATGGACTAAGATCAGACTGCACATATGTGCAGCCTGATCTTTGTCCATACCTCCTGCCAAAACAGGAATATTCCAGGATCAGCATGACAAGGGTTAAATATACAGCTGGCCTTCCTTAACAAGAGCTGTCAGACAACAGGAAAGCTTTTCTGACTATTCCTACTGTTGGATAGTAACAGCAAATCAATGTAGACATTAGAAAATTTCATTAAATGAAAGTCAAGAGTAGCAGTCTTTGTCAAAAAGATGATATGATGGTCACAGAATAATATCTACAAAGTTTCCAAGCAATTGCTTAAGTAGAAACAGAGATATAACTGATATACAACAGTTGCACGTAAACACTTGACCAAGAATTTCTAAGTCCGAGAAGGGTTTAAATTCCCTTAAGTTCAAGTTCTTGTTTAGAAATCTTTGTCTACACGATGATATTATGATCAAAACGTAGAAGGATATGAATGTTTTCAAGCAATAGCCTTAGTAGAAACAAGAGATGTTACAAGTATACATCAGTTGCACGTAAAAGCTTAACAAGAATAGCTTAGTCTGAGAAGGGTTAAAATTCCATAAAATAAGATTTCAGAGTTTTAAATCCTTGTCTAAGGGCTAATATTATTGTCAAAGAAGCAAGTGCAAAGTTTCAAATACACAACTTCAATAGAAAATGAAATATTGATAAACAACACCTGCATGTAAAAACCCAATAAGGCTTTTAAAATTCCATGGTATAAGAGATAAGAGTAATCAATCTTTGTTTTGAGGCTGATTTAATGGTCACAGAAGCATGTACAAAGCTTCAATGCAATAGCTCAAGAAGAAACTTGAATATAACTGATATACAACTGTTGCACATAGAAACTTTACCAAGAATTTCTAAGTCTGTAAAGGGTTGAAATTCCACCACATTCTTTATCAGAGTAACAAATCTTTGGCTTGAGGCTGATATTATGGTCACAGAAGCATGTGCAAGGTTTCAAAGAATTTGCTTTTGTAGAAAAAAAGATTTGAAACACTTGCATGTAAAAACTTAATTAAAGTATTGTAAGGGTTTAAAGGGAGGTAACTTTGGATATGCAAATGAGAGAGACCTGCTCTGAATTATATGGCTAATTGAAGCCTTTATAGACAGAGTTGACCCATTTAGGGTTGAGGATCCTTTTCTCTGAATCGATCATGTCTGTCTGTGCGCTCGGTTCGTTACAATTGGTGGCAGCAGTGGAATAATGACAACTGCCAGAAAGGCATTGCCTTACGCCCCAGTCTCTAAGGCAAAGACTCAGGACAAGTCTTCTCGGAGGGGAGGGTAACTCCAGACCTGCCTGGAGTTAAAAGACAAATTGAAGCCTAAGTAGACTGAGTCAACCCATTTAGGGTTGAGGATCCTTTTCTTTGAATGGATCACGTCTGTCTATGTGCCCAGTTCTTTAAAATTGGTGGCAGCGGTAGGATAGTGACAACTACTAGACCAGAGTTGCCTTACCCATGGTTCTCCCAGGCGAGGACTCGGGATGGGTCTTCTCGAAGGGAAGAGTAATGAAACAGTTTAAAAGGAGGTAACTTTGATTGGTTATGCAAATGGTAGAGACCTGCCCTGAGTTAAATGGCTAATTGAAGCCTATGTAGACAGAGTCAACCTTTTAAGGGTTGAGGATCCTTTTGAATGGATCATGTGTGTCTATCTGTTCGGTTTGTTACAGTATTTTGCAGACGCCCAGGTGACTGGAATAGCCCCCCACTTCTACAAATAGACAAGCCAAAAAGGTAATTTGTTTTGGCTTACCATGTTCATGTTAGAACACTTAATTTGTACCAATCATGGACTTTTGAATTTGAAAGCTGTTGGTACTCAGGATAACCAATTATAAAGATTTTTTTTTTTCATTTTCATACAAGTAAAAGGGGACACAAATACAAGCTATGGTTCAAAACTGGACAAAAGTACATGTATTTATTTGTATAATTCAAAGATTCGGATACTGACTGAAACAGGATAATCAGATAATTAAAACCTCCGCTTAATAGCAACTTTTCTTCTGGAAATTGGAGTTGTAACTAATTGGATTCCTCTGTATAGATATGAGACAATTTGACAATATTTATGGACTTAATTGCATAAACCAAAATTCTTTAAATGAAAACAATTAAAAACAGACAGACAGAGGGACAGACATTTGGATGGACAGGAAACACACCATGGCTTTTATTTAAGCTCTTCTGACCTTCAGGCAATATGTATAATTTATGTATAAGGTTGTGAAAATTTTTTGAAGTTAATTTTTAAAAATATAATTTAAATGTTGTTTCACATTTTCAATCAAGAACCTAGGTTCCATTACAAAAAATCAATTACCCCCCTGTTCAGCCTGATGACAGCCCTGGGTTCAGAATTTATTAACTCTTGCAAATGTTTCGGAAAGGTACCCGTTTTGCATGGGCACTTCTGTGCAAAGCAGATGCTTTCAATTATCGTTCAGTTATATTGTGGCAGCTGAAGCAACTAACATTGGATTCCCGGTATTTCTCACACCAGTATTACCATTACATCCTTTCCTAGCGTCCAGCTGCTACCCCAAATAGGTCTATGATTTTAAAAAACATACCCATTCTTGGAAAACATATAATTGGAAAGGATGAGTGCCAACGTTAAGGATCGAAACTGGGACTTCTAGATTGACAGTCTGACGCACTACCAATTGTGCTTTGATAGTGGCTGGGGTTAAATCAAATACTATATCAAGCAATGAAGCCTGTATTGACCTGATATCACCTGTCTGATAACATAACTTGATATCAGGTAGTCTAATTTTAGAAACGATTTCCATACACTTTCACCTGAATTTCTTTGATTTCTAAGGGTTTTATTCTAATTAAACCATTGCACTATAAATTGAACTAGAAAGCCATGAATGGCTTGAGTCGCTCCACAGGCTTGAAATTCTTTAAAGCAATAAAAGTTTTGACTAGATTTTTAGATATTTTGGATTCTATTGATGTTGAAAATGATTTTCAAAGTTTCAACTATATAACATATAGAGAAATGACATCTGCCCATAAAATGCATATTGTTCAATCACTATAATTTTTGCTGGAGTGATAAAGGGTCACTCAAGGATCATTCATATAAAATTTCATTGGTATCCATCAATTACATTCTGAGAAAATGATTTTCAAAATTTCCACTATATCACATACAGAGAAATGACCTCCGCCCATAAAATACATATTTTTCATCCGATCACTATAATTTTTGCTTGAGTGATAAAGGGTCACTCAAGGATCATTCATATAAAATTTCATTGGTATCCATCAATTACATTCTGAGAAAATGATTTTCAAAGTTTCCACTATATAACATATAGAGAAATGACCTCCCCCCATAAAGTACATATTTTTCATCCAATCACTATAGTTTTTGCTGGACTGATAAAGGGTCACTCAAGGATCATTCCAGTGAAATTTGGTAGATATCCGTCTCTTACATTCTGAGAAAATGATTTTGAAAGTTTCCACTATAAAACATATAGAGAAATGACCTCCGCCCATAAAATGCATATCACCGATCTCAATAATCTTTTGTAGACTAATAAAGGGTCACACAAGGATCATTCATGTAAAATTTAATTGGTATCCATCAATTAGAATCAGAGAAAACTCACTTTTTACCATATTTGGAAATTAGCCATGCCCATTTAATCCATGTTTTTCATTCGATCAAAATTTCTTGAACAACTTTGAAAGAGGGTCACCCAAGGATCATTCCTGTGAAGTTTGGTTGAAATTCATCCAGTATTTTCTGAGGAGAAGTTTTTTAAAGAAAAAGTCGACGGTCTGACGGACGCACGATGGACACAACGCCATGACAATAGCCCCAGTGGCTTTCAGCCAGTGGAGCTAAAAACAATATGTCTTAAAATATCAATGTTATCTAGTCGAGGTTGTTAGAAACTATCATGACTCAGCAGAGACTTGTCATGATAAATTCTCCTAACCTCGACCAGATAACAATTGGACCAAGGAGTTTTCAATACTTATATGTGCTAGGGAAAACATACCCACTACTTACATTTCCCATTCTATCTTTCATATTTTCCAGGGCCTTTTCTAGTTTTTTTTAGTTTCTTTTTTCACCGTTTTTAGTCTTGCAACATCAATCTGTGAAGAAAATAAAGTTTAACATGCATTATAGTCTAACATTACTACAGTTAACAACATCATGTAATTGACAAGTTGAATTATTTTGAAATGATAATGAATGAGTGTCTGGAGCTAGTTTTGAATGAAATTTAAGGCAGATAATGCAATATTGATAATTTTGTCCTCGTGGGATGAAATTAGCCATATTTTATAACCTCCTTATAAAAAATCTACATTCTTTCCTCTTTAAAGTCTATACCAGCCAAAAAGTTTGTAGAAAAACAAATGATTTTTTTTATTTTTAAACAAATTCGGTGCCTTTTTGTATGTAATTTGAGGAAGTTTTTTGAATGAATGTATCAAGCTTGAGAGGGTGATTTAGTATGGTTTGGGATAACATGTGCCAAGTTCAAAGATAATATCATGTGATTATATATCAAGTTTGTTTAAACTTTTATAAGCCAATCAAAATGATGATGACATCAATGTGGCTCTCCATAAACGGATCAAAGGTGCAAAAATAATACAGGATTTCTAGGGGAGATAATCTAGTTGGGCTGTTGTATTCCCTATTTTGTTTGAGATATATGTGACAAATTATAAAGAGCACCACCTACAGGTGCCAAGGCTTGGCTACAAGTGCTATGAAATTAACAAACTCTACAAAGAAAAAGGGGCAAAACTCTTTATGAATTATCATCATTAATAGTCTTGTTAGCTCTTGTGAACTCACATGCCAAGTTTCATGAAGATAACTTCAATTACAACAGTGATATGACCAGGATTGAAGTTTGTCAAGCTAACACTTATACCAACACTTAATGGGAAGTAAGCCAAGATGATGACAATAACCTATTTTTCCCCAAACAGCTGAGTTAAACCTCAATAGTAAGTTTTATCTAACAATATTAGGGTAAAGGCAAATTTGATTTCCTCAGCCTGAAATAGCTGTACCAACCTACAAGTACATAAGCAGTTACAACTGTTTCACCGTGAGTAAACATATTGCTTGTTTACTTCTTAACTTCAACACTTAGAAATTTCATAATTATAAATGTAAAAGTTTGTTGACCTGTAAAAGTTCCACAACTTTTCAGAACTGGTTATTATTGGTCAACTACCTTAATTGCTACTATTACGGATCCGCTACCTAAATTACTACATGTACTTACATTTGGCCCGCCTTCACTCATATTTATTATGATTTCCATTAACATGTGAACATCATGTTGGAGATCCATTTTGTCCTAGAAGTAGAAAGAAGAATAATTGACAATCACTGTGCTTGATTTGAAGTATCAATAACTAAAATTGAACACATTTTTCCTGCCTTTTTGACATATAATTAGTTGGACAATGTAGTTAAAGTCTTTTTTTTTTAAGTTCATTTTGTTCTATTTTTTTTTTCTTTTTCTTTCCCTTGCACATCCTAGAACTTTAATGAAGAATAATTGACAATCAAAGTGATTGACTTAAAGTGCTGATAACTAAAATCAAACACTGGTTCACAGAATTCAAAAAAGGGCAATAACTAAAAAAGTGAACTAGGTAGAGTCACGGTTCTAGTGTATTGCAATTAGTGCTGGGCAATCGCTTTCAAATCACAACCAATAATTGGTTTTTAGTTGGAAAATTAAATGAAATTATTATCAATTGTGCAATCATTTTCTTAGAAATTAATACAGCACTCCCAGTATCATTCCTTTGACAATCTGAAGCCAAAACCAACTGATTATCAATTATAATCGATTAATCAACCCATCACTAACTGCAATCTGTTATGATGAAAAGAACATGAATAGTCAGGCGGCCATATGGGAATAAATGCGCTAGAAATCGAGTTTGTGGGCACTTTTGCGGCATGAAAGGCAACAGGGCTTAAGTTGAAGAGTAACATCTGCTCTTTCAGAATCTGCCTGTTGCCCAACTGAAATATTATTGTTAAGGTCAATAAATGAGGTCAAAGGTCATTGGGTGCAAAAGGGTGAAAAATTCGATAATTATGACATATAGGCTATGAATGACGCGTATTTGTAAGCTGTGCGTATCAGAATCACATTGAAATGCACTAAATCTATAGACTTAAAGTTTTCTCAACATCATATACAATTATCTTGATCTATACTACTACCTGTCTGTTATCATTATCAATTTTTAAAGGAGCCAAATGTAGAGCTGTGTTCCCCTTTTTCAGTTTACCTATAGAAAATCTAATGTGTGGTAAGCTTTTCTTTTGCGTTTTTTGTGTGATCTTTATTTGTTTTGGGTAAATTTTTCTTTTTCACATTCAAAAATAATATCTAAAATTGCAAGCACTTATCCTCTGACTATCAGCGCACTGGTAAAATACGTTACTTTAAAAAAAAAAAAAAAACAACCTCCATATAGAAAATTTTATTGTGGCTAATAATTTGTTTTCTTCAACATTATTTTTGTGTTCTTTTTATTTTGGGCAAATATAACTTTTTCGCAAATTGATATTATGTTTATAATTGTTAGCAGTTATACCCTGACTACCAGGGTAATTGTAAAATACGTTACTTTAAAATACTCCACATAGGAAATATCATTGGGCCTCTCACCTGACAACTCTAGCAATACTCTTGATAATAATCGTACTGATCAATTAAGCTGTAGCTAAGAAAGTTTTAATAATTGTCGAAATGGCCGATCACAAATAAGAGATGTAACTAAAATACTGGTACAATACTTTATATCCCAGAATGTTGGTCTTAAAATTCGCCTGTATTTTTAAGTTTTGACTTTCATTTGATTGTGTTTTTTTTATTTTTTTTTTGTGTGTTTAGGCCGTTAAATATCTCATTGAACCGTTGTTCCAAAACACGACAAATCATGAAAGAATATATAATACATTTGTAATCGATAGATCTGCGTTACCGCGGAAGAAAACGTAACAAATATAATTATATATGTTACGAAATGTGATCCTACCATTTTGTAAAATCGTTTTAAATCTTTCTTCTATATATACAATCTCTTGTTCTATTGCTAATTGATTGAGATTGAATTTCTAGAAGGATAGAAGAGTAAAAATGCATCTTACGTAACATTATTTTATACGTCCATAATACTATATGTAGGCAACCTACATGTATTGCTTGTTAAACTGTAAATCAAATTGATTAATGTAGACGAGACCAGTTTAAGGTTATGTCAATGCGTATCACTGAAAACTGCCAATATTTGAATTTAGAAAATTAACACTGATGATAAATCGATCACTTTCAGGGGCTGCCGAAAGAATTTATCTTACGGCGAAACCTTGGTAGCGAGATACGTCGACCCTTTAAAGAATAACGATATTTGAAATCCGCATTAAACAAAAACATGGTCTTTCTGATCAAACGTTACCCTTTCGGACAAAATAAAGTAATATGTATCGATACAATCCACATTGATACAAACTAAAATAGCCATTTGAAAAAAAAAAAACTCAAAAAGTTACATCCTACACGAATAAGAGTTATAAAATATGCGTCACAATATTACAGGTTCACGGTGTTGAAAATAACAATACTCACAATATAATGAGAAACAATTCTGTCATATGCAACTTTACACATCACATAAAATTTAAAAGACTTAAAAATTGTAACTACTCTTAGATTCTGATTTCTGAATGTAACTTACGTTCATTAATAAATTGTCTAAGCACTCATCTTGATCAAGTCGAACAAAGTAACACTTCTTTTGTAGGAAAAGGGAGAACTTTGAACTCGCATCGTTGAATTTAACACCATGGCAATATATAATTCTAAATAACTTTGTTTTCAAATAAAACATTTTTTTCATGGAAACAGATCCGTTTCATTACTCGGATATATGCATATGTCCTCTTCAAAAAGCCTAGATTTACCACATTGAACAACGGCCGATCAATGATTTGACAATGCCTCGAATTTGGTTCTATTCGACGAATTTAGCAGCGTAAAAATACATATTAGATCGTGATACAAAAGGTTTTTTACTTTCAACCAAGTCCAATTGCGTTTCTGACGTGGTAAAAATTTGATCGACACACTAGTACTAGACTGGCTCCCGTTCCACTTATCTGAAGTATTGTGAAAAAATAAGCAAAATATAACTAGAGAAAAAAATTTCTTATCGGCTTATATTCTCTGACTGGCCGATCAGTGGTGTCAGTTTTTGAGAATATGGGAGGTAATTTGAAATAAAATAGTTACACATGAGTGGTCTACCTTATTAATTTTTAAACTAACTGACAGCCTGGGAGCCAGAGGCTACACTAGTACGACCTTAGCACTGTGCGTCATACTATACAGACGTAAGCTTGCGGTAAAAATATATTCGCCGTAATCACATCTAGCTTTTCATATACTTGCAATTCTCAATTCTATATTATTGCATCCCACTTTAAGTTGATACTAATACATCTTTGAAATCGTTATATTTTTCGTAACATGGAATATATTTTCTTGTTTTCTACTTGATACAAAGTAGCAATGAATATTTGAAGATAGGCAAGAATAGTTTTCGGGTCAATGTATCTCAAATTTATCTTTACTGTCTCGACTTCCTCGATTGCATTGTGTATTTAGTGTAGGCGCTCGACTCGTGACCTAAAGGTCCGTGGTTTGAGCCCAACATCACAGGGACTGTTTATGGGCGAAATCTTAATAGCCAGGACCAGTCAGCCCAGATGTAGAATTGGGCAGCATTTGGGTTCAAGCCACTGAATCTCTCTCCCTTTGGCCGTGAAAAGACATTAATTCAGTGTTAATGGTATTTTAAGGTGAATAAAGGGGGACACGATTTTTATGCTTTCGAAAATGTAAAAAAAATAATAATAATATCACGTATCTTACAAAAAAATGGTCCACGTCAATATAAATTATTGCACGATACCCCACATAATATAGATTTTGAGATAATGAAAGAAACTGTAATATGCATTCCGTGAAATACAAGTTAAGATTTTATGGTTAACGTTTATTACACATATTTAACCTCCCAAAGAAATATTCCAGGGTTTCAACAGCGTAAAATGTAATTACTAGCACTTACATTTTAGAGATATTCGAGTGTCACACAATTTTCTTATGTTCGAGATATTTTTAAATAAAAAAAGAAACATTAAAATTTGAAAATGAAAGAAGTCCAATCTTTGATAACTCCACATATTGTTTCTTCTTTTAAATATATTCTAAATGGGTAACGTATTTTTATTGTATTTGAAAAAAATAGAAACATTAAAGAATAACCAGAGTCTTGATATCACAACTTGTCAAAATGTTTTTGTTTTACTTACTAACTTTATTTATTACACAATCTCATGTTGTCGTTTGTCTAAACAAATGTGTACTTATACTTATGGCCGATTTACCACTTTTATAGACTGAAAAGGATAACGTCATTAACAAAAAAATGTTGGGGGTTTTTTTTGAGACAGCCCTGTTAACATGTTAATGAATCCAAGACATCCACAAAATGCGAAATAAATGTTAACGTAGGTTTACACAAGATTAAACAACGCTTTCTGTGTAAAATCATAAAGCAGTAGTCTGTTTAGCATGTAAGTTAGCCTTTTTAGTCGAGTTAAGGGTTAAAAATATGACCTTACATAAAATAACCCGACACCAAATACTTTTAAGATTAAGAAAAATGTCCCTATGTTATTAACTGATGTTGTTAAAGTTTATTTTCTATTCAAAGACGAACCTCCTACCAAAAACAATTATGCCTATAGAATTCGCTCACGTGAAATGTACTTGGTGACCTTTGACCCCGGTTGTGACCTCATTTATGAATTAATTTTTGGGCAACAGGGAAAAATCTGTTCAGGGGTAGTTGCCGAAACTAATTAGCCTAGTGAGACCTTATGCCGCAAAAGTGCCCACACTTCGAAAATTTTCGGTCTAAACCACCAGTCTAGAATGCCAAGTTCCAAGACACTAAGTTTCAAGATAATCGGTTATAAGGTGGCAGAATAATGCTCCAAGAAAAGAAGTAGACACTGCCCCCCTGATGCCAGACATCATTTTGTGGAAGCTCACAAAACGGCTGCTTACCCAAAATTGTATCATTGTGAAAATAAAACCAACTTTTTCATTAGCTCAACTCTAAACCACCTGAATATGAATTCAAATTTTCAAACAAATTCCCAATATTTTTTTTTCTTTAATGCTTTTCGGTGGTTTATCCAGAAATAACGGTAGATTAATACTTGGTAATCTCACCGCAAAAGCAGTGAAATTATCAAAAACTTATACCCTGCTTTTGTGCATTTCATCCTTTCTGACGGCATCTATGCGGGGCAATATATGTGACGTCACAATGAGCGTTGCATAGCAATCACATGCAAAATGACGCGCTTTACTAAAATATGTCCTAGAAACTCACATTTTGTCTCATTTTTGCATTAAAGAAATAGAATAATCGTTTGTTTTTCGAGTAAGATCGATTGATATTTCATTTCATGAACAACAAAAGCTATATTTTCTCGTGAAAATATAGCTTTTGTTGTTCACTCAATGAAATATAAATTGATCTTACACTGAAACAAACGATTATCCTCTAGTTTATACATTTTAAGCAGTTTGGCTCAAGTTTTCTCCCACAATGATGGACAGCAGGCGCCAGTGCAGACTTAGACCTGATTATCAGTCTATGCTGGCTGATCTTTGTTTTTACTGCTTGCCAAAAGTCTGCATACAGAAGGAATATTATCATGAACAGCATGAGATAATGGTTTACTTACCTGTTGTTGGTGAGCCCCTGAGGTAGATCTGTAATCTTTCCTAGAAGAGAAAGTACTCAAATTTATTAAACAAGTTGTCTATAAACAGATAAAAACTAGAACTGTCGCAGAGCGGACTTATACCCCCCACAAGCACTTTGTTAGAATGAAAGTGCTCTTAGTGCAGGATGGGTTGTGACAAATACTGAGGTCATATGCAGCATTTGCATAAAGTTTCATTATTCAATGTCGCTTTGTTTTTTTTGAGTTAAAGTCCAGAAATGAACATTCAAAAAATAAGATTGACTGTGAGCTTGACCTTTGACCTATGCTACCCAAAAATGACAGGGCATGTCATTGAGTCATAAGCAATATTTTGCATAAAGTTTCATGCATCAAGGTCGCTTGGTTTTGGAGTTAGAGACCGGAAACAAAAATTGAACAAAAATTTACCGTGACCTTGACCTTTGACCTATGCGACCCAAAAACAATAGGGTACTTACTTGGGTCATAAGCAACATTTGCATAAAGTTTCATGATTCTCGGTCGCTTGGTTCATGAGTTAGAGTCCAAGCACAAAAATTGAACAAAGGCTGACTGCGACCTTGACCTTTGACCTTTGTGAACCAAAAACAATAGGGCACTTCCTTGGGTCATAAGCAACATTTGTATAATGTTTCATGATTGTAGGTCACTTGGTTCTCAAGTTAGAGTCCGGAAACTAAAATTGAACAAAAGCTGACTGTGACCTTGACCTTTGTGACCCAAAAACAATAGGGCACTTCCTTGGGTCATAAGGAACATTTGTATAAAGTTTCATGATTGTAGGTCACTTGGTTCTCAAGTTAGAGCCGGAAATGAAAAAGGTCTACAGATGTATGGATGGATGGACGGACAGACATTAACAGACAGACAGACATTGTGAAACCAATATACCCCCCTCTACTTCGTAGGTGGTGGGTATAAAAAGACAGTTTTTTTCCCTGTTTTCAATGACGAGTTAAAGATCAAATGAAAAGCTAATTTTGGAACGTGTGTTTAAAACATCTCCTGATAATTATCAATGAAATAAGGAGACACAAAAAATTCGCATCGAAAAAAACAAATTTAAAAGAACGATATTGACTAAAATACGACCGTGATTTATTGGAAAATTTTACCTGGCCAGAAATACGTACACGCGCATGCGCAATAGCTACGTCACTGCGAGGGATTCCCCGTTCTAGATAAACAAAGAGAGCATCGTAAATATGACCACTTTCAAATGAAACGAAGAAAAATCTATCCTGTTTCCCACTTATCCACATGTTCATCTGAGATCGTTTGAGCCCACTCGCTTTGAAGATGTAGTATCATCACAGTCTGAATCCGAGTCAGAGATGTAGGGTGAAGAAATCGAGTCTGACCAGTACCCGAGTCTGACAGCGTCCACGATCGAATCGGGAATAGCTCTCCGAGTCTAATCTTTTGTGCAACATTTAATTTCAACCTACCAATAAAATGGTTTTTAATGATATACCTGAGATATGTCACATGTTTTTGTGAAAAATTCAAATTTCGTTGCCATTTTTTTTTTTCTTTTTTTTTTTTTTTTTACAACGCTTACTGGAAATCCCGATTGATCATTCTTTTAAATTAAAATATGGAAAAAGGTGGTTGGCGTTGGGAACCATTTTTAAATACACAAAGATTAAAAATCTAAATTTCAAGATTTTTGATTACACACTTTTAATTAATTTTCAAATATGACAATGACATCAAAATTTAATTATTCTATCCCTTAACATGATTATACAATTGTCATCATGGTACAAAAACGGTGCAAAGAAAACTTTTAAAGATAACCACCAGTAAAGGCTATGAAACTATACAAATCGATCTTTAGCCCCCAAAATGTTGCAAACGCAGCTGTATTAAAACTATTTCTATGGCATTCTAGTCGCTTGGAAAGAATTTAATGTATATCTTACCTATTCTGCGGATTTCAATGACGATTAGAGCGGGGTTTTTTTTGCATTATTCCACCAAATGTAATTTATCCATGCGATCACAATTATCCATAATTCAACCTCCTTTGACAGACATTTTTATTGTTCATTTATTTTTTGTCACAGATGTTTGCGCTTTGTTTAAGTCTCATTTTTTTATAATTTAAATCAAAAGTTAGATATCGCATCAGACTCTTATACCGTTGCAAGAATTAAAGAATAAAGGAGAAAGATAAACAGAAGTCCTTTCCCAAGCCGCAAATCACATGTGTAAGTGTCATAAAGATCGTCTTTTCTTACGCAACGTTCCATACCACGTGTCAAAGTTTCTTTGATCTGTCCGTGTCGATGCGCCAATCAATTTTCCATGTCATATATTGATAAGCCCCTAATCACACGTGCGTGTCGCCTTTATTTTGGTCAATATAACAGACCACATGACAAATTTTCTTTGATCTATCCGTGACAATGCACCGATCAATTACCCATGTTATTGATTTATTTTTTATTACATACATATTCTCAAACTATCACGCAAAAAGCGAGAAATTCCAGTTGACACAATCTTAAATATCTCATACTTTTCAAAAGACATGCTTCAAAACACAACTATAGATTTTAGAAAGCTGAAAATACATCGTTTCTTATGCCAAATCGGTGTCAAGAGAAGAAAGTTAAAAACGGTCATTTTTAATCAATCAAATTGTAAAAATCTATTCTATGTGAGGATAACAAAATCAGTTCATAGTTTTGTGGTTTATTCCCTTTGTCTTATCCCATTTCGTCTACACTATAAAAATATTGCGTAAGATGAAAATTCCCATTTGGTCTAAAGAAAGAAAGACAAATGACATCTATAAATTTATTCTTCATTAATGTTCCATCCGTTCGTAGATTCTTTCATCAACCAATTCATTTATTCATTCTTTCTTTTGTTCATTCATTCATTCCTTTATAAATTTATATCTTGGGGTCATTTTATTTCTTCAAGTTTTAAGTATTACTTCTTGCTACTGATGCAAATCATACATGAAATAGAGTTTACCCTGGCCCCTTCAAATATGCATAAAAAACGTCCCCTGACCCCAGGTTTAAATGCTCAAGAAAGCAAAATGGTGCAATTTGGTTCTCGGAAATTTGAGCTGTCACGTCATTTTAATGCGTCAATGGTTATCAAAAATGTGTCATGCTATTGATATTAGTTAAGTTATAACTGTCTCTTTAACACCGAAATTGATTGTCAGTTAACACACTCCGGCGATCGGATTGGCGATCGTAATTGGCAGTTTACTATTAATCTTCAATATTTGCTAGTCACGGGTTTACACCAAAACAATAAGTGGTTTAAATGATGTTGATAAAGTTGTTTCCATAGTAGATGGTGTTCGGTGAGTCAATTTTCTATTCTTTTTGGACTACTCTCGGTTCATGCTTTCTCGCTTCTTTAGATTTTTACCCTGATCTAACGGGAACGATAAGGGGATAATTCCCGAAATATTTAGGTTGCGACATCCAGGGGCAACACAATAATGCAAAATTCAAGTACTTTTTCGAGTGGAATTTATCATAAATCGATCTAAAATACGTAGCCGCTGACAAATTGCTTACTATGCCAGTATTATCTATCCCTCGCGGTGACGTCACATACCTAAGTCACGTGACCGAGAAGTTATCAAGGACCGGCTACAGGTGTGTTTATCGAAAATCGTGAAATTCACAGTTATAGAAAATCATTTTTTTATTCTGGATATTGCATCGTATATAATTTTTACTTTTGAATACATAAAGAAACGGTTGTAAACGCTTTTCATTTGACCTTTAAAACATTTGGTAATTTAGACACACAAATTTGAAATTCTAATTAAAATTTGATATCTGTGATGAATCCAAAAAAATTCTTAAAAAATTTAATCTACCATATTTAATTTCTTCCTAACAAGAGATGAATGTAAAATATTTTTGCCCCTTATAAAAGCACAGGTCAAAAGCCTATTCTTTGTCAATCATCAAAGGGCAATATCTCACAAAATATTATGAGTAGAGTTATGGTTCTTGTGCATTGTACTTCTCCTCAATGAGATCTATCTACCTGTAAAGTTTAATTATTCAAGCTTGCATGCTTTGAGATGTGCTCTTGACAAAAAATGGTCTATGGACAGACTGACGGACCAGCAGACCAAATTATACCCCCTCTTCTTCAAAGGGGGGCATAATAAAGGCTTCAGAGAGTTTTACAAAATATTTGCAGGCTGTTTTATTTATTATTAGAGTCAAAATTTTGAAATGTTTGATATTTTTCCTCTTTACCTTTAGAGGTAAATCTCTCTGTTTAGGTAAATTTGAATCCAATTGATTCAGAGAAAAAAAAACCTTACAGAAATTTATAGTTAAGTAATTTGTCAACCAGAAATTGGGTTATCCAAAAGTGTTCACATAGAGGTAGAGATGGGTCGAGTAGATCTAGTCTGTTATCGGGTAGGGTAACGCTCCTAACCGAGTCCTAAATCATTACCCATTTCCTTACTACTCATAGGCGTTGCTAGGATTTCGAAATTTTTACGCATTTCGAAGGCGACCACCAAATAATATATAGGATAAAGGCGATATGTCGACTGTAACTAAAGACTAATGCCATCCACCGCTCCCCAATTATATGATTTGAGCGTTGGTGAATAATCAAACATCGTAACTACAGCTTGAATAAGCTGTAGTTTCGATGTTATGATCATTTATCAACGGGATTTTTCGAAAGAGAATTTATTTTTATTACGCAATTGCGTAATGTGCGTAATGGGAGCTACGCCCTTGCTACTGTATAAGTCTATGTAAAAATAGGTATCAACTTCAAAAAAGAATTGAAGACTGTTCGAAACAGTATGTTTGTAAACAATTTTGCCCCCCATAAGAGCCAGTCAATGGCCAAATCTTTTTCAATTAACAAAGGGTATTTACTCAAACAAGATGTGTTTGTGAAACACAAGTGCCCCTGTAACAGCATTTTTATCAAAATTTTGACCTTGACAGATGACCTTGACCTTAAATCATGACCTTGACCTTGATACCTACAGATGTACATCACTGAGATCTTTCATCATGCCAGTTATGAGACTAGGTATCTATAATATGCTTGAAAAGACTGAACAATGAACGTTTTTTGGTTAAGTTTTTGAGTTATTTGACCTTGACCAATGACCTTGTCAGATGACCTTGACTTTGGAACCAGCAGATGTGTATCATTGGGATCTATCATCATGCCAAATATGACCCTTGTATCTTAAATAGGCTTGAAGATATTGGCAATGTAAAGTTTTCTGGTTAAGTTTTTAACTTTTATTATGAGACTAGGTATCATACAGACAATACAGACAAGTTTTTGAGTAATTTTTTTTTAGACAAGTTTTTGAGTATTTTTTTTAAAATACAGACAATACAGACAAGTTTTTGAGTAATTTGACCCAGACAGATAACCTTGTCACATGACCTTGACTTTGGTAGCAGCAGATGCGGATCATTGAGATCTATCCTCATGCCAAATATGAGTCTTGTATCTTGAATAGGCTTGAAGATATTGGCAATGTTAAGTTTTTTTTATCTTTTGCAAACAGACAGACAGATGGACGGACAGACAGTTGGACAAGGGTAAAACAATTATATGCCCCTGATCTTCCGATACCGGGGCATAAAAATATTATAAGTAGAATTATGGTTCTTGAGCACTGTACTTATCCTTAATGAGATCTATCCACCTGTGAAGTTTCATGATCTTTTTCAGATACGGTCTGGACAAACTAGAGCTTGTCACAGGATGTGACTTAACCCTTGTCATGCTGAACCCGGAATATTCCTGCTTTGGCATGAGCTATAGACCAACATCAGCCTGCACACATGTGCAGTCTGATGTCAGTCTACACCACCTGTTTCTGACTTTCAAATCAGAATTGTCAATAGATTTAATATTTAAAAAAAATGACCTACAGTTGGTACTTTCAGTGCTTTTTGCCCTTTGATTTTGATGAAAATTTTTAGCCAAAATTTATTTAGCATGACCAGGGTTAATACCCCTACAAGTGCTTTGGTAGTAATCAAATACTTGTAGACCATGGAATCTTAGTTTGTTCAATGGAAAGGGAAATTCAAATGTATGATCAATATAAATCTTTAGTTTCATTCCAGTACCTCGTAACTGCTGCTTGTTTAAAGTTTAATAACTTTTAAAAGAAAACCAAAGGAGAAGCTAAGTTCAAGGGCAGATTATTCTTGAACCAGGGGAAGTTGAGACTTCAATATTGGGTCTTGCAAAACTTCAACATGTGACAAATGTTTGTACCAAGTTTTAAAATTATTGAAGGAAAAATGATTGGAGAAATTTGTGACACAAAATTACTAGTATATGTGTTAGAAAAGAGAAAAATGTGTTATGTTCAAGGGCAGATAATTCTTGAACCAGGCGAAGTTGGGACCACAAAATATTGTTTTGCAAAACTTCAAAATGTGATAAATGTTTGTATGAAGTTTCAAAGCTTTTGAAGGAAAAAGGAAGGAGGAGAATGCAACAAAAAATAACTAGTATATGTGTCCACAGGTGGATGGACAGACAGATGGATGGACAGACAGATGGATGGACAGAAGGACAGGCAGACAGACAGGCTGATTCCAGGATATCCCCAAATTCATTTGTTTTGCAGGGGTAAAAAAAGGTCTATCTACGGACCGAGAGACTGACAAAAGACCTATCAACAAGTGCAATTTAATACCCCCTCTTCTTCAAAGGGGGCATAAAAAAGTTTATGATCAGACAAATGGATACACAGATGGATGGACACACAATAGACACTCTGCCATGATTATGATCTCTGTGGCCTTCAGCCAGTAGCGCTAAAAACAACAAAGGGACATAACTTAACAATAGGGCCAGAATTGCCCTTAATCATTCATCTGAATTTTTTTGACCGCATGGATGAGGTTGAGGAGAAATGCCACTCCCTGTCACACTATTATTTTAGGGCCAGTCAGAATTTTGTGAACAATTCACAAAGTGGGTAATCCGAAGAACATTTTGGCAAAATTTCATTGAAATTAACCCAGTGGTTCAGGAGGAGATATCTTTTAAAGATTTCTTAAAGAAAAAATGCCACCCTGATATTTATAGGTCATTCAGTATAATGCCAACAATTTTTAAAGTGGGTCACCAATATGACATTCTGACAAACTTTCATTGCAGTTTACCCAGTGGTTAATTGTTGTTCAAAGATTTCTTAGCGAAATAATGCCAGGCACTGCCACATCCATATTTATGCAAATTTTGCAAAGAGTTTTGAAGAGGGTCATTTTGACAAAATTTCACTGAAATCAGCTCATTGATTTAGGAGATGTTGTTCAAAGACTTCATAGTAAAAAAATGCCACATCCTGCCACACCAATATTTATAGGCCAATCAGAATTTTGCAAACAATTTTGGAAGAGGGTCACACAAGGAAGATTTTTATCTTTTTTTTGAAAATCTACCAAATGGTTCCAAATGCGACTTATTTAAAGTTTTCATTGTGAGCAAAATGCCAGTTCCTGCCATGCCCTTATTTATTGGCCAATCAGTATTTTGCAAACAATTTTGAAAGAGGGTTGTGCAGTGACAATTTTGGCAAAATTTTATTTAAATCGGCCCAGTGGTTCAGATGTTATTCAAAGATTTCATAGTGAAAAAAGCCACACCCTGCCACCCCCTTATTTTTAAATCAATTAGAATTTGCTAACAATTTTTGAAGAGGGTCACCGCAGGAACATTTTGGAAAGTTTCATTGGATTTAGCTCAGTGGTTCAGGAGGAGATGTTGTTCAAAGATTTCATAGTGAAAAGATGCCATGCTTATATTGATGAGCCAATCAGAATTTCGCGAAATGTTTTTGAAGAGACTGCCAAATGGTTTGGGAGTAGAAGATTTCTAAAGATTTTAATGTGAAAAAATACCCTGCCCTGCCACACCCATATTTGGGGGTAAATCAAAATTTCTTTAACAATTTAATTAAAGGGTCACCCAAAGAGCATCCATTCCAAGTTTAATTGAAATAAGACATATAGTTTGGGAGGAAAAGATTTTTTTAAAGAGATTTTAACTTCAAAATTTCCCAGCCCTGCCACTCCCATATTTGGTGGTCAATCAAAATGTATTGTACAATTTAAGTAAAGGGTCACCAAAGGAACATCCATGCCAAGTTTCATTTAAATCAACCCAATGGTTTGGGAGGAGTAGATTTTTAAAAATTTTGTTATGATGATGGTCCTAGATTGCTCACCTGCGTCTCTTTGACCCCTGGGACATCACATTAATTAAATAGGCAGATGTCATAACGAAGATAATTTCTTCATAAGATCAATACCATGGAATGTTTTCAGCCAAGAGTATGTTTTTTCGCTCTTTGATTCTATGTAAACAGGATGCACCCGGATGGAGCCCAAATGTGACCCCAGGGTCTTGATATGAACAAACTTGGTAGAGGTCCATTAGATGATGCTACAAACTAAATATGAAAGCTGTCTGCCTTCTGCTTCCAGAGAAGAAGATTTTTGAAAGTTTTCCTATTTTCACCCATTGTGCTCAGATGAGCTAAATGGGATGCTCCCAGGTGGAGCCCAAATATGACCCCAGGGTCTTGATATGAACAAACTTGGTAGGGGCCCACTACATGATGCTACATACCAAATATGAAAGCTATGTGCCCTCTGGTTTCGGTAAAGAAGATTTTAAAAGATTTTTGCTCTCTCATTCTATGTAAAACGGGTTGCGCCCTGGTGGAGCCCAAATATGTTCCTTTGGTGATCATAAAATACCTTCTGTCTTTCGAAGGGCCTATGAAAATTAATTTAAAATTTAATTAATTTTAAAACTGACAAACCTGTTTATGGTGGAACTTTCTTTTGAACCAGTACTTGAACCTGTAAGACATTGAAATTAAAAATCAATTTCACCTTTGTCCTGCTGATTTTTTAATTTTGTTTTCAACAAATTGCCAAATAGTTTGAATTTTAAACTACAGTCTTGCTAAAGTTTTCCAACAAAAATGAAGTTGAAAGCAGGCTGTGTAAATGCTCAGATCAGACTGCATATCTGTTGATTTTGATTCAAATCTCCATTGTCTTCCAAAGTCTTGTGTGTAGTGGAAATATGCCGAGATTGCGCAAGAAAACTTTAGGCATAAGAGACTAAAGTAGCAAAAAGAACTTACAACAAGAGGCTAAAGAGGACCTAAGATGCGTTACTGGCTATCAAGGTTTTACTTATTAAAACTAATATTTTGTAAACTTTATTTCTTAACAACAAGGCAAGTGGAATCCAAACATGACAGCAAGAGCTGCATAGTGAAAAAATCCAAGTTGACAAAAAGTTTAAATCTCAACACTAACAAGTGAAGTTAAAAAATCTCTCCTTCGATTCAAACTATCTCACAACATCCAAGCAAAGCCAAACAAGGTGCCAAATTGTCACAAGATACGCCCTTCACACTGCTTAGTATTAACTGGGGGTTTGAATAGAACTAAGGTTATTTTGAATGAATATTTTTTGCACCCATGAAGTTTCATGATCCTAGCTATTATACTTTTAGAGATATACTCTGGACAAATTTCTAGTATAAAAAACAACAATGGGCAATAACTAAAAAAATAGGCCAGGTAGAGTTATGGTTCTTGTGCACTGCACTCCCCCTTGGTGAGATCTATACACCCATGAAGTTTCATGATCCTAGCTATTATACTTTAAGAGATATACTCCGGACAAGATTCTAGTATGAAAAACAACAAAGGGCAATAACTCAAAAAAATTAGCCAGGTAGAGTTATGATTTTTGTGCACTGCACTCCCCCTTGGTGAGGTCTATACACCCATGAAGTTTCATAATCCTTACTATTATACTTTAAGAGATATACTCTGGACAAGGATTTAGTATGAAAAACAACAAAGGGCAATAACTCAAACTAGAAAGCCATGAATGGCTTGAGTCGCTCCACAGGCATGAAATTCTTGTATAAGCAAATAAATGTTTTGACTAGATTTTTAGATATTTGAGGTTCTACTGGTAGAGTTATGTTTTTTGTGCACTGCACTCCGCAATGATGAGAAGAATACAATTGCCAAGTTTGAAGTCCATCGGACTTCAAGTGACAGAGTTATGCTCCGGACAAAAAAGTGGACGCCACCGGGAGCGCGGACGCCTGGACGCCACAGAAGACCCCATAATATGTCCCGTCTTCGACGGGCGTATACAAAGTGACGTCACCATGAACATTGCATAGCAATCAAGTACAAACTGACATGCCTCAAGAAAATTGTCATAGAATTTTTTAATTCTTTTTATTTTTTTTTTCGCATTAAAGAAATAGAATAATCATTTGTTTTTTGAGTAAGATCCATTTGTATTTCATATCCTGAACAACAAGAGCTTCATTTTTAATACTTGATTTGCCACTTTTGAAAATATAGCTTTTGTTCTTCACTCAATGAAAAAGATATCAATCTTTCACAAACAAACAAAAAATTATCCTCTTTATACATGAATATTTACAGTACCTTGAGATGAGCCACTAATATTGGCTGGTCCTGGTGACTGCAAACCATCATCTTCTGACTGAAATTTAAAGACAACATGATGTGTTTGGTAAACATGAATGCCCCAATAAGTTTTCAAAATTTTTGACCTTGGCAGGATAACCTTGGTATCTGTAGATACATATTGAAGAGATCTATCTGAGGATGGTAACTAATTTTACTAATTGAGTACCCAATTATCTTTCCAATTGATTACTTGAGTACTCGGATAGAATTGACAACTATTCATAATTGACTCTGAGTTTAAAACATACTGATAGACGGTATTTGCAGCATATCTTTGGTCAAATTGACAGTTGGAATGACATTTGTTCACTTATTCATTTTTAGAAACATAAACTTGTTAGATACATGCTAAGAGAGGGGCATTTCTCGCTGACATTTCTCAGTGTAAGTCATAGATTTGATGTATCATCTTTAGCAGACCAAAAAAGCCGAAAAGATCTTGATCATTCAACCTGAGGGGAAATTTAGCAAATGTTCAATCAAAATTAACAGACCTTTATCAGGGTATCAAAGTCGAAGGTTAGAAAAATTACAACATTGGCTGACATTGCATGAGAACAGTAGACTGTTGGCTTTTGATTGCAAATTTGAAACTTATCGACAGGTAAGATGATTGACAGACGCCTAGATGCAGCATACTTTGATTTCACATATAGCATCTAAAATAAAATTCGATATTTCGAAAAAATATTTTTTTTAGAAAAATTGGTAATGAATTTTTCTGATATCATCATTTTCTTTTCCGATTGATTAGTGACATTGGTAACCGATACTCAAGGATTGATCAAGTACTCGATTAATCGAGTAATCATTCCCATCCCTAGATCTATCATAATGCAAATTTAACCATTGTATCTACACTATAACAGCAGCTTTTTTTTACTTTTTACTTTGTATGAAAAAACCTCAGATAACTTATTTCCCCCCCCCCTTTTTCAAACAATTAAAAATCCAACCTCTGTAGCTCATGTAGCTCAAAGATGCCTAAATATTAGCAATTTTGTCTGACTTTTTATCAAATTTGAGGCCATTTTCCTCTTAACAATCTTATAAATGAATGTTCAGAAGGAATAACCTCCTTTTTTATTATTTAAAGAGAAAAGAGTCTAAAAGACTCACAATTTATTCTTTATATGTTATCGGAAAATTGATTTAACCCTTTGCTGTTTAATCCCTGCTTTTTACGTGCCTGTGATTTTATGATTGAGAAAACATTGTGAAAAAAGAAGAAATTGCTCCTGACAAGCAATTTCTTCTTTTTCCACACTATTTTCTACCCTACTGAATGGTTATTTTTCAAATTAAATAAACTTTAAATTTTCGTCTGCAAAACCTTTGAATTTGGACAGGTCCAAAATTTTGTAAAACAGGAAAGGGTTAAATAAACATTTCCTAGCCTGGAGCCCTTACTAGGATAAAAACAGTTAGTCTAACAAAATATTGATAACTCAATGACCAAATTTAAGGACAGCTTTTTTGGCATTCTAGCACAAAAAATATTTTTATTTAAATCAAAATATGTCAAAATGGTCAATTGAAATCTTTGTTAAGAGGAAATTCACCTCAGATAAAAAGGAAAAGGGGCCTAAAAGACATCAATTTAAAATCATACTAAATAAAAGCTCCCTGATCATGACATTGTTATGTTTAGCTCCCAAGAGTGTCTATTATGAGTAATACGGTAATAACAATATTACCTCTGAGTCCATATCCATAAATGATGTGTGATCAAGTTGGTCTGGGAGTGTTTATTAGGAGTAATATGGTAATAAGATTATTGCCTCTGAGGACATATCTATGGTGTGATCAAGCTGGTCTGGAAAAGAAAGAAATCATTTGATTTTTTTGGTAGGTTTTCTGGAAATATTGAAAGTTTTATCACTGTAAAACTAGTGTAATTATCAATCTCTACAGCATTTAATTGGCATAATCAGAATTTTGCTCATTTTATACAAGAAGTCATAACATTGCCTTATTAATTGCTAGTTGACACACTGCCATTCACAATATGAGAAATCTGATTGAAACATTGGTTTCATTGCTCAGTGATTGAGCACCCAGCCATTTGTAAGCCTGCTCACAAATTAGTCTCATGACAAGTTTGTCTTAAAAAGTAGAAATCTTTACAAGTTTGCGTCATGATGTTAAGTTATAGGATATGAAGAGATTATTTTTTTTAATTCATGGAGGTATGAGACTAAGAACCATACCACACTTATGTATGGATCTGCTTTCAAATTCATACAATGTGATTAAGGTTTTGGTTTTATACCTCCATGAATGAAAAATAACAAGATGTGTTTGTGAAATATAAATGCCCCCATAACAGCATTTTTGTCCAAAATGTTGACCTTTATAGATGACCTTGGCCTTTTAGCATGACCTTGACCTTGATACCTACAGATGTACTTCACTGAGATCTTTTATCATGAGACAGGGAATCTATCATATGCTTCAATAAACTGAACAATGAAAGTTATTTGGTTATGTTTTCAGGAAGTTTGACCTTGACAGATGACCTTGACCTTGTCACATGACCTTGACTTTTGGAACCAGCAGATGTGTATCATTGAGTTCAATCATCATGCCAAAAATTAACCTTGTATCTTGTATAGGCTTGAAGATATTGGCAATGTTAAGTTTTTAGGTTAAGTTTATTAATAATTTGAATTTGACAGATGATCTTGACCTTGACACATGACCTTGACTTTGGTGCCAGCAGATGCGTATTATTGAGATCTTTCATCATGCCAAATATGAGCCTTGTATCTTGAATAGGCTTGAAAATATTGGCAATGTTAGTTTTTTTTGTTAAGTTTTGTGAGTTTTTTCACCTTGACAGATGACCATGACCTTGTCACATGACCTTGACTTTTGTACCAGCAGATCTGGTTCATTGAGATCGATCATCTTACCAAATATGAGCCTTTTATCTTGAAAAGGCTTGAAGATATAGGCAATCTTAAGTTCTTTGATTAACTTTTGCAGACAGCCAGACAGATGGATGGACAGACAGACTGTCAGATAGACAGAGGGACAACGGTAAAACAATATGCCCACGATCATTTGATACGGGGGCATAAAAATCTCTTTTCATATAAAACAGATAAATTGATTTGAAACAAACAATTATCTTCTGTTCAATTTCAAAGGCGTAACGCAGAAGGTGTCCATTGAAGAATATATAGGATAAAGCCAATAAATGCACTGTGACCATAGATTAATGCCCCTGCTCCTTTTTTTGTATGATTTGAACGTTGCTTGAATAATCAAAACATCATTACTACAGCTTGATGTTATGATCAAACATCAACAATTTGTGTTTTGAAAGAGGATTTATTACCAGTACACTTTCGCGCAATGTGCGTAATGGTAGTTACGCCCTTTAATTTTATCATAGAGTAACAAGGACCAATAGTACAAATTTAGTACTTCATGGTCACCCTTGTAGAGCAAACCACCCCTATAATATTCACTTTTATTGTGAATACAATATGTTTATCAAACAAAAAAGCCGTGAATGGCTTGAGTTGTTCCACAGGCTTAAAATTCTTGTAAAACATTAATAGTTTTGACTAGATTTTTAGATATTTTGGATTCTATTGATGTTGAAAATGATTTTCAAAGTTTAAACTATAAAACATATAGAGAAATGACATCCGCCAATAAAATGCATATTTTTCATCCAATCACAATAATTTTTGGTAAACTGATAAGTTGTCACTCAAGGATATTTCATGTAAAATTTGCTTGATATCCATCAATTACATTCTGAGAAAATGATTTTCAAAGTTTCCACTATATAACATTTAAAGAAATGACCTCCGCCCATAAAATAAATATTTTTCATCCAATCACAACTAGAACTGTCGCAGAGCGGACTAATACCCCCCACAAGCGCTTTGTCAGAATGCAAGTGCTATTAGTGCAGGATGTGTTTGTAACTAATATTGAGGTCATATGTAGCATTTGCATGAAGTTTTATGATTCTAGGTCACTTGGTTTTTGAGTTAAGAGTCCAGATATGAAAATTAAACAAAAATTGACTGTGACCTTGACCTTTGACTTATATGACCCAAAAACAATAGGGCACTTCCTTGGATCATAAGCAACATTTGCATAAAGTTTCATGCTTGTAGGTCACTTGGTTCTCGAGTTACAGTCCGGAAATGAAAATTGAACAATGGCTGACTGTGACCTTGACCTTTGACCGATGTAACCCAAAAACAATAGGGCACTTCCTTGGGTCATAAGGAACATTTGTATAAAGTTTCATGATTGCAGGCCACTTGGTTCTTGAGTTAGAGTCCGGAAATGAAAATTGAACAAAGGCTGTCTGTGACCTTGACCTTTGACCTATATGACCCAAAAACAATAGGGCACTTCCTTGGGTCATAAGGAACATTTGTATAAAGTTTCATGATTGTAGGTCATTTGGTTCTTGAGTTAGAGTCCGGAAACAAAAAGGTCTACGGACGGACGGACGGATGGACGGACGACTGGACGGACGGACGGACAGACAGACAGACATGGTGAAACCAATATACCCCCCTCTACTTCGTAGGTGGGGGGTATAATAATTTTTGGTAAACTGATAAGTGGTCACTCAAGGATATTTCATGTAAAATTTCATTGGTATCCATCAATTACTTTCTGAGAAAATGATTTTCAAAGTTTCTACTAAATAACATATAAAGAAATGACTTCCGCCCATAAAATACATATTTTTCATCCGATCACAATAAATTTTTGTAGACTGATAGAGGGTCACTCAAGGATTACTCCAGTGAAATTGATATCCATCATTTAGATTTCTGAGAAAATGATTTCCAAAGTTTCCACTAATTAAGACATAGAGAAATGACCTCCACCCATAAAATACAAATTTTTCATCCAATCACAATAATTTTTGGTATACTGATAGAGGGATACTCAAGAAATATTCCACTGGAATTCTGTTGATATCCATCATTTTTATTCTGAGAAATTGATTTCCAAAGTTTCCACTATATAACACATAGAGAAATGACCTCCGCCCATAAATACATATTTTTCATCCGATCACATTAAATTTTGGTAGACTAATAGAGGGTCACTGAAGAATTATTTCAGTGAAATTTGGTTGATATCCATCATTTACAACCTGAGAAAATGATTTTCAAAGTTTCAACTATACAACATATAGAGAAATGACCTCTGCCCATTAAATGCATATTGTCATTCGATCAAAATTTCTTGAACAACTTTGAAAGAGGGTCACCCAAGGATCATTCCTTGTAAAGTTTGGTTGAAATTCACCATGAAGTTTCTGAGGAGAACATTTTTAAAGAAAAAGTTTACGACCGGGTGCACGGACGCACAGACCGACGGACGCATGACGGACACAACACCATGACAATAGCCCCAGTGGCTTTTAGCTTTTAGCCAGTGGAGCCAAAATTCTGTCGTCCCCACCCAAGGGCGTAACTCCCTTTTTGCAATTTACACAAGTGCGTAAAAGAAATATTCATCTGTTGAAAAATATGGTTAATGAATGATCAAAACATAGAAACTATAACTTATTCAAGCTGTAGTAACGATGTTGTGATTTTTCATTAATGCTCATATCATAAAAAGGGAGCAGATGGAGGGCATTCATCTTTTGTCACATTCCACATATTGCCTTCATCCTATATATTCTTTGGTTTCTGAGTGTGTATATTTCAAAGCCCTAGATACGCCTATGCCACCTATGCAACATTTTTCAGAAACAGTAGTTCTATACAATAAGAAATTCAACAGCAAATTAAATTCAATGAAAATTGTCATTGATATTACACAGCAGATTGATATTGACCCTAACTATCAAACAATCCATTAGGCTCTTAAGCCTTTTAGGCAAATATAACTAACAGGGGTGTGGAATTCCTATGCCCGACTTGTCCGACTCGGGCTTTTGTACTTGAGGACAAGTAAATTTTTCTAAGCCACTTGTCCAAGGACAAGTAAATACCAGGGTTAATCTTGGAATGTTACTTAAAAGAATTAAGAGAGAAATCATCCTAATGTTCATATCATAGGGTAGAAAACATTGTTTTTAATAAAGAAAATGCTGGATACCAGCATTTTCTTCATTAAAAGGCTATGGGTTTTTTTTCAAATTTTTCTATTTACTCTGTAGTGGACAAGTTCATTTTGATCATGGACGAGTAGTAAATCCGCTTTTACTTGTCCAGGGACAAGTGGAGAAAACTCATATTTCCACACCCCTGACTAAGGTTGCGGGTCAATATTTCTCTCTGGCCATTGTTTATTGAAGACTTCTATATGTATTGATGATCTTAGCTAGATATAAAGGTAGTTTGCCTTCGGGTTCATAGGAATTTTGATTTTCTTATAGACATTTTCACTTTGGGTGCCAATGTTAATTAAATTTCACTTCATTTACCATTTTAGAACATCTCAGGAATATTCCTGTCCAATTTGGTGTAAACTGGCTCACTAGTTTGGTGGAGTTAGTTTTCAAAAAAATGCTGACAACAAATGATAGACTTTAAATATACTAACCATTGACTGGTGTACCTCTTCTTACTACACTCACTGGTGACAAATCATCAGTTTCCATGGGAACCTAAAAAATATATATGTCAGAGTTACAGGAAGAGGGGTTTGTTTTGGATTTCAAAATAGAAAATGTTTACAAGTCCTTATTCAAACCCTATGTTTTTGAGTACTCTGTATGTGACCAAATAAGTGAAAAGGACACACCTGATTTAAGATGTGTTTGTATAAAATGAATGCCCAATAGCAAAACATTCATAAGTTATGCCTTAATATGCTGAATTAAACATTTGTTTAAAACAAATGACAAAGTTCAGCACATAATAACCAGTCCTCATTTCAAGTTTAATCCACATTATTGCATAAAATGTACGTTTTTGGTTCTTTTTTAGGCATATGTTAACAGAAAAAAAAACCAGGCAGTAACAAGAGAAAACATGGATTAAAAAGTAAATTCCAGTGCCACCCAGCTTTTTTCACTTAAATATCCTCAGTCTGGGCCTATACACCTTCTCAGTTTCTTTGTCTTAAATTGATATAGAGCATAAATAAAGACATCTACCTTACTCAGTGTTAATTTTTGTGACATCATTTTCAAAGACCCTCAAAACGCTTAAATGCCCTCATGCTTTGGCCCTAAACCATTTTCCGGGTCTCTTCAAATATTAACGCCCTCAAAAATGTAAATTTACCCTACAATCTTCAAGTTCATCAAATGTGCAGTTTGATCTTTGTCTACACAGGCTGTTGCTAAGCTTTGTTTACAGCAAAAACCAGTTGAGCCTTATACTATAAATATAAAGTTACCTGACAGTCTACAGATACATTGAGACCTTATCTTTCTACTAAACACATAGGAAGACTGTGGTCAGACTGTGTGGATTCACAGGCTGGTCAGAGTCTTTGCTTTGCACAATTTTGAAATTGTTGTCTTTTTCACACACAGGCTCAGTTTTACAGAATTGAAATACCTTGAGCTGCATAACCAAAAGGGTATGAATGAGATCTATCATAATGTCAATTTTGATGATTGTATGTATCGACATGCAAAATATGATTATTGGTAACTATCATCAAGGGGATGTGACTTTGAACCCCTGCTTGGACAATTTTTGTCGGACATTTGACAAAAGTCAACGGACACAAGTCATAAGTGTCCTACAAATTGGTGTAGGATAAGTATTATTTGAACCTGTGAGTGTGATTTCCAACAATTTGAAATGTCTGTGCATCCGCACAGTCTGACCAGAGTCTTCACTATGCGTTTTGTACATAGATAAGGTCTTAAAGCATCTGTAGACAAATAGGCAATCCTCTACTTACACTAAGTAATTATCTGGGCTGCTAAATATTTGCATCTCGTGCAGATGCCAAATTGTTGGAAATGTCACGCACCGGCTCATTTGTAAGTAGGATGAGCAGCTGGTGGCTTGGATGAAATGTGGTTGTACTGGTGTGAGAAAAGAAAGGAAGCTAAGGGTAGGTACACCAGCTGCTGCAATATACCTACAATAATGTTTAAAGGGTGTTTAACCCCTTAACAAAAATAATATCAACTTGCAGCTCCAACTGGAGTGGAACAAGACCTCCAATTAGATGACCTTCTCTCTGGAAAAAAAATCAAAGAAATATACTTATTTCTTTAATGCTTTTCGGTGGTTTATCGAGAAATAACGGTGGATTATCACTTGATAATCTCACCGCAAAAACAGTGAAATTATCAAAATTTTATACCCTGCTTTTGTGCATTTCATCCTATCTGACATCATCTATGTGGGACGAAATAAGTGATGTCACAATAAACGTTGCATAGCAATCATGCGCAAATTCCGCGCTTTACGAAAATATGTCCTAGAAATTTCACTTTTTGTCTCATTTTTGCATTAAAGAAATAGAATAATCGTTTGTTTTTCGAGTAAGATCGATTAATATTTCATTTCGTAAAATATAGCTTTTATTGTTCACTCAATGAAATATAAATCAATCTTACACTGAAACAAACGATTATCCTCTATATATTACTAAATATCAGTAGAAAGTTACCACCAATAACAATTTCTATTTCAATTTATGTATGATTTATTGCCATATACACCTGCTAATTTCTAAACAGCACATTAACATAATAGTAAGTACACATTCAGACATAGAATTGGATTCTTTTTAGTAATAATTGCATAGAATAGTACAATTTCAAGGATCCCAGGGAATATGGGGTGGTACCTTTCTATTGACACTAAGTATACATGTGCAAGCAAGGGTGTAGAATTCCAGTATCCCACTTTTCTGTCACAGGCATTTCATTATGTAAAAGTACATTTTTCAAAGGCCCTTTTCTATGGCCAAATGAATACTAGGGCTTGTTTTGGAAAGGCGCTTTATAGTTCTAAGAGATTTTTTCCCCTTATTTTCATATCAAAGGGTAGAAAACATTATTTTGAATAAAGAAAATGCTTGGTTCAAGCATTTTCTTTAATTCAAACAATATTGTCTATTAAGCACCTATTCACTTTTTCACTGACAAGTTCACTTTGATCCTGGACAAGGAGGAAATCATCTTTTACTTATTAAGGGATATTATTGTATAAAACATATGTTTACGAGTCGTCAAAGGCATATGTTTAAGTTAACGTGTGTTAACAAGAGAAAAAGTGGATTAATCAGTACTTTCATGTGCTGTTTACTCCTGGCTTTTATTTACTTAAATATCCTCTGACTGGGCCTATAAACATTACCAGTTTATAGGTCTAACATTATTATAGAACATAAATAAACAAGTGATCTTATTCCCATGTTGAATTTTGTGATGTCATAAATTTTCCAAGCAATGTCGGTATAAACAAAAATGGCGGTTTAATGCTTAACGCAATTTTCTGACACATTCTTGGGTTTTGAGCTTGTTTTAAAGCTTTTCTATGAATCATTTATCATCTATCTTTGAATAAATACAATAGTCATTGTACTTATGCAATAAGAGCATCAATGCCCTTTTTTCGAGTGTTAACATTTGCAAAGACCCTAAAAATGCTTTAACACCCTTGTGCTTTACTGAGGAGGGTCACCAAAGAAACATTTCTGCCAAGTTTAGTTGAAATCTGCCAATTGGTTACTGAGGAGGGTTATTTAAAGATTTGTTCACGACTAACACACAGACACCGGAAGCATGTCGGACAAAAAGTGAATACAAAAGCTAACCTTGAGCACACTGTATTTAGGTGAGCTAATTAAAACATTTACTTTTTATGTTTTATTTTTTATTCTACTCTTACTACAGGATCATAGGCACATTTTTATTTTCATTCCCTCCTTCAACCTTTGTCTTTTTTCAAATGTCCTGAGAACCAGAAAATAAATACTAATGGGAGCTTTTATTTATTACCATTCGTATCAGTGCCTTGTCCTTTCCTTCTCTTGGACTCACTGGAACCTTTCTGTAAATAAAAAACAATACAGTAAGTACTTTCTGTATTTCCCCTAATAAAAGCATCATCCCTAATAGTAGCACCCATAGATATTTTTCTAAAAAAAACAGTGCCTAAATGCCTAATTTTTTTAAGAATTCTTTTTAAAAATAATGTGAATTTCCTCTAAAAAATCATGAAAAAATGGAACATTTGGGTAATGGGTAAGGTGTGAACATTGTAGTCAAGCCGCGTGAATATATAGGCTGGCTAAGGTCAAAACTATTTTGTAGTGTGTTGAATCAAGAATCATAAATCTACGGGTAATTATGGTACTTGATGGTCACTCACAGTGCTTGATCAAGCAGTTTTAAAAACATTTGAGCCTGTGAGTTTAATTTGCAAAATTTCACATCTTTACAAAGATCAGACTCTGACCAGTCAGTATTGCCACAAAGTCTGATCTGAGTCTCTACTTTGTTCTCAATGTAAAGCTACTGACCTATTCTTCTGATCACAATTGAAAAAACAAGAGCTTCAGATGAACCAGGGACAAAACTATAAAACTTTTTTTTCCAAACTCAACTTAGAATGTTCTCAAAGTTAAATACTAAATAAGTGTATTAGCATATAAGAAAATATAAATAAGTTGTTATTTAATAACAGCTTATCAGTATCATTTTTTATTGTCATAAATTTATCATAGTGCGCAAAACTCCAGAATTAAATCTTTAATCTCCAGTTGAAATTTGAGTAAATTCTCAGTTGAGAATGAGAAAAGTTTTAAATCCCAGGTCAAGATGTGCTCATAAAGCTTGTTTTAGAATGATATTTCTAAAGAAATCTAAATTAACATTGGCTTTGATTTTGATACCTTAAAGTTGAGTAGTATATATTCATACATTTGTATTTCATAGGTTGTATTGCATCAAGAGTGCAGTCTTCACCATATATTTGCTGCTACAACAAAAGATTTTATGAAGGCCTCTTTTTCAATGGCATAATTGATCCTTTAACAAGAAATTTGACATGAGTGGCCATTATTCTGTGATACAAATAATATCCTCAAAGGACCCATTATCTGTGATAATTGGCACAAACTCAGATAAAACATGAAAGCAATTGGAATTAGCTGCATCAGGAAAAGACATCAGAATAATACCAGGGTGGCCATGAAAGTACTTGGTTTTTCCACATCCCTTTTTGTGATATCATAAGCTTCAGTGTTCCCGCCAAAGATGATATTGAGTAAAATATAATCAAAGGCATACCATTTTTTGATAACAAAATGAATTTTTTTGCATTTTGATTTCAAATAAATATATGTCCAAGAGTCTCCATAGACTATAGAATTTAGCATCAACAGAACTTTGTTTTTCTGCATGCGTAACGGCAAAAGTACCATCAGAAGCCAAATAACCTAAAAATGACCCGAAATTTAGTACACCTACATTGGAGATACTTTAAGGTTACAGAAAGTCAAAGTCATTATCTGAATAATTTGATAGGTTTTATGTTGACGAATATTCTGTATTTTTTCATTGCAATTGTTTATTTGAAAGTGGTTTTAAACCGCTTTCAACAATTTTTCAGTTTTATCGCAGTGGCTGGAGCACCTAACAACGGATTCCTGGTAATTCTCTCAACAGTACTAGCATTACATCCTTTCCTAGCCTCCAACTGCTATCTCATATAGGTCTACAATTATCAACCCATTTGTGAGAGACAAAAACAGATGGAAAGGATGAGTGTCACAGTCGAGGATCAAACCCAGGACCTCTAGATTGACAGTCTCATGGCCACTACCAACTGTGAAATGACAGAGGCATAACTTTCCTTGAAAATCAAAGCATTAAATTTCATGACATGTAGGAGTTTTGTTCACAAAAAGTTCATCAAGAAGTCCACTTTTTTTTATAACCTTATAAGAGTTATACGATATAGAGGATATTGAATGAGTGGTCATTGAATACGAAATTCATTAATCACATCATCTTTAAACAGATAAAAACGAGGCTGCGCTGAGTTTTTATGTTTTTTAGATGATGAATTTAATAAATGCCTTATTTGTTGACCACTAATTTGATATTTTATTTATAATATGACCATTTTTTTGGTGAAAAAACGAAGAAATAAAGACATCTAGCATTTCAAACTATTCTAAGAAACATATAACATTGTTTGCGAAATGACATCAGCAAAGCCAATATGATGTCACTTTTCACAATGAAAATAGAAAGTTGATGGCGGTTCATAGCTCATTTGCATACTTTTTCCAATAGTGTAATAACACTTGTGTAATATCTAAAATATTCAACAGGGTTACTTCACTCCAGCGACGTAGGTTGTATTATAAAGAAGAAGCATTTTGGGCTTCAAATAAAATTATTTCAACAATACTTGCATAAATCCTAAATTGTGGATATTCATTGTCATTGAGACAATTCAAACGAGTATATGCATCAAACGGTTTCATTGAGAAAAATGTATTTAGACAGGAAATACCCCCTATTATCTGTACCTCTGGTATAATAATTATCATCAAACCCTGACAATATGCAAAAGATGTCCTAATGAGGAACATACTGTGAAAGTTTCATGCAAATCCATGCATAAACAATAAAGGTTGAGTTTCGATCATTGAAGAAGTTGACCTGTGATTGTACAGATGAACAGACTTATCCATGGACAGACAGAGAAGATGATACAGTTAGAAACATTGTGAAATCAACAATATGAATGATTTTGGAATGAATTTGGAATGAAATTGAAAGAGGGTGTGGCACGAGTTTTGAGAGGAGCTAATCCAATATCACTAATATTGTTCATGATGAACAAAATTTGCCATATTCATTACCTCAATTAAATAAAATATGCATAAAAGTTCTGTTAATTGCTTCCTATTTCTTCAAGAACCAATCAGACCCTATCAATTTTAATTATGTCAGTGAAATCACATTTTTTTCCATTTACATTCATTTTGAATGTAGCTGTTGATTATATACTTTTTAGTAATTTAGAGCGTTTGATCAATTTGAGTAAATGTTTGGAATGAGTCAATGGAGCACTGAATCAGTAATTTAGAATGGCTTTGATTGAAATGTTATTAACTGTTGCAATTGTCAGAAGTATCTACAGTTAATTACATCGTGAAATTGACATTAAACTCAATCAAAACCATTCTAAATCGCTCACTTGGCACTGCATTCATTCATTCCAGACACTCAAACAAACCACTCAAAAACGCTCCAAACCTACTGAAAAACGCATAACAACAACATTGTTTAAAATTAAGATAGTTTGGAAAACAAATCGGGGTTTTACTTAATTAATTGAAATTGTAAGCGTCTGATAGGTTCTTGAAGAAATAAGAAGCGATCTATAGAACTTGTATGCACATTTTATTAAAGGGAGGTAATCAATATTGCAAATTTTGTTCATCCTGAACATAATTTGCAATACTGGATTACCTCCTATTAAATTCACTCAAAACTCCACACACTCATTCAATTTCATTCCAAAATCATTCCAAAATCATTCACCTTGTAAATTTCACGATGTTGTTAACTGTAACAAGGTGGCATATGTCACACTGCTGAATGGCGACTGGTGAAGGGGGGGGGGGGGGGGTGAATTGAAGTCTAAAATACAACTAAGGACGTAGCATAACAAATAAGCTAAGAAGAGGTATGGTTCTTGTGTACTGAATACCTAAACCTGAGAGTAATGTAACTTGCCAAGTTTATAGTCAATCAGACTTAAGGTTACAGAGTCCAAGGTGATCACTTAATATGTCCCATCTTTTGACAGGCATTATAACAAGAGCTGTCGGAGGACAGCCAAGCTCGACTATTCCTAGTGTTGGATAGTAACAGCAAATCAATATCGACATTGGAAATTCAACAAAATGAAATTCAAGAGAAAAGAATCCTTGTCTAGAGGCTGATATTATGGTCACAGAAGCATGTGCAGAGTATCAAAGCAATAGCTTTAGAAGGAACAGAGATACAACTAACATAAAATAGTTGCACATAAAAACATAACCAAGATTTTTAAGGCCGAAAATGTTAAAAATCCACTAAATTAAATATCAGAGTAATGAATCTTTTTCTGTGGGCTAATGTTTTGGACAAAGAAGCAAGTGTAAAGTTTCCAAGCAATAGCTATAGTAGAAATAGAGATATTACAGAAATACAACATTTGCATGTAAAAACTTAACCAAGAATTTCTAAGTCCAAAAAGGGTTAAAAATCCACTTAATTCTATACCAAAGAATTGAATCTTTATCAAAAGGCTGTTTTTATGATCATTGAAGCATGTGCAAAGTTTCAAAGCAATAGCTTTACTAGAATTAGAGATATATCTGATGTACAACATTTTCATGTAAAAACTTAACGAAGAATTTCTGAGTCTAAAAAAAGGTTAAAATTCCACTATTTTCTATATCAGAGTAATAAATCTTTGTCAAGAGGCTGATATCATGGTATCAGAAGCATGTGAATGTTTCCAAGCAAAAGCCTAGGTAGAAATAGAGCTATAACTGATATACAACAATTGCACGTAAAAACTTAACCAAGATTTCTAAGTCCAAAAAGGGTTAAAATTCCACTTAATTCAAAATAGTTTCAAAGCAATAGCTTTAGTAGAAATAGAGATATTACAGAAATTCAACATTTGCACGTAAAAACTTAACCAAGATTTCTAAGTCCAAAAAGGGTTAAAATTCCACTAAATTCAATATCAGAGCAATGAATCTTTGTCTAGTTGCTGATGTTATGGACACAGAAGCATGTGCAAAGTTTCAAAGCAATAGCTTTAATAGAAACAGAGATTTTAAACACTTGCACATAACAACTTAACCAAAGCATTACGCCGTCGCTGACGCTTACTGTATTAGTCTTTCTTTTATTATTCTTCTTCTTCTTGCTCTTTTTGGATGCTTTAAAGACAAAACCAAAGCAATCTATAAGGTTCAAGTCTTGATTTTGTATGCTCCTGTGATCTGACATTTACAACGGCTGTTCAATAAGTTTGTGGTAATTTACTTTAAAATATTCAACTTTTGATTTTCTTGCTTTATATTTGGTTAAACATATAACGTGTTTCTTATGAACACTATGCTAAATATTTAAGAACTTTGAAAATGGTATATATTTTTCAGAAACAGGATAACAACAAAATATGTAATAGCTAAAACAATAAGATGTGTCCAAAAAACACATATACCACTAAAGTGGATTCTTTTTTAGAAACTTAACCTTAATATTTGACCTTGACCTTTTTAGATGACATTGACAATCAAAGATAGGGATTGATGACAGGAATCTTTATGTCAAATATGGGGATTGTAGCTTAAAGAGTGTCAAAGTTATGGCACAATGTTTAGTTTAGTTTAATTTGACCTTAAATTTAAATAGAGCTCCTTATTGCAAACTTTCTTCCAAAATTTGATAGTTCTAGATATTAGAGTTCAGGAGAAAGCAAACCACATAGGGCCTTCTTGAATGTAAAATCAAACTTTCAGGTCATATAGAAGAGAATTATGAGGAAATGACACTAAATCATAGGAGAATATCTTAAAAGTTTTTGATAATTGTGCTCAGGTGAACTAATAAGTGACCAAATATATCAATTAGTAAACAATCATTTTGAGAGACCATAATCAAAGGTCATCATTTATAGCCCTATACTTCATTTCTTGATCAGAAGGGTGGCCAGCCATGTGTTCAGGATGACAAAACAATGCAAACTGTTAACAAATTATACCCTGCATATCACATGCACTCATCATTCGGAACATCACTCGGCCATTTCTATAAACTGCAACAGACCTCAGATGTATGTAAGATGGATGGGTATGTAACACAAGTGTGCATTTTGTTAGGCGGATACAGGGTAAGAAAAATTAGCGCGGAAACAACCAGCGCTATCTTTAGATCTATATCTTTTACTGAAAATAACGTCTGAAAAATCTTAATTTTTGAGAATGACGAATCATTCTCAAAATCTATGATTTTTCAGCCATTCATTAAGAATCTAAGGATTTCTATATAAGGATACAATGGTTTTACGTCAGTGACTTAAACTGGTAGCGTTGACGACATCGAATGTTTTCACTCAAAGGTTTGAGGGCTAACGCCATTTAAACTGACTTCATTGAGTTTTTTCAAAGATTTACTGTGTTTTTTAAAAATAGTCTGTCTATATGTACATCTGAGATTGATCATGAGATTGGCAGAGTGGTGTTCCAAATGGGCTGGTATACTCCAACTCCGTATTTTCGCGGACGTCATATTTTCGCGGCAATCGAATTTTAGCATAATGCTTGCTTTGTTGGTTGTGAATTGATGCATATTTTGTGAACAAACCTTACACATGTCTACCAAATTCAGAAAATCAACAATGTCTTGAACTTTAAATATGTGATTAATAAAAATATCAATGCATTCAAAATCGGCATCGAGTTCCATCATTCAGCCACCCCCTTTCCAAATTACCTCCATTTTCTTGTTTTAAAATCGTAAACAAAATGCAACTTTGACCGATACATGGTGCATAGACAACAAAGAATGTAAAAGTATGGGAAAATCGAATGTTTGGACCTTTATAAATTCTTTAAAGAAAGATTTTGTCAACTACCGTGGGAATATGACGTCCTGACTCAATATGGTGTTCATGACGGTGGTCAACACCCAGAAGCATTTTTCAGCTAATAATTTCCTAGTTTTACCCTTAAAATTCTGCTGATTGACAGATCAAGGAACAGGCTTGTAATGGATATTATTTTTGTTTTTGATTTGTTTTTCATTTGAATCCAATTCACAATTGACTAGTTTGTACTGTGAAAATACGAAGAGCCATGGTATGATTTGCAAACAAATGGCACTGTATAGTCATCCTGCAAGCAGGGCAGTACTTGATAAGTGAAATTAGTACTCTTAACTATCCTTGGAATTTTACACAATTTTTTTGAAAAAGATCATCCAAAGAACATTCTAGAAAAAATTCATTGAAAGTAGCCCATTAGTTTAAAAAAAAGAACTTTATAATTGTTGACTAAAGAATCTGTGCAATCCTAAAAGCTCCCCTTTAGCATGTTGGATGAGCTAATTAAAGTCCTAGTTAAATGAGATATTTGATAAACATTTATGCCCCAAATAAAAGCTGGTCAATAGCCTATTCTTTGTAAATCAACAAAGGGTAATAACTCACAAAATATGATGAATAAAGTTATGGTTCCTGTGCAGTGCACTTCTCCTCAATGAGATCTATCCACCTGTGAAGTTTATTGATTCTAGCTTGCATACTTTTTGAGATATGCTCCTGACAAAAAATGGTCTACAGACAGATTGACCGATCAATCGACAAGTGCATAGAAATAAGCCCCATTCTTCTTCGAAGGGGGGCATAAATATTTTTCGCAGAGAAATTTAAAACCTATTTCTGAAATTTGACTTACGTGAAGAACTTGTGTGCCTTTGAATTTCAGCACTTGTAAGGGCTGTCAACCTTACTACTGGCATACCAGTACGTTTGTTCATTGCTGGAAAAAATGTCATACAGTCATTTGAACTTACTCAATTTATTTTATTTGATTTAACAGAAGACTTTTAACCCTTTCCTGTTCTACAAAATTTTGGACCTGTCCAAATTCAAAGGTTTTGCAGACGAAAATTTAAAGTGGATATAATTTGAAAAATAACCATTCAGTAGGGTAGAAAATAGTGTGGAACAAGAGCCGTCGGAGACGGATTATGCTCCCCGAATAAGGCATTGTCACAAAAACAAGAGCCATGTTGGACATGGACATCCCCCGCCACGAAAGCTTGATAGTAAACTGAAGCCTAATAGATTAAAGATTCTTTTGTACTGTCAGAGATTTACCTCCTATGTATTAAAAATAACAAAGGGCAATAACTCCAAAATTATGCAAGCAAGAGTTATAGTTCTTGTGTATTGCACTTCTCTTCCATGAGATCTATCCACCCATAAAGTTTCAAGTTGATAGCTATCATACTTTAGGAGATATGCTCCAGACAAAATCTAAGTATCAAAAAATAACAAAGGGCAATAACTGCAAAATTATGCAAGTTAGAATTGTAGTTCTTGTGCTCTGCACTTCTCTTCCATGAGATCTATCCACCCATTAATGTTCAAGTTGATAGCTATTATACTTTAGGAGATATGCTCAAGATATAATCTATGTATCAAAAATAACAAAGGGCAGTAACTCCAAAATTATGCAAGCAAGAGTTGTAGTCCTTGTGCACTGCACTTCTCTTCCATGAGATCTATCCACCCATAAAGTTTCAAGTTGATAGCTATTTTACTTTAGGAGATATGCTCCAGACATAATCTAAGTATCAAGGAGATATGCTCTGTGGTCAGATTTCAAAGACTCAAATAAGCTGTTATCTTATACAGCTAACATAATGGTAACAAACATTAAACCCCCTTTTTGCATGACATATTTTAAGACACAAATTTCAAATAGTTTAGGGTAAAGAGCATCTGATTTGCTACTCAAATGTGAAATTTCATCATATTCTGAGCATAAAGACTAGGAGAAATGAAAGAATAACTGTAATTTACGCGCTTACGTAAAGGTAACAAACATTAAGCCCCCTTTTTCCATGATATATTTTTTTTACGTTAATATCAAATTGTTTATAGTAAAGGGCATCTGATTTGCTACACAAATATGAAATTTCACTAAATTCTGACTGTTAGACTAGGAGAAATTTGGGAAAAACTGTTTTTTACCCTAAGTACCCTAAATCCAAAAACCGTCACAGATGCATCATCACTATATCATAGGGAGTTCACATGGCAAGTTTCATTCAATTTGGCCCAGGGGTTATGGAGAAATAGGTGGGGATGGACGGACGGACGGACGGACGGACGGATGGACGGACGGAATTACGGACGTACGGACGGACGGACGGACAGACAAAGCGGCGGCTATATGCTCTCCCTTCGGGGAGCATAAAAAGAAGAAATTGCTTGTCAGAAGCAATTTCTTCTTTTTTCACAATGTTTTCTCAACATAAAATCACAGGCACCTAAAAAGCAGAGATTAACCAGCAAAGGGTTAAATACAGGAGAAATGCCTAGATAGCCAATAGTGCTATAGAGACTCAAGCTCATAATTTTGGGTCAGCATGAAACAGTTTAAACTCAGCAGTAAACAAACATTATAGGCAGTTACAACTATTTTGCGCTGAGCCATCAATATGAAAATAATTATATAAAAATCCGGTAACTTAAGTTTTTTTTCCAAATGTAATGAATTGATACAGTACAAAATTAAAAGCAGGGCTAAATTTTCTCCCCTGAAGCTGCTTAATTATTGTCGAATATAAGCACTGGATATGAAAAAAATTCTTTGCTTATACAAGTGAAAAGTAAATCAATATAAGGGAGAAGCCCCTGTTTAAGAACAAAGAAGCCATGAAAATGCAAATGACTACATTCAAAATAAACCTTTAAAATATAATTTCTTGTATTTTGAAAGGCTAACTTTTAAAATACAAAATTTGTTAACCCTCCTTGTTATGCTAAACAAAAATCTTCTCAAAAATGAATTAAAATCAAAGAGCTGAAAGAGTTATTATGTGTTGGTTCTTATTTTGATAAAAAACAAACCCAGTTTTTTTAAAACTTGTCTGCATGTCATGGTTTTAAAAGGAAAATAAAGTGGTATAAAGATCAGATGGCTCATTTGCACAGCCCTATCTTTTTTTCCAGGACTCCTACCATGAAATATATACAATCTGAACCGTGCTGTTATTTCCTGACAAAATGATCTAGAACTGTCCAAAATGGACTCATACCCCCCACCAGGGCATTGTCCAGTATAAGTGCTTTCAGTAAATGATCTAACTGGAATATGATTGCAATCAAAGTACTGAAAATACTGATAAGTTGGAATGGGTTCAAATGATGGTGACCTCAAGCCACTATCAAAGCTGACGCCACCTGCCCACCACAAGTGAGCACACAAAATATGGTCTTTTGACGGGCGTATATTAATCAATGTATTTGAACAACGAAAGGCGCTTAAACCCCTGAATAGCAATACAGGCTTGAATCTGATGAAAGAAAAATGATAAAAAGGAAGTGATGAAAGAACATAACTAGAAAGCCATGAATGGCTTGTGTCGCTCCACAGGCTTGAATTTCTTGTAATAGCAAATCTAAGTTTTGACTAGATTTTTAGATATTTTGGCTTCTACTGATGTTGAAAAGATTTTCAAAGTTTCCACTATTATAACATAAAGAGAAATGACCTCCGCCCATAAAAGACATATTTTTCTTCAAATCACAATAATTTTTGGCTGAATGATAGTGGATCACCCGAGGATCATACTAATGAGGTTTGTTTGATATCCATCAATAACATTCTGAGAAAATGATTTTCAAAGTTTGCACTATATTACATAAAGTGAAATGACCTCCGCCCATAAAATACATATTTTTCATCCGATCACAATAACTTTTGGTAGACTGATAAAGGGTCACCCAAGGATCATTCATGTAAAATTTGGTTGAAATCTATCAGTTAAATTCTGAGAAAATGATTTTCAAAGTTTCCACTATATAACATATAGCAAAATGACCTCCGCCCATAAAATACATATTTTTCATCCGATCACAATAATTTTTTGTAGACTGATAAAGGGTCACCAAGGGATCATTAATGTAAAATTTGGTTGATATCTATCTGCTAGATTCTGAGAAAATGATTTTCAAAGTTTCCACTATATAACACATAGCAAAATGACCTCCACCCATAAAATACATATTTTTCATCCGATCACAATAATTTTTTGTAGACTGATAAAGGGTCACCCAAGAATCATTCATGTAAAATTTGGTTGATATCCATCAGTTAGATCCTGAGAAAAGTCACTTTTTACCATATTTGGAAATTAGCCACGCCCATTAAATCCATGTTTTTCATTGGATCAAAATTTCTTGAACAACTTTGAAAGAGGGTCACCCAAGGATCATTCCTGTGAAGTTTGGTTGAAATCCATCCAGTAGTTTCTGAGGAGAAGATTTTAAAAGAAAAAGTTTACGACCGGACGCACAGACGCACATACGGACGGACGCACGACGGACACAACGCCATGACAATAGCCCCAGTGGCTTTCAGCCAGTGGAGCTAAAAACAAAGAAAATATATTGTTGCTCTCTTTCAATAAATGCACACGCAGATGATATGATTACCATGCGCCAATCGGGGAGAAAAGAGCATAATTGTTCATGAATATTGTAGCTATTTCGGTGGGACCCGAGGTCTCTTGCAAGAAGAAAAATCATACGATTAATCTTTTGATCATCGAACAATTATATAGTTAGGATGGTTGTAAATGGCTTTCACAAAAAATCTTTGAAAATGATAGACAATTTGGTCATAGTAAAATTGATCTTTTGAATCTGCACATGCAGGTCATCTGATATAAACTTACACGTTAGTGGGTTAACTGTCCCCTAAATTACAGAACATAAAATCATCATACTGATTAACTAGAAAGCCATGAATGGCTTGTGTCGCTCCACAGGCTTGAATTTCTTGTAATAGCAAATCTAGGTTTTGACTAGATTTTTAGATATTTTGGGTTCTACTGATGTTGAAATGATTTTCAAAGTTTCCACTATTATAACATACAGAGAAATGACCTCCGTCCATAAAAGACATATTTTTCATCAAATCACAATGAATTTTGGCTGCATGATAAAAGATCGTCCCAGGATCATACTAATGAAGTTTGATTGATATCTCTCATTTGCATTCTTGAAAATGATTTTCAAAGTTTCCACTATATAACATATAGAGAAATGACCTCCGTCCATAAAATACATATTTTTCATCCAATCACAATAATTTTTGGTAGACTGATATAGGATCACCCAAGAATCATTCATGTAAAATTTGGTTGATATCTATCCATTAGATTCTGAGAAAATGAATTTCAAAGTTTCCACTATATAACATATAGAGAAATGACCTCCGCCCATAAAAGACATATTTTTCATCGGATCACAATGATCTTTGGTAGACTGATGAAGGGTCACCCAAAAATCATTCATGTAAAATTTGGTTGATATCTTTCGGTTAGATTCTGAGAAAATGATTTTCAAAGTTTCCACTATATAACATATAGAGAAATGACCTCCGCCCATAAAATACATATTTTTCATCCGATCAAAAAAATTGTTAATAGACTGATAAAGGATCACCCAAGGATCTTTCATGTAAAACTTGGTTGATATCTAAAAGTTAGATTCTGAGAAAATGATTTTCAAAGTTTCCACTATATAACATATAGAGAAATGACCTCCACCCATAAAAGACATATTTTTCATCTGATCACAATAATTTTTTGTAGACTGATCAAGGGTCACCCAAGGATCATTCATGTAAAATTTAATTGGTATCCATTGATTAGAACCTGAGAAAAGTCACTTTTTACCATATTTGGAAATTAGCCACGCCCATTAAATCCATGTTTTTCATTGGATCAAAATTTCTTGAACAACTTTGAAAGAGGGTCACCCAAGGATCATTCCTGTGAAGTTTGGTTGAAATCCGTCCAGTAGTTTCTGAGGAGAAGATTTTTAAAGAAAAAGTTTACGACCGCATGCACGGACGCACGTACGGACGGACGCACAACGGACACAACGCCATGACAATAGCCCCAGTGGCTTTCAGCCAGTGGAGCTAAAAATGGATGTTTACTTGTATGCCCCGAAATAATGAATATTTCAACGAGAGTACAACTATTCTAGGTTGTGGCGCCGGATGTGTGGAGCATTATAAGACTAATTGAACCTGATACCTCCTGATAAAATGAGCATGATCACATGTACCAAGTTTAAGGTGAATGTTTCCAGGTCTTAACTTCTAATGTTTTATCATTATCACTATATTCAATTATTATTGTGGTTTGTTTATTGTGTAAAGAATATTTACATTTATTCTCTTACAAAATTCTACCAAAGGATAGAAACAACATCAGAGACCCTAATTTGTTTCTCACTGACTATTACTTTTTTTTCTCATTTTCAATATTGGTTCATAATTGCTTTTAGCTGTGAAGCTTTTCATTTGAATGGAATGTATTGTAACAAAATTGGGTTATCCCATTCTAACACTTGCAGATGAATGTATTTATAATCAATCTTTCATGCGTAAGTTGACGTTGTGGTAGCATTGTTACTTAACAGAAAACTTTAGTACATTGAAATTTGTTTCTTTACTATAGAAATATTCAGTGTTTGAAATGATGGTTCACACTTTGGGTTAACCAAACAGGAAATGCTCTCATTTTTTATTGTTGACCAAAAATACAGGAATTTTCAAAAAATCAAAGTTTCGTCTGAAGAATGGAACAACAGAGTCTTTACCGAGTCTTAAAATTTTACTGAGACAACTTTTTTTATTTTATTTGTCACACTACATTCTGTGACAATCGTACAATTATCATACAGCTAAATCAAATCACAAAATGATGGTGCATCCATTCTTTCCGGTATATTTTTTTATTTCACTATATTGTTCTTGGAAAATTGGCATGTTTAAAGCTAAATAATCTAAAAACCCTCTGCTAGAGTAACAAGAGTGCCATAGTCACAATATACGCGTCCACTGTGCTGCTGTTTCACCAAAATACTTGTAAACACTACTTACGGAATTCAAAACATTTGCAGACTACCTATTTAAATTCTAAAGGTCGGTCGGTCAGTCGGTCGGTAAAGAAGGTCCCTTTTTCAATGAAGCAGCTGTAATTCTCCAAACCACGACTACATAGGCACAGTCAGGTGATAGGGAACATTTTGTGAAAGTTACATCCTAACCATTCCATAAATGAAGAAGGAGTTGCATTCACATTAATTTTTTCAAGAAGGCCCCAATTTTCCACAACAAGGCTAAAATTCACATAACAGCGACAATATGCGCTAGGTCAGGTGACAGGAAACATTTTTTGAAAGTTACAACAAAATTGGTCCATAATGGAGGAGTTGCATTCACAAGATTTTTTAGAACAAAGGCCCCTTTATCCATGACCCAGCTTATCTTGCTTTAGGAGTTTATCACAACTACAAAATTTGCATTTTCTTCCTGGATAGCGTATGTATCCAGAACCAGGCGACATGAGCTTAAACACCAATCATTAAAATATCAGAAAATCTTTATTGTAAAAAATCATTGAAAATGGCGCCGCAGAAGATTTTTTTTCCAAATTATGAATTTACTTACTTTTGCTAACCCAACGATTAGTGCATTTCCTAACTGAATTTTTAATTTCATTCGTGCGACGGGAACGTATGTATCGTTTTTCGATCTTTAAAAATGAAATTGGAGTAGAAATTAGAGATCATTTAGACTATTTTTTTTGTCAGAGTGAGACTATATCCTATAAAGTATTTTGCTACAATTTAAACATGTTTAAGATTTTATCGTCTCTGTTTAATTGATAGGACATTAAAAACCACAAAATGTGCCTTCTTAGTGATTTTGGGCGTTATATTCACCAAACCATGACTTTATGCACAAGGTCAGGTCACTAAGAGCATTTTGTGAAATGTTTATCCAAATCGGTCCATAAATGAGGGAGGAGTTGCGTTCACAAGATTTTTTAAATGAAGCCCCCTTTTTCTATGACATGGCTGAAATTTATCAAACTGTTACTTTAAGCGCAATGCCAGGTCACTAGGATTATTCTATGAAAGTTTCATCCAAATTGGTTCATAAATGAGCAAGGCATTTTTCACAGATTTTTTACATGAAGGCCCCTTTTTCCATGGAAAGGCTGAAATTCACCAAACCATGACTTTATGTGCAAGGTCAGGTGACTAGGAACATTCTGTGAAATTTTCATCCAAATCCAACCAGAAACTTAGAAGGAGTTGTGCTCACATGAAGAGTGGATGTATGTACATACAGACAGACATACAGACAGACAGATGGATGGATGGACGGACGGACAGACAGAGAAGAATATTCTAATAAACAACTGCCTCCAGCGGCATATGAAAATGAAATCCAAGAAAATGTTATGCTTGCACAGTCAAAATCGCAAAATTTCTGACTAGCCTAAAGGTGTCACAAATTTGATATTAAATAACACGATACGACATGTTTCTTGAAAGCCAAAAATGTTACTAAACAGCCAATTTAATCGTACAATTGCGATATGAACAAATTTCGGTCGTAGGACCTTTCTTGAAAGTGGCCCCTGAAGGCAAAACACATGGGGTTTGTAAACTTGTTCAAATATTTGATAAAAATAAAGGCTGTAGTTAACTTGTGATAATCTTCAATGATATTTAAAGGATTGTGCACATGGGTATTTTTGCAAAAGTGAATTTATGTCTAAGCAATTCTAAAGAAAATGGACAAAAGTAGAAAGAGAAGATAAATGTTTGCCTATAGACCTGCAATTTTGAGTGAGTTATCAGAAGGTAAATCTTGTCTATACAGATATAGACAAAATTGACCTTTGATCACTCACTTAAACTTGTGGATCTTTACCTTCATCTATCCTTGCTGCGTCCACAATCAAATGAAATTGTCGCGCAGTAGTTAAGCATACGTTTTAAAAATTTTAGCGTCAGATCATTCAACAAAATTTGATGATGCATGAAAGGTTCATGAGGTCTTTCTTTAAAGGTAAGTTATGGAAAGATATGGTCGACACACATTTGGTTTTGGTAAATTAAGATTTTCTGATATCTTAAGTAATTGAAAAGCATAGAAAATACAGGATTGATGACCAAAGGTCTTAGTATTGTGATTTAAACATGGTAATCCCAGGGTTTTCATATCAAAGTGAAATGTACTTTAAAAATTATTACTGCTAACTTTGTTAAATTATTTCATTAAAAATGCAATCAATTTTTGTGCATGAAGTTATAAAGAAAAATAGTTTCTTTCAATCAAGAAAATCTACAGATTTAGTCAACACAATCAATTTTAGTTAAAAACATAACATGTTCGCTACTGGCATGTTCTTTACAACAAATTACATTGCCCTCATAAGCTGGAATTAAGCTTTCATTTTGTTGATATGTTGAACAAAATTACTAATTACAATAATCGGTATGCAAATATGGTATCAAAGTTCGATTTCAAATTGAAAAAGGTTGCATGCCCCATAACAGCATTTTTTCAGAATGTTAACTTTGGCAGATGACCTTGACCTTTTAACATAACCATGACCTTGGTACCTACAGATGTACATCACTGAGATATTTCATCATGCCAATCATGAAAAGTATCAAGAATAAATTTGAATAACATGTTTAATTTTTTGGTTCAGTTTTAAATAAGTCTGACAGATGACCTTGACCCGGTTATTTGATCTGGACCTTTGTATCTACATATGCACGTTATTTGGATTCATCACCATGCCAAATATTAGGCTCGTACCTTAAAAAGGCTTGAAGATATTGGCAATGTTAAGTTTTTAGGTTAAGTTTTGAATTATATGACCTTGACAGATGACCTTGACCTTGTCACATGACCTTCATTTTTATATTTTTGTGTTTGTTAAGTTTTGCTGACAGACAGAAAGATGGATAGACAGACAGAAAGACAACAGTAAATAAATATGCCCCGATTTTTCCATGTGGGGGCACAAAAAGGGGCTCTTTCAATGTAATTTTAGTGTTCACCACTGGGAATTCTTTGGTTATGAGAAGCACTAGCTTCTGCGATCTAAATGCAATAATAATAACTGAAACGTGTAATAGGCTCATACAAACAAACACTACTCTCTTCATAACTTATGATTAAATTATCATGAAGTAGCTTTTTTTACGATTTCCTCACGATGAGACATTTCCTTTAGGACAACTTTGTGTTCAAGCTTACAAAGAAGATACAGTCTCAAATTCATTTTCATTAAGGTATTAACTTTATCATTAACCAATGAGAATTTACCTTTCTTGTAGGACTTGTGAGAATTAAATCATTAGACATATCAAAATAACTTTTTTAGCAGCTAGACTACATACCTGTCCTCTCTGCCTCTCTAAAGAGGCGATCCTCCTCAAGAGGGCAGCTTTCTCCCTCTTGCTGGCCCTCTCTGTCAGGAATAGGCGTCTTGTCACAGAAGTCTTCAAATTTTGGGAAAATGATAATAACCCTTAATTGTCATGTTGAATAAAAGAAACATGGTTAAAACCGTATTAAAAGCAAAGTTCAAGGAGGACTTATTATCAGTCAGTATTACTTTTGAAGATACAATTTCTAAACAGACAGAAAGACAACAGTAAATAAATATGCTCGATTTTTCCATGTGGGGGCATAATAAGGGGCTCTTTCAATGTAATTTTAGTGTTCACCACTGGAAAATCTTTGGTTATGAGAAGCACTAGCTTCGCAATCTAAATGCATAATGATAAAATAGGCTCATACAAACAAACACTACTCTCTTCATAACTTATGATTAAATTATCATGAAGTAGCTTTTTTTACGATTTCCTCACGATGAGACATTTCCTTTAGGACAACTTTGTGTTCAAGCTTACAAAGAAGATACAGTCTCAAATTCATTTTCATTAAGGTATTAACTTTATCATTAACCAATGAGAATTTACCTTTCTTGTAGGACTTGTGAGAATTAAATCATTAGACATATCAAAATAACTTTTTTAGCAGCTAGACTACATACCTGTCCTCTCTCCCTTTCTAAAATGGCGATCCTCCTCAAGAGGGCAGCTTTCTCCCTCTTGCTGGCCCTCTCTGTCAGGAATAGGCGTCTTGTCACAGAAGTCTTCAAATTTTGGGAAAATGATAATAACCCTTAATTGTCATGTTGAATAAAAGAAACATGGTTAAAACTGTATTAAAAGCAAAGTTCAAGGAGGACTAATTATCAGTCAGTATTACTTTTGAAGATACAATTTCTAAACAGGCTGCTGTTTGTCTATACCTTCTTCTGATTAAGAACAAGAGGGACGTTGGCCCTGGGTCGCTCACCTGAGAAAAAAGCTTCATTACCTAGGTATGTCCATGCAACCACAGAAAAAGACATTTTCACTTATTCAATCAGATAACATTTGAAATAATCATTCCCCCCCTCTGCTCCTCCCCTGGACATTATTTATTTAAGCTTTTTCCATAAAAGGTCTGTGATCAGCTAATCTATGCCAGATATACAGGCTGAGTCTGAGACTTTTAAAGTTTTCTTTAATGAGTTGATCAATCCATGTCAAATATAAAGGCTGTAGGAATTCAAAATTCTCAACAAAGCACTCCCCCCTCCCCCAAGATGCTCTGCACCTGGTGAATCTACAGAGTCATGAATTTAGCTAATTCAATATATGTCCATATGCTGATCATCCATACCAATTTTCAAGTCTGTAGGACTCCTGGTTCAGAAGAAGAATAAGGTTAAAGATTTCAAAATTGATCCAAAGTACTACCCCCTGCCCCCTAATGCTTCGCATCTGGTGGCCCTACATTCATGATTTTAGCTATTTTATTTTAGATCCATATGCTTATCATCCATGCCAATATTGAAGTCTGTAGGGCTCCTGGTTCATTAGAAGATGAACATTAAAGTTACAAAATTTTCACAAAAGTACTACCCCCTCCCCCTGGTGCTCCGCACCTGGTGGCTTTACAGTCATGATTTTAGCTATTTTTATTAAGGTCTATGAGCTGATCCTCCATGCCAATTTTCAAGTCTGTAGGGCTTGTGGTTCATCAGAAGAAGAAGGTTAAAGATTACAAAATTTTCACAAAAGTACTACCCTCTCCCCCTTTGTGCTCCGCACCTGGTGAATCTACAGTCATGATTTTAGCTATTTTTATAAAGGTCCATGCCAATATTCAAATCTATAGGACTCCTGGTTCAGAAGAAGAGAAAGGTTAGAGATTACAAAATTTTCATCAAAGTACTACCCCCTCCCCCTTGGTGCTCCGCACCTGGTGGCTTTACTAATAAGATTTTAGCTATTTATATTAAGGTCTATGAGCTGATCCTCCATGCCAATTTTCAAGTCTGTAGGGCTTGTGGTTTAGAAGAAGAAGAAGGTTAAAGTTTACACAATTTTCACAAAAGTACTACCCTCTCCCCCCTGGTGCTACGCACCTGGTGAATCTATAGTCATGATTTGAGGTATTTTTATAAATGTCCATATGCTGATCATCCATGTCAATATTCAAATCTGTAGGTCTCCTGGTTCAGAAGAAGAAAAAGGTTAAAGATTACAAAATTTTCATCGAAGTACTACCCCCTCCCCCCTGGTGCTCCGCACCTGGTGGCCCTACAGATATGCTTTTAGCAATTTTTATTTAGGTCTATGAGGTGATCATACATGCAAAATTTTAAGGCTGTAGGCCTTCATGATCAGAAGAAGAAGAAGGTTAAAGATTACAAAATTTTCCCAAAGTACTACCCCCTCCCCCCTGGTGCTCCGCACCTGGTGGCCAAACAGATATGATTTTAGCTATTTTTATTAAGGTCTATGAGCTGATCATCCATGCCAAATTTCAAGGCTGTAGGGCTGCTGGTTCAGAAGAAGAAGAATTTTAAAGATTTTCTTAAATTTTTAACTTTGGTTACCATAGCAACCAGAGTTTTTCACCGATTTCAATTCTTTTAGCAATTTTTAAAGGGGACCACCTAAGGAACATTTCTGCCAAGTTTGGTTAAAATTGGCCTAGTAGTTTAGGAGGAGATGTCGTTTAAAGAAATTGTTGACGCACGACGGACGAAGGACGACGGCCGACACACGGACGCCGGACAAAAGGTGATCACAATATCTCACTTGAGCACGTTGTGCTCAGGTGAGCTAAAAATGATTTAACACTGAAAGCAAAGGGTAAGCTGGTCATTATTTCTTTATTTTCTGGTCCTGGGATGATTTAAACATGCTAATTGAAAAAAAAAGAACAACTGAAAAAATGCACTTTTTTAGATTTTTATCATCCTAACTCTATAAGAACAAGATTTCATTATACTTCATCTAAGATGATTCTTCGAATATGCAGGGTTGGCAAGTATTGACCGGGGCGATTTTAACTGGGTGCTTTTTACTAATTAAAATGCCCCAGTCAATACTCCTCAGAGTGGTCAATACTGGTCAATACCGGTCAATACTCGTTGATTGCAAAAAACTGGATAGTCAAAACTGGTTATTTGAAAATTCTAGTTGGCTGATGTGATTGAGTTGTCAAATTATTGTGCATTAATGTATTAAGTATTGTGTACATATAAGTGTATATACATAAATACACTGGTTTATCATTATCCTGGCTATGGTCATGGAAAAGGCTATAATGCCAATTTTAATGAAAACCCTGTACTGGTACGGGTAACTTAATTGACAACACTTTCACACTTATCAACTGGAAAGCCATGAATGGCTTGAGTCGCTCCACAGGCTTGAAATTCTTGTAATAGCAAATAAAGTTTTGCCTTGATTTTTAGATATTTTGGGTTCTATTGATGTTAAAAATGATTTTTCAAAATTTCCACTATATAACATATAGAGAAATAACCTCTGCTCATAAAAGACATATTTTTCACCCAATCACAATAATATTTGTCTGCATGATAATGGGTCACCCAAGCATCAAAAATGTACCAAAAATGTTTGATTGATATCCATCAATAATATAGTGAGAAAATGATTTTCAAATTTCCACTATATAATATAAAGAGAAATGACCTCCGCCCATAAAATACATAATTTTCATCCGATCACAATTTTTTTTTGTAGACTGATAAAGCAACACTCAAGGATCATAACAGTTAAATTTGGTTGATATCCATCCATTACATTCTGAGAAAATGATTTTCAAATTTTCCACTGTATAAAATATAGAGAAATGACCTCTGCCCATAAAATCCATATTTTTCATCCAATCAAAATAATATTTGGTGAACTGATAAAGGTTCACTCAAGGATCATTCCAGTGAAATTTCAGTGGTATCCATCAATTACATTCTGAGAAAATGATTTTCAAAGTTTCTACTACATAACATATAGAGAAATGACTTCCACCAATAAAATGCATATTTTTCATCCGATCACAACAATTTTTTCTAGACTGATAAAGAATCATGTAAAATTTAATTGGTATCCATCAATTAGAATCTGAGAAAACTCACTTTTTACCATATTTGGAAATTAGCCATGCCCATTAAATCCATATTTTTCATTGGATAAAAATTTTTTGAACAACTTTGAAAGAGAGTCACCCAAGGATAATTTCTGTGAAGTTTGGTTGAAATTCATCCATCAGTTTCTGAGGAGAAGATTTTTAAAAAAAAAGTTTACGACCAGACGCACGGACGGATGGATAGACGGATGGACGGACAAACACACGACATACACAACGCCATGACAATAGCCACAGTGGCCTTCTGCCAGTCGAGTTTAAAATGGGAGCGCAATTTCACACATTTCAAATTGCAATCAGATGTCAAGCACAATTCATAACTATCATCTCAATGACCAGTGATTGTATATTGAAACTAGAAAGCCATGAATGGCTTGAGGCGCTCCACAGGCTTGAAATTCTTGTAAAAGCAAATAAAGGTTTTGACTAGATTTTTTAGATATTTTGGGTTCTACTGATGATGAAAATGATTTTCAAAGTTTCAACTATATAACAGATAGAGAAATGACCTCTGCTATTAAAAGACATATTTTTCATTAAATACAAATAATTTTTGGCTGCATGATAATGGGTCACCCAAAGATCATACCAAAAATGTTTGATTGATATCCATCAATTACATTCTGAGAAAATGTTTTTCATAGTTTCCACTATTTAATATATTGAGAATTGACCTCCACATATCCAACAATCAGATTTTGAGAAAATAATTTTCAAATTTTCCACTATATAACATATAGAGAAATGACCTCTGCTATTAAAAGACATATTTTTCATTAAATAAAAATAATTTTTGGTACACTGATAAAGGATCACTCAAGGATCATTCCAAAGAAATTTGGTTGATATCCATCAGTTACATTCAGAGAAATTGATTTTCAAAGTTTCCTATATATAACATATAGAGAAATGACCTCTGCCCATAAAATGCATATTTTTCATCCAATCACAATGATTTTTTGTACACTGATACAGGATCACTCAAGGATCATTCCAGTGAAATTTGGTTGATATCCATCAGTTACATTCAGAGAAATTGATTTTCAAAGTTTCCACTATATAACATATAGAGAAATGACCTCTGCCCATAAAACGCATATTTTTCATCCAATCACAATGATTTTTTGTAGACCGATAAAGGATCACACAAGGATCATTCCAGTGAAATTTGGTTGATATCCATCAATTACATTCTGAGAAAATGATTTGCAAAGTTTCCACTATATAACATATAGAGAAATGACCTCCGCCCATAAAATGCATATTTTCCATCCGATCACAATGATTTTTTGTAGACTGATAAAGGGTCACCCAAGGATCATTCATGTAAAATTTAATTGGTATCCATTGATTAAAATCTGAGAAAACTCACTTTTTACCATATTTGGAAATTAGCCACGCCCATTAAATCCATGTTTTTCATTGGATCAAAATTTCTTGAACAACTTTGAAAGAGGGTCACCCAAGGATCATTCCTGTGAAGTTTGGTTGAAATCCATCCAGTAGTTTCTGAGGAGAAGATTTTTAAAGAAAAGTTTACGACCGGACGGACGCACGCACGCACGCACGCACGGACGGACGGACGCACGACGGACACAACGCCATGACAATAGCCCCAGTGGCTTTCAGCCAGTGGAGCTAAAAACTAAGACACACCCATGCAATCATTAGCGCAGTCCAGACTCAATTTGTGTAACATTTATTGGTCCCTGGTAGATCCCAATAGTCCTATAAACAGTCATTCTGATTTTTCATACAAATATTTTGGCCTTTTATACAGGGATGAGTGTCTTTTTCACTGTGTTTATTGGAGCATAAAGTGCAAATGCCTTAGCAAGTGGCAAATAACGCCCGTTAACGCCATGTGCTCAGGCAATTGAACTTTATACCCAAATAAATGCAGTAAAAAAGGCACTTGTCCCTTATAATTGCAATCCTTTCAATCGAAGAAACTATTAAAATACTCGGCCAAAATTAAAAGCTTCAAGTCTACTTTCTGTGCGTATAGATAATACAATCTATTTTTAGATCGTGTATTCTTTATCTCACTATCGAAGTGAAATGTCATAAAGTAAAACAAGAGCACCACCTACTGTTGCCTACGCTCAGCTGTCGAGTGCTGGATGGTGGTAAAAAAAGTCGAAAAAGGGGCATAATTTGCACAAAATGCATCTAGAGTTATCCCCTTTGATAGTATAGGTTGCTCTTTTGATGGTGAACATGTGTGCCAAGTTACAAGTGAATGCCTTCAGTAGAACCAGAGATATAAGAAAATGTCAAAGTTTTCGCATAACAACGACGCCGACGACGACACGGAGGCTATAGCAATACCTCAGGTTTTCTCTGAAAAACAGCTGAGCTAACAAATGATACACAAATAAGCAATATCTTTGAAATTTGTAGAGAAGCTTCTCTCTGAGAAAACTTCAGGACAAAATTGTGTCTACAGACGGACAGACGGATGGATGGACAGATTGACAGACAGAAGGCCATGGCGAATCCAGAATACCCCTTCTCTTTGTAGGTGGGGGATATAATTAATTTCTTAACCTTTAAATACATCAAACTTTAAATCAATTGCCAATTGCCATTTAAGTCTTAACTGGTGTAAGGTGAGCAAATTTTGTACATATATATTCATATGAGCCTCTCAGTTAAGCAAGAGGAAACGTTGACAGAGCGGAGCAATGCAAATGTTGTTATATTGTCAGCAACAAATGAAATAGAGAATTTTGTGATTGGTTTTCTTGAAAAGGAAGGTGCTGAGTTAATTCGGTAAATTTGAGCTTAGAATCTGTGGAAGACGTGTTATGCTTGTTAATGTGTTCATTTAGCGTAACATTGGCAGGAAGCAGCAGAAGGTATCAAGTTGTCTTATCAATCCAGGATATCTTAAGCACTAATAGTGCATTTGAGAAGCTTAAAACTGTCAGAAAAATCAATTTAGAGTCTGCAATTTGTTACCACCCCCTGACTAGATTAACGCCAGTAATTTGGTAGAGGCTTCTTCGACCACATAAAACTTTTCAAATTTATTTCCAAAAGGTCAGGGCATAATTTGCAATACATTTCATAGAAATTCTGTTTGTACTTTTAAAATAATCCAAAGTTGTATTGGGTGGATACTTTTTTATACTCAATATATAAAACTCATTATTTATAATTCTTGAAGTAAGTGTTATCATGTCAAAAACATAAATCAATCAATTTTTTTTGCAGAATTTATTATTTTCTAATGACTAAAATCTTAGTGGTATTAGGTTTAATAGAAGGTGTTTAAGTTATACCCATACATTGCATGCAAGAATTGGCAAAAACAACACAAACAAGCAAATTCGTTGAATTGATATCCCCCGCCGAACATATTTTCATTGTCAATGGAGTTAATATCAAACTTAGGTACAGGTTATCTTTTATCTACATCAACCTATAGTTTTCAAGAAATAGCAGGAAACAAATATCACTCTGTATGTATATGCCGTAAACAGTCAGGGGCAGTAACTCTAAATGCGACAGTCGAACTGGATAACCCCGACGATATGCACATGTCCTCATTGTAGTGAAGCTGTGTGCCAAGTTTCATTGAAATCCGGTCTACAGTTTTCAAGAAATAGCGCGGAACGAATATCACTATGTATGTATATGGCTTAAACAGTCAGGGGCAGTAACTCTAAATGCGACAGTCGAACTGGATAACCCCGACGATATGCACATGTCCTCATTGTAGTGAAGCTGTGTGCCAAGTTTCATTGAAATCCGGTCTACAGTTTTCAAGAAATAGCGCGGAACGAATATCACTATGTATGTATATGGCTTAAACAGTCAGGGACAGTAACTCTAAATTCTGCGGTCGAACCGGGTAACCCCGACGATATGCGCAGGTCCTCATTGAAGTGAAGCTGTTTGCCAAGTTTCTTTAAAATCTGGTCTATAGTTTTCAAGAAATAGCGCGGAAACGAATATCACTCTGTTTGTATATGGCTTAAACAGTCAGGGGCAGTTACTCTAAATTCGCTGGTCGAACTGGGTAACCCTGATGATATGCGCATGTCCTCATTGAAGTGCAGCTGTGTGCCAAGTTTCATTTAAAAAACGGTCTATAGTTTTCAAGAAATAGTGCGGAAAAGAATATCACTCTGTATGTATATGGCTTAAACAGTCTGGGGGAGTAACTCTAAATTTGACTGTCAAACTGGGTAACCCCAACTTTATGCACATGTCATCATTGTAGTGAGGCTGTGTGCCAAATTTCAATAAAATCCGGTCTACAGTTTTCAAGAAATAGCGCGGAACAAATATCAATATGTATGTATATGGCTTAAACAGTCAGGGGCAGTAACTCTAAATTCCGCGGTCGAACCGGGTAACCCCAGCGATATGCGCATGTCCTCATTGAAGTGAAGCTGTTTGCCAAGTTTCTTTAAAATCTGGTCTATAGTTTTCAAGAAATAGCCCTGAAACAAATATCACTCTGTTTGTATATGGCTTAAACAGTCAGGGGCAGTAACTCTAAATTCAGCAGTCGAACTGGGTAACCCCGACAATATGCGCATGTCCTCAATAAAGTGCAGCTGTGTGCCAAGTTTCATTGAAATCCGGTCTATAGTTTTGAAGAAATAGAGTGGAAAAGAATATCACTCTGTTTGTATATGGCTTAAACAGTCAAGGGCAGTAACTCTAAATTTGGCGGTCAAACCAGGTAACCCTGACGATTTGCGCATGTCCTCATTGTAGAGAAGCATTGTGCCAAGTTTCATTAAAATCTGGTCTATAGTTTTCATGAAATAGAGTGGAAAAGAATATCACTCTGTATGTATATGGCTTAAACAGTCAGGGGCAGTAACTCTAAATTTGACAATTGAACCGGGTTACCAGGCGATATGCGCATGTCCTCTTTGTAGTGAAGCTGTGTGCCAAATTTCATTAAAATCTGGTCTACAGTTTTCAAGAAATAGCGCAGAATGAATATCACTCTGTATGTATATGGCTTAAACAGTCAGGGGCAGTAACTCTAAATTCGGCAGTCGAGCCCGGCAACTCCAACGATATGCACATGTCCTCTTTGTAGTGAAGCTGTGTGCCAAGTTTCATTAAAATCTGGTCTACAGTTTTCAAGAAATAGCGCGGAAACGAATTTCACTGTATGTATCTGGCTTAAACAGTCAGGGGCAGTAACTCTAAATTCGACGGTCAAACCGGTTAACCCCGACGATATGCCCATGTCCTCATTGTAGTGAAGCTGTGTGCCAAGTTTCATTGAAATCCGGTCTAAAGATTTCAAGAAATAGCGCGGGAACAAATGTCGGACAGACGGACGGACGGACGACAGACAGTGAGTGATCACAATAGCTCACCTTGAGCACTTTGTGCTCAGGTGAGCTAAAAAGTATTACAGATCAAAGATCTATAGATCTACTCCACTGTATAATACAGTCAAGAGAACAGAAGAATGTATTAAAGTATTTACCGAATACTCTCTAACTCTGCCTTCAGAATACATACTGGCTATTCTGATCTGGAATATATAAAGGTATTTCATGTACTACAGGCTACAGAATGAGTTAAAGAGCTGGTTGTAAATTTTATATAAATAAGAAATGTTTGTAAAACATTAATGCCCACATTAAAGTAGGTCAATAGCCTATTCTTTGTCAATCAACAATGGGAAATAACTCACAAAAAATAATGAGTATAGTTATGGTTTTTGTGCACTGCACTTCTCCTCAATGAGATCTATCCACCTGTAAAGTTTCATGATTCAAGCTTGCATGCTTTTTGAGATAATATGCTCTGGACAAAAAACAGTCTATGGACAGATGGACGGACTGACAAGTGCAAAGCAATATACCCCTCTTCTTCGAAGGGGGGCATAAAAAATGTTTAAATAAGTCTTGAAAGACCTCTAGCTTGTGGGAAGTCATTTGCATTGTCTTACTTATTGTGAATTTTATATTAAAAACTGGTGTTACAGATTCAAATAAGAACCTCCACTTTATAATATAGACCAAGATCAGCATGTAAAGATCCTAGCCTTTCTTGCCTGCTTTCTTCTTTTATCATGCAATTAAGCCTGTTTTTATCTAATATCACCTGTCTGATAACATAGCATGATATCAGGCAGTCTATTTTTAGAAACAGTTTGCATACACTCACTTTTTATTTATTTATTTTTTTTTAGGGTTCATTATAATTTAGCACTGAAAAATGATTGCATGATAAATAGAATAATATATTAGAGTCTTAAGATATCATTGTTATCTGGTCTTGGCTGCGAGAAATTATCATGACTTGGCAAAGCCTCGTCATGATAAAGTCTCCCAACCTCAAGCAGATAACATTAATATTTAAGACACTTACTTGTTATTCTCTATTTATATTGTGGGGAATAAACTAGAGGCTTGTTGAAAATTGATGATTTCTTGAAACCAAATCTAAATTCAATAGGATAAGAGTTGAATGAATGCCTCTAGCAGGGGTGTGGAATTCTCATGCCTGAATTGTGTTTCTTCCAGTTGACAAGTACATTTTTTCTAAGCCACTTTTCCTTGGACAAGTTAATGCCAGGACTTACATCTAAAAATAGTACTAAAAAGCTCTAAGAGATTAAACAAGAGGGCCATAGTGGCCCTAAATCGCTAACCTGAATGAACTGTCAAAAATTGTTTAAAATAGGTTTAGAAAAAGGATGATGAATTCTAAACAAATTTCAGGTTGATCTGGAAAACAATGTGGGCTCTAGAGTACAAATAAGGGTTCTCTATGATTTCACCCTGATGATTATTCTAAGATGTAAGCCAATGACCTAGTTTTTGACCCCGATTGACCTAATTTCAAACTCATCTGAGATTTTATCAAGACAATCATTCTGACCAAATTCCAGGTTGATTGGGAAAAAAATGTGGCCTCTTAAGTGCATACAGGGTTTTTCTAAGCTTTGACCCCGTGACCTAGTTTTTGAACCCAGTTGACCCAAATTTGAACTCATCCAAGATTTCATTGAGACAATCATTCTGACCAAATTTCAGGTTGACCAGGCAAGAAATGTGGCCTCTAGAGTGTATACAAGGTTTTTCTAAGTTTGACCCCGTGACCTAGTTTTTAACCCCATTTGACCCAATTTCAAACTCGTCGGAGATTTTATCAAGACAATCATTCTGACCAAAGGGGCAGGTTCAGAAAGTGGCATTTTTGGCCCTGTAACAAATTTTAATAAAAATGTTCTCATGAGTTTGTTTTTGATCTATGATATTTAAAATGTTAGCCGAAAACATGATGGTTCTATCTTGCGTCGCCATGGCAACCATAAACCTCAGATCTACAAATTTATCCATTTTCACCCATTCTTGATATAATACAGATTTAGGTATGTATAAAATGTGTGAAAAACTTTTAAGGCTATAAAATAATTGTATTTTAACATCAAAACATGATGAGACATATTGCCATGGAAACACAACCAATTTTAATAAAAAAAATATCAAAATTATGTTAAAAAAAGGCATATTTGACAATATTCCATTAAATGACAGAACCTTTTTCTCTTTTTTTTTGGTTCATATATTATATTCATTTATTAGATGTTAGATACATAATTCTATTATCTGACAAAAGAAAATATGTTACCATGGCAACCACTTACAGGTTTTTCAAGAGTAAATAGTGATTCACCTTTCATTTTTTCAGTAGAACATTTTGCATGGCATGTCCTTAATTTCAAGAAAAATTTAGAGAAAATGATGGGTCTTAAGTAATAAATTGAGTTGAAAATATCTAATTTATATTGTACTTCTGGTTGCCATGGAAAATGACTTGTGAAAAAAAAACTCATTTTATGAGTTTTTGAAGTCGCTTACATCAGTTTTGCAAGAAACTAGAACTGTCGCAGAGCAGACTTATACCCCTCACAAGCACATTATCAGACTGCAAGTGCTATTAGTATGGGATGTGTTTGTAACAAATATTGACGTCATATGCTGCATTTTGCATGAAGTTTCATGATTCTAGGTTACTTGGTTCTTGAGTTTGAGTCTGTTAACGAAAATTGAAAAAAAATTGACTGTGACCTTGATCTTTGACCTATCCGACCCAAAAACATTAGGGCACTTCCTTGGGTCATAAGCAAAATTTGTATAAGGTTTCGTGATTGTAGGTTACTTGGTTTTTGAGTTAACTTCTGGAAACGAAAAGGTCTACGGTCGGACGGACGGATGGACATATAATCTTGGACAAGTTGGTCAAATGGGGTTAAAAACAAGGTCACGATGTCAAATTATTGGGGATAAAAATATGGATACTCTACATGCCTAACTTTTTGCCCAACTAACCTTTCCAATCAAGTATCAAAATGAAATTTTACACATATTCAAAATGGGTCAAGTGGGCTCAAAAACTTTATCTCCATTCAAATATAAGAAAATTTGAAATTGAAAGACCTCTAAAGTGGTAACAAAGAGAATGTTCTAAAGACTCTTTTCCCATGACATACCTGGGAATACCGGTATAACCAAAATCAATAGGATCCTTCCATGCAGACAAATATTTACAGCAATATTGAGAAAGCTTGGAACAAAGTTGTGACCTCTAGAATGACACAAAAGAAATAGTATATTATAGGGCTTCTTTTCCCATAATAAACCGGTGCCTCAAAATGAAACCATTATTAGTAGGGTCATTCCTTATACAATGACAAATATCCTAAGCAGAGTTAGGAAAGATTGATCCAAAATCGTCTTTAAGGCTCCTTTTCTTGTAACATATGTATGAGTGCCACCACAAGCAACATGCATTTCTTCTAGACAAACATTCTGAGCAAGTTTGAGAAAGATTGAGCAAAAATAGTGACCTCTAGTGCTAAAGAAGATTTTGCCTTTCCCCTTGGTGTTACCTTGACCTTTGTGATCAAGACGCCATATTCACAAATAACTTTTTAATGGACAATCTTGCCAACTAATATGAAAATCCATCCATAGATGGGACAGTAAATGACCAAAAATCAATATTATATACAAATTTTGACCTTTGACCTCTTGCTGTGACCTTGACCTTTGAAACCAAAATACGAGGTTCAGAAAAAACAAAACACGATATTCATAAATAATTTTTATGGACAATCTTGCCAACTTATGTGATAATCCATCCATAGATGGGACAGTAAATGACCAAAAGTCAATATTATACCCCAATTTGGACCTTTGCCCTCTTGCTGTGACCTTGACCTTTGAGATCAAAACACGAAGTTCAGAGAAAAACAACAACAAAACAAGATATTCACAAATAATTTTTTCATGGACAATTTTGCCAACTTATGTGAAAATCCATCCATAGATGGGAGGGTATAACCATTACCAAAAATCATTATTATACCCCAATTTTGACCTTTGACCTCTCGCTGTGACCTTGACTCTTGAAACCAAAACACGAGGTTTAGGAAAAACAAAACGTCTTATCAATATGTACAATTTTGCCAACTTATGTGGAAATCCATTGTCAAATGCCTGTGATATTGACCAAAAATGAATATCATACCCGAATTTTGACCTTTGACCTCTGAGGGCAAAAAGTTAACTTTTAAGCTGGGAGCCACCCAACAACCAAAAATTGCTTGTAAGTTTTAGTTTTTAAAAATAGTAAGAATTTCACTATAAATGAAATAAAGTTGGTTGTGCAGTGGCCCCCATGGTTTTACTGGGTCTAAAGTTGTGATTTTCACCTTTTTTCTAGGAATTTGCATAATTTGCACGTGTTTTTCTTCCATTTTCTACAAGAAGGTGACGCTTGACATACATTTCGATGCCAGTATTTTGAAGTTCAATCTCCACTTGCATGTATGAAACATTAATATCAATAATTAAATCAAATTAAAAAATCAAGAGTTTTTAGGGCAAATTCTGTAGTTAGTGAACATGCTCCTTTCAGGTCAATTGGGCCAAAAATGTGGCCTCTAGAGTGCATACAAGGTTTTTCTAAGATTTGACCCCATGACCTACTTTTTGACCCCAGTTGACCCAAATTCAAACTTGTCCAAGATTTCATCAAGACAATCATTCTGACCAAATTTCAGGTCAATTGGGCCAAAAATGTGGCCTCTAGAGTGTATACAAGGTTTTTCTAAGATTTGACCCCGTGACCTAGTTTTTGACCCCAGTTGACCCAATTTCGAACTTGTCCAAGATTTTATCAAGACAATCATTCTGACCAAATTTCAGGTCAATAAGGCCAAAAATTTGGCCTCTAGAGTGCATACAAGGTTTTTCTTAGATTTGACCCCATGACCTACAATTTGACCCCACTTGACCCAAATTCAATTTTGTCCAAGATTTCATCAAGACAATCATTCTGACCAAATTTCAGGTTGATCAGGCGCAAAATGTGGCCTCTAGAGTGTATACAAGGTTTTTCTAAGATTTGACCCTGTGACCTAGTTTTTGACCCCAGTTGACCCAATTTCAAACTCGTCCGAGATTTTATCAAGACATTCATTCTGACCAAATTTCAGGTTGATCTGGTTAAAAATAAGGCCTCTAGAGTGCATACAAGGTAAATGTTGACGGACTGACGACGGAAGACGGACATCCACCTACCCACAAAAGCTCACCTTGAGCACTTCGTGCTCAGGTGAGCTAAAAATATCATAATTGTTATATGAAAGGGTAGAATATTTTGTTTTTAATGAAGAAAATGCTGAAGTCCAGTATTTTCTACTTTATAAAACAATGTTTTCTCAAAACTTATCTTTTTCAGGGATAAGCTCTTTTTGATCCTAGACCGTAAGAAAATCATCTTCACTGTAAAGTTTCATTGAAATGGGCCCAATGGCTCAGAAGGAGATGTTGTTCAAAGATTTTGGGGTCAAAATAAGCCCCGCCCTGCCACACCCATATTTGGGGGGTCAATCCTAATTTCCTGAACAACTTTGGAAATGGGTCACCCAAGGAACATTCTGGTCAAGTTTCGTAATAATCCACTTATTGATTTAGGAAGAGAAGATGTTTAAAGAAAAGTTTACGCACGCAAGCACGACGGACACCTCGCCATGACAATAGCTTGCTGGCCTTCGGCCAGTGGAGCTTTAAACGGGCCCTGAAGATGTATAGATGCCCAAGCTGACCAGAATACCACAAATCAAACTTACAATATCCTTTACTTTTTGTGAACAGTATATGTTATTTTTCATGCAGAAAAAATCTTTTTTACCTGTAAGAGTAACCAAATTTGCGCAAACCAAATTTTTAATACACAGAAAGTAACTGAACGGGAAAACTAGATGATTTTTGAAGGTTTTCCTATATTCACCCATCATGCTCAGATGAGCTAAAAGGAATGCGCCTGGGGGGAGCCGAAATATGACCCCAGGGTCTTGATATGAAACTAGAAAGCCAAGAATGGCTTGTGTCACTCCACAGGCTTGAATTTCTTGTAAAGCAAATCTAAGTTTTGACTAGATTTTTAGATATTTTGGCTTCTACTGATGTTGAAAAGATTTTCAAAGTTTCCACTATTATAACATATAGAGAAATGACCTCCGCCCATAAAAGACATATTTTTCTTCAAATCACAATAATTTTTGGCTGAATGATAATGGATCACCCAAGGATCATACTAATGAAGTTTGATTGATATCCATCAATTACATTCTGAGAAAATGATTTTCAAAGTTTGCACTATATTACATAAAGAGAAATGACCTCCGCCCATAAAATACATATTTTTCATCCGATTACAATAATTTTTGGTAGACTGATAAAGGGTCACCCAAGGATCATTCATGTAAAATTTGGTTGAAATCTATCAGTAAGATTCTGAGAAAATGATTTTCAAAGTTTCCACTATACAACATTTTGCGAAATGACCTCCACCCATAAAATACATATTTTTCATCCGATCACAATAATTTTTTGTAGACTGATAAAGGGTCACCAAGGGATCATTAATGTAAAATTTGGTTGATATCTATCAGTTAGATTCTGAGAAAATGATTTTCAAAGTTTCCACTATATAAATTATAGAGAAATGACCTCCGCCCATAAAATACATATTTTTCATCCGATCACAATAATTTTTTGTAGACTGATAAAGGGTCTCCCAAGGATCATTCATGTAAAATTTGGTTGATATCCATCCTGAACCTGAGAAAAGTCACTTTTTACCATATTTGGAAATTAGCCACGCCCATTAAATCCATGTTTTTCATTGGATCAAAATTTCTTGAACAACTTTGAAAGAGGGTCACCCAAGGATCATTCCTGTGAAGTTTGGTTGAAATCCATCCATTAGTTTCTGAGGAGAAGATTTTTAAAGAAAAAGTTTACGACCGGACGCACGGACGCACGTACGGACGGACGCACGACGGACACAACGCCATGACAATAGCCCCAGTGGCTTTCAGCCAGTGGAGCTAAAAACTTGGTAGAGGCCCACTAGATGATGCTATATACCAATATAAAAGCTGTGCCCTCTGATTCGGAAAAAAAGATTTTAAAATATTTTTGCCCTTTGATTCTATGTAACAAGAGGACCATGATGGTCCTAGATTGCTCACCTCTGTCTCTTTGACCGCTGGGACATCACATTAATTATCTCCTTTTTGACATCTGCCTATTTAATTAATGTGATGTCCCAGGGGTCAAAGAGACGCAGGCGAGCGATCTAGGACCATTAGGTCCTCTTGTTTTCACCCATCGTGCTCAGATGAGCTAAAAGGGATGCCCCTGGGTGGAGCCCAAATATGACCCAAGGGTCTTGATATGAACAAACATTGAAGGGGCCCACTTGATGATGCTACATAACAAATATGAAAGCTGTGTGCCATCTGGTTTCGATTAGAGAAGATTTTTGCTCTTTGATTCTATGTTAAAAGGGTTGCACCCAGGTGGAGCCCAAATATGATCCCAGAGGGTTGATATGAACAAACTTGGTAGAGGTCTGTTAGATGATGCTTCAAACTAAATATGAAAGCTGTCAGCCTTCAGGTCTCAGAAAAGAAGATTTTTGAAGGTTTTCCTATTTTCACCAAAGCCCAAATATCTCGATATGAACAAACTTGGTAGAGGTCAACTAGATGATGCTACATAACAAATATGAAAGCTATGGGCCATCTGGCTTAAGAGAAGAAGATTTTCCTATTTTACTTTTTGTGTTCAAAAGAGCTTAAAGGGATGCGCCCTGGCAAAGCAAAAATATGACACCAGGGTCTCGTTTTGAACAAACTTGGTAGAGGTCATCTAGATGATGCTACATATTATTTATCTACAATGACCTGGCACTCATTAAATATGAAAGCTGTCGGCCATCTGGCTTTATAGTCTGGCAGAAAAATGGCATATTTTTCTTGAACCTAGAAGTGTGGTATAAAGTTTTTTTCTTGCCTGATTCTTGTAGCCCAAGTCTTACTCATCAAGAATCTGCCTGATGACACCTTGTCATCATTGAGCATTTTGAGAAAATCTAGATGGCAGCCAGGACCCCTTGAACAAGTACATGCTACCACCTTTCTTGTCTTGATGATAGGTTTTTCTGCATTTATTATCTTAGTTTTATCGTAAAGATCATACTTTTAAGTATAATGAGGAATTAACCCATAAAACGAAAGAAACAATAACTTTTAGACAACATGGCAGCCAAACAGTAATATTACACAGCATTTAGAGAACAATAGATCCTATTTGACAAACCAAACTTTTGAATTGGTTTAATTCCTGTTATGTCTCTTAATGATAGCTGCAATCCTGTCTTCTTAAAATCAGATTGATAGCACCATCACAGCTTGTGGATTGACTTCCTAACTAGATGGCGGCCAGGAATGCAAAAACTAGAAAGCCATGAATGGCTTGAGTCGCTCCACAGGCTTGAAATTCTTGTAAAAAATGTTTTGACTAGAGTTTTAGATATTTGGGGTTCTACTGATGTTGAAAATGATTTTCAAAGTTTCAACTATATAAAAACCTCCGCTCTTAAAAGACATATTTTTGATCAAATCAAAATAATTTTTGGCTGCATGATAATGGGTCACCAAAAGATCATACCAAAAATGTTTGATTGATATCCATCAGTTACTTTCTGAGAAAATGATTTTCATAGTTTCCACTATTTAACATACACTGCCCTCCAAAAGATCCTTCACACACATTTCATTTATAAGATTTTCAGCTTTAATCTTTTTAAACAAAGTTATAGATTAGTTTTTATTACTTAAAATCTGATTATTCCCATTTGAATGCTACTTTAGACGACAAAATGACTGTTGATAAAGATACTATTTTAGAACAATTTATAACAGAAAATATTGAGACAAAAGGAGAAAATGCTGATTATCAGTGGAACGCTGTGAGAGACTTGTAAATAGCATGCCTAGATGCATGTTCAGGCTGTCTTACCTGCTAATGGAGGCTACACTAAATATTGACAGAAGTTGATCCCCTTGATAGAAAATTTGGCAAAATGGTGAACTATTCTGATTTTACATGATTTTGCCATTTCTGGTATTGCTTCTTAATTGATACATTGAAATAAAGATATGAAGTATACATTTTATTAATGAAAATAATATAAAACTTTGTTTTAAATTACTTAAGCTAAAGATCTTTAAAAGAAGTGTGTGTGAAGAAACTTTTGGAGGGCAGTGTATTGAGAAATGACCTACGCCAAAAAATACATATTTTTCATCCAAATTACACAATGATTTTTTGTAGATTGATAAAGGGTCGCTCAAGGATTATTCCAGTGAAATTTGGTTGATATCCATCAGTTACATTCTGAGAAAATGATTTTCAAAGTTTCCACTATGAAACATATAGAGAAATGACCTCCACCCATAAAATGCATATTTTCCATCCGAGCACAATGATTTTTTGTAGACTGATAAAGAGTCACTCAGGGATCATTCCAGTGAAATTTGGTTGATATCCATCAGTTACATTCTGAGAAAATGATTTGCAAAGTTTCCACTATATAACATATAGAGAATTGACCTCTGCCCATAAAATGCATATTTTCCATCTCATCAAAATGATTTTTTGTAGACTGATAAAGGGTCACCTTGAGTATAAGGCAGTAAAAGTTCCTTCTACGAAATGTCTAAATATAATGATAGGTCATGAAAATCTAACATTTACTTTACCCTTTCCTTCTCTGGTTAAAAGAAAAATACGATAATGTTTACCAACGCAAAAGATTGAGAAAATAGTTTTAAATGAAATATTCCATTGAATGCATAACAAAGGTCTATGTCAACAATGATTTGAGATGTGTTTTGACAAAGGTTCCTTCTTAGTAACAAGTCCATAACGCCAGAAAGGACGCTACTTCGATAAGAAGTGATTCAGTTTTGAAACGACGTTTCATGTATTATAAAACGACCTTGATAGCGTGCGCCGACACACATTTACTAGTGCTACATAATAAATCATATGTTCACTAGTATTGTAAATAGCCCTATTTAATTACACAAAAATAAAGAAAAATGATTTATCCACATTACTTGTAATTTTCAGTTTCATCGGACGTTTTATATAAAAGTCATCGCAAAAGTTCACGAATTCCTGGGACAACCCTCGTATATACACGATAAAGGCTGTCATCCATCCAAGTTTCAAGTAAGCATAATCTCAGATTTAGATTCAACTTAGAGAAATATATTTCAATTATTCAATGGCATGTTATATTATTAAAATTCATTTAGAGCTATTGCCTCTAAAGAGCTCAACTTGCTAAAAACTAACCTAATAACCATAATTGATTTGGTTTTGTTTAAGGCAGTCGTTTTCCCACCTATTTTGGCAGGGCATGTAATTGCAAAATGGCGAGTGGAAGGTTAATTTGTTTTTAGATGGAAATCTACATTCATTTTTTTCTTGACTGACTTCAAATTTCAGAAAGAAATGAGATTAGAGGTTGGTTTTATGAGCTTTTTGGTGAACGAACGTCGTTCACCAGTGTTATATACCATGTCAGGAAAATCCTGTTGGATGTTAATACATTTGAAATAAAGTAGCGCCTCTTAAAATTCAATTTAGTATCTTTCAATATTTTTCTCCGCAAAATCACTCTTTATTTCTTGAATGGCATGGTACTTTTATTCTTTATCAAGTGAAGATAATGAAAATTCGCCTTGAAAAACACAAAATGATCTTACAATGTTTATCAAGGGAATTTTTGATCGGCGTAAGCTTGTCGAGAGTTTTAAGCAAAAACAAAGTTTGTGTCTAAACACCGTAGAGACAGATACTATGTTTTTGACCCAAGCCTGCGCTGATGCAACTTGTAGTAATTAGCCGGAAATACGTGTTTATTTAGGTCATGTCCTCTTGAACTTACATTCGGCAATACTCGGGCGTTCTCCGACGTCTCCGATTTAAATATAGGTTACAGAATCGGCCGAGTTCAGACGAATGACACATCAAGACACCTTGTGTCATTAGAAACGGTAACGCGGTGTTACATAACTTTTCAACTAGCGACAGTCAGTCTCGAGACGGGTTTTAAGAATGATTCGACATGTGTTCTAAATGTACAACCTTTCTTGTACCTTTTATTTGAATAGGGATGAACGCAGCTATTAAGATTGATTGATTGATTGATTGATTGATTGATTGATTGATTGATTGATTGGTTGGTTGGTTGGTTGGTTGGTTGGTTGGTTGGATGGTTGGTTGGTTGGTTGGTTGGTTGGTTGGTTGGTTGGTTGGTTGGTTGGTTGGTTGATTGATTGATTGATTGATTGATTGATTGATTGATTGATTGATTGATTGATTGATTGATTGATTGATTGATTGATTGATTGATTGATTGAATAGGGTTTTACGCCGCTTTCAACATTATTTCAGTTCATTGCGGCGGCTGGAGCACCTTACAATGGATTCCTGGTATTTTTCACACCAGTACTACCATTACATCCTTTCCTAGCCTCCGCTATCTCACATCGGTCTACGACTACCGACTCATTGGTGAGAGGCAAATAGTCGGAAAGAATGAGTGCCGCTGTCGGGGATCGAACCCGGGACCTCTAGTTTGACAGTCCGGCGCGCTACCAACTGCGCTATGCGCTTATAAGATTTTTCTGTAAAATTGCGTTGACTGAAGTAGGGCTGTAAGGATACACTCGAATATTCGGTGAACTTATTCCCAGCGAAAACGTTTCGTATTCGTCAGTCTCAGAAGCGAATATTGCCGAATACCAAATGCGACAGGCATGGAAGATATTTCATTGGGGCCATTCTACTTTGCATTTTTTCAATCTGTAAAACCATATCAATTCAAAATTTTATTTGAAAATTGAATAAATGATAGCTAAATATTCAACCCTAGATACCACTCCAATTGACGAGTAGATATTGCCGTGGTCAAGGGGGGACCAGATCCGTCATGCACTTGTTTACAATTCGACAGGCGGGTTTAGTTGTTAATTTTTTCTGGAAAAGTCTTTGCGTTTTTTACAGAAATCATAAAAATCTTAATCGATGAATGAAAACTGGCTCCATCCTTCCCAAAATATGTTAAGAATTGGTTAACTACAGTTTAAGCATAAACTAGCTCAGAGCAGAAAAGTCTAATATCAGCAGCAAAAATCCTGCAGTGTTATAAAAGTGAATAACGACAAAAGTGTCAACCACGGAAGTGGTTTTGGCTTCAGATATGATAAAAATGAATCCCTCAGGTTATGGTTCAAAATACCATTAATAAGTTAACAAATCATAACTTTAAACAATGAGTACAGTTCAGGACTGACTGATATTCATAGGTGTTTCTTTGGTTGGTACTCGAAGACCTTTTCATCCTCTGAGAAAAAACAAAGATAGATAAAAAATAAGTTAAAACAAATACAACAAAATTACTTGAAATAAGCTTAAACATGATAACAAATACTTTTGTAAAAACAAACACCATTGGATATAGGTTGAAGACAGTTTGAGATAGGATTAAATCGTTTTCTCCATTTATGTTTAATTAATAAATGTACCCATTTCAAATGTGTAAACGAAATTTTCACAGAGTAACAACTCATATTCTAACAAATATTTTTCTAACAAGATTTTTCTTCTCTCTCCCTTTCTTTGAATTTGCAGTGAAATTTCCGAATAACGGAAATTTTGTCGAGACAATTCCTCCCTCCTTTTTTTACATTCATAATTTCTCTTTTCTAATTGAATTCAATATATCACTCTAGAATGCCACCAGGTTCGTTCACCATCAGTACTTTCAGTGCTTTGATTTCAAAATTGATCTGATGACTTACGAACTAAATGTTTAAAGTTATCAAAAGGTTGTTGTTGGTTTCAACGTGACTTTCAGATTCTGACTTGGCTACCATCTTGGTTGCAATTCTAAATTTAAGCATGTTTTGTTTTTCTAGTTCTTATAAGCTCAGAAAATACGAAATAATATGTTAAACAAGAGGGCCAAAGTGGCCCTTAATCGCTCACCTGAATGAACTGTCTAAAATTTTCAAAAGAAGTATGAGAAATAAAATGATGAATGACTGAGTAAAACAAAGCTGTTGCTTGTAAACAACTTGAGAATCCTTTTTTTAACAATTTCAAGGTTGACTAACAAGGATTTTCATAATTGATTTCATGACCTAGTTTTTGACCCCAGATGACCCAATTTCAATCTCATCCGAGATTTTATCTAGACAATCATTATGACCATATTTCAGGTTGATTGGCCAAAAATTGTGGCCTCTAGAGTGCGTACAAGGTTTTTCTTAGATTTGACTATGTGACCTAGTTTTTGACCCTAGTTGACCCAATTTCGGAATCGTCCGAGATTTCATCAAGACAATCATTCTGACCAAATTTCAGGTTGATCGATCAAAAAATGTGGCCTCAAGAGTACAATTAAGGTTTTCTTAGATTTGACCCTGAGACCTAGTTTTTGACCCTGGTTGACCCAATTTCGAACTCGTCCGAGATTTTATCAAGACAATCATTCTGACAAAAATTTAGGTTAATCGGGCAAACAAGAGGGCCATAGTGGCCCTTAATCGCTCACCTGAATGAACTGTCTAATTTTTTTCAATATTCTTCTGCCACTGTACAACTTGATAATACCTTTTTTACAATGTTCAGGTTGACGTACAATTGACTTACAAGGATTTTCCATTATTTGACTCTGTGACCTAGTTTTTGACCCAAGTTGACCCAATCTCATACTCATCAAAAATTGCATCAATTCAATCATTCTGATCAAATTTCAGGTTGATCCAGCAAAAATTGTGGCCTCTAGAGTGCATACAAGGTTTCTCTAGGATTTGACTATGTGACCTAGTTTTTGACCATAGTTGACCCAATTTTGGAATCGTCCGAGATTTCATCAAGACAATCATTCTGACCAAATTTCAGGTTGATTGGGCAAAAAATGTTGCCTCTAGAGTGCATACAAGGTTTTTATAAGATTTGACCCCGTGACCTAGTTTTTGACCCCAGTTGACCCAATTTGGAACTCATTCATGATTTTACCAAGACCATCATTCTGAACAAAATTCAGGTTGATTGGGCACAAAATGTGGCCTCTAGAGTGCATACAGTCAAATCTGTGTGAGCGGCCAACTATGCACAGCGGCCAATCTGCCGACAGCGGTCACTCGATTTCCCCCCGTGCAAATTCCTTCTTTAATTGCACTGTGAATAGAGTGATCTCCTAAAATGCGGCCGGAGGTCACCTTAATTGGTCCAATTCCAACTGTATATCACACCTATACAACGGTCATCTGACAAAACACGCGACTTAATTAGTCGTGTTCGAAAAAATCGATAATCACCACTATAGTAAACAGCCGAAGTCGCCTTATCGTAATGTACAAGTTATAAATAACCAATTATCGGTTTAATCCCGTGTTGTCGATTAAATGACGTGTAATATTGGCCATTATTATTTATTTGATCTACTTGATGATGATAGTAAATTAAAGGCTATGGAATTTATCGGTTGTCGGGTCTCTTTAAATAAAATGATCTTGAGCATTACAGGTTGTTTACACATTTAGCAAACTGAATCTCGAGGTCTTTAAAATGGACGAAAACCTACATTCGATATCAAATCTCGCCATAATGTGGCTTTCTAAACGTAAGTTCCCCTCTCTAGAGGATCGTGTGAATGTGATACGCATGCTTGAATCTAGGTGTTCTTCCAGGATTATTGCTAATGAGTTGGGCGTAGGTCGTACGCAGGTCCAAACCGTGGCTAAACGCAAACGAGAAATCCTCGATGAATATGAGTCATGCGTTTTCACAATAATTTTTTATGTTTATGGTATGATTCCTTATTCTTTTAATGACAAACACTTAAAATGAAACTTTGGAATTGCTTAGAATTTGGAGAAGTCTATAGTTTTGCGATCTGGTAATGAGCTAAACAAAAGTGGTACGACAAAATGGCCGCCCTAAGGATATTGTGAACAGCAGCCAATCTGTGTACAGCAGCCAATTTGGGCCCCTCCCTTGACTGGCTGCTGTACACAGATTCGACTGTACAAGGTTTTTCTATGATTTGACCCCGTGACCTAGTTTTTGACCCCAGTTGACCCAATTTTGAACTCATCAAAGATTTCATCAAGACATTCATTCTGACCAAATTTCAGGTTAATTGGGCAAAAAAAGTGGCCTCTAGAGTGCATACCCGTTTTTTTTAAGATTTGACCGTTACCTAATTTTTGACCCCAGTTGAACCAATTTTGAACTCGTCAAAGATTTTATCAAGACAATCATTCTGACCAAAATTCAGGTTGATTGGGCAAAAAATGTGGCTTCTAGAGTGCATACAAGGTTTTTCTATGATTTGACCCTGTGACCTAGTTTTTGATCCCAGTTGACCAAATTTGGAACTCTTCCGAGATTTCATCAAGACAATCATTCTGACCAAATTTAAGGTTGATAGGGCAAAAAAAGTGGCCTCTAGAGTGTCCACAAGGTTTTTCTAAGATTTGACCCCGTGACCTAGTTTTTGACCCCACTTGACCCAATTTCAAACTTGTCCAAGATTTCATCGAGATTATCATTCTGACCAATTTTCAAGTTGATTGGGCTAAAAATATGGCCTGTAGAGTGTCCACAAGGTTTTTCTAAGAATTGAACCTGTGACCTAGTTTTTGACCCCGGTTGACCTAATTTTGAACTTGTCCAGGTTTCATCAAGATAATCATTTTGACCAATTTTTAGGTTGATTGGGCTAGAAATATGGCCTCTAGAGTGTCCACAAGGTAAATGTTGACGAGGACACCGCACAGTGTACGACAGACAGCAAGTAACCCCAAAAGCTCACCTTGAGCACTTCGTGCTCAGGTGAGCTAAAAAAGTTCAAATGTTGAAATTGACCTGAAGTACTACCCTCTCCCCCCATGTTGCTCTGCACCTGGTGGTCAAACAGTCATAATAACTGTTTAAATTAAGCTCTATGAGCTGATTATTCTATATCAAATAAAAAAAACTGTAGGAATTCTGGTTCAGTAGAATTTTAAACAATTGTTTTTACCACAAAGCACTTCCCTCTCCCCTTGGGTCTCTGCCCCTGATCACAAAACAATCATGACTATATCTATTTTGATTAAAGTATATGAGCTGATGACCCATGCCAAATTTAGAGCCTGTAAGGTTCCTACTTCATCATCAGAAGAAGGTTTAACATTTCAAAATTGACCCAAAATACAACCCTCTCCTCCAGTGCTCTTCACATGGTAGCCAAACATTCATGGTTATAGCTATGTAAAATAGGGCCTATGAGCTGATCATCTGTGTCAAATATAAAGGTTGTAGGGATTCTGGTTCAGAAGAAGAAGAAGGTTATGGGTTTATTTTTTTTTAACAAAGTACATTGTACTACCCCTTCCCCCGGTAGCTCCGCACCTGGTGGCCAAACAGTTACGATTTTAGCTTTTCTAATTATGGTCCATATGCTGATCATCCTTAGCATTTTTTCAAGTCTGTAGGGCACATGGTTTATCAGAAGAAGAGGGTTAAAGATTTAAGAATTGCTCTGAAAAAGATACCCTCCCGCCCCCTGGTGCTCTGCACCTGGTGGCCTAACATTCATGATTTTAGCTATTTCAGATAGGGTCTATAAGCTGATCATTTGTGTCAAATTCAAAGGCTGTAGGGATTCTGGTTCATCAGAAGAAGACAGTTAAAGATTTCAAAATTTTCAACAAAGCATTACCCCTCCCCCCGACATGCTCTGCACCTAGTGGCCCCAACAGTCATGATTTTAAGCATTTTAATTAAGGTTTATTAGCTGATCATCCATGACAATTATCAAGTCTAAAAGGCTCCTTGTTCCGAAGAAGAAGCTTTGATTTGATTTGAATTGGGGTTTTATGTCACTTTCAACAATCTCTCAGTTATATCACAACGAATGGAGCACCTAACGATGGGTTCCTGGTATTTCTCACACCAGTACTACCACCACATCCCTTTCCTAGCCTCCAGTTGCTATTCCACATAGGTTTACAATTATCTACCCATTGCACCGTGTATCAACGTACACCGGATATAGCGATTAGTGAGTCGAGGAAAATGTCACGGGGTGTTGTACAAGGTGAGCTTTATTCTCTTTTTTTGTTAAATCACGTAAAACTTTCCTGTAAGCATACAAGACAGGCGTTAGTGATATAATCATGTAGTTTTCACGTGTCTACGTTATCTGAACAAGACCGGGTTTTGACGTGTTACCTTTATCTGAACAAGGCCGGGTTTTCACGTGGTCGCCGTATTTGAACAAGACCGGGTTTTGACGTGGGTGTTTTTTCATGTCAAAAATCGGCGATTTTCAAAATACAAAATTTATAAACGATTAACAAATCAGTAAGTATGTTTAGTTAACTTTAATATTCCGAAAAAAAATCGATAGCTTTGTTCTTCAGAAAAATGAGTAATTTTGAGTTAAAGACGAGTGGGGTCATAAATTAAGCGCCATTCACTTTTATAGAGAAAACATCAAATTCGAGCTTGTAAATTTCTAAGTTGAATTTAGATATTATGATTTTCAACATGCAAATTAAAGTTGAAATGGAAAATTGGTGAATTTGACATATTTCTTACCAGTAGCAGACGAAAAATCCGTGTCTATGTGACGTGTTAATTTTGTCGGGTAAAACTCTTTTGTGTGTATGCCACGTGTTTTATTACCCTTTACGCGACTCGGCAGATTCGTCGCGCTATCTCTATCCAATATTTCCCCTTTCTTTTCAATAGAGAATTGTCAATCGGACACCTGTTAATTTCAAATAATCGCGAAATTGAATTCTTATATTTTCATTTTCCAAGTACAAAAAAAAAAAATGTCTGACTAATCACATGATGATTCGAGAGACAATTTTTCCCTTTCCCGAACAACACACAAACCCATTTCAACACCGTGAAATATTAGCCATTGTGCGAGCCAAAAGCATTTTCAACGCTCGTCAGACCGAATGCACGAGACTTGCTGATCTTTCATACTAAGTGATACAAATTTACAAAATTAATGCTAAATTGTTAATTGATCCGAATTTCAAACGGTGTAGGCCTAGATCGAGCTTCCATCTTCACTTTTCTCTTTCATTTGAAATAATCTCATCGTGAATGAAACAAATAGATCTATATTGATTTCTACTTTTCGCACTTTTCACAATGGTTATTTCGTATTCTTAGGGTTTTGAAAGTACATGCATTTGTCAAAGAATTTCTTCATGTGTAGGCTACACCTTTTCATTCTTTTTTCTCTGTCTTTCATTACAAAATGACAGTACGACTACGATGTAGAAGACTCCTCCCTAGCTAGACAAAAACTCGACAGGATTTGAGAATCTGCGCAAGATTCACAGAAAATTCTTTTCAAAATACTCCCGTGCTAAAAGCACCCAAGTTCAAAATAAATTTGACAATATGGCGATTTATAATTTCAAAACAGGCTCGATAAAGTAAAGGAAAACTGGCATGTAAATCTAGGCGTCGTATCTAAATATTTTGAAAGTTCTTCTGTAGAAAGCCTTCAAGATGCATTTTTCGCTCAACCCGTAATATTTTGACGATTTCAATAGGCCTATGTTTCAGAAAGGAATGATCATAATACTTTCGTAATAAAAGATTTGTAGTTTTCGTTTTTTTCAAAAATCAAAAGGAAGGGTAAATAAGATGCGATCAGAAGCTGTCCACTGTATATAAGCTTTACGCTTTTCAGCTTGATTTGATTTATTGCCCCCTGATTGAAGTTTTCTTCGGAAGCCTTTGATAACATGCTATATGGACCCAGTTATCGATATCTATTGTTCTAATCGGGTGCCCAGCTGCGTTGTTACATAATGTTACATAATATCGGCGTATGGATTATGGGAGACTGATAAGCCACGCGACAACAACCCACGAGATTGGTCAAAAAATTAAACTGGTCAGTCAATTAAAATGGAATAAAATTTCAATTAACATAATTTACCTATTAAAAGAAAGTGGAAATATTCGATTATTTTTCGAAAATTATGCTTGTCTTTCAGTTTGTTTGAGAACATTCGCTTATAAGCATCTCTTTATACTTCGAAATTGCTATGAATAGATCTAATCTACTTGCAAACCATGTCTGGTTACGAGTCTGACTAGTCTTTGCATAGTTCAGAGTCTGGAGAGCCTGTGCTCAGATTTGATTCTGACACAAACATTTCAGAATTTTCTGGATTTTCGCCTGAAGAATGTTCCGATTCTGCGATTGATGAGCCGCTGCCTCAGGCAGATCCCGAGTGGCATGAGCAGTTTTCGCCTCCAAGGGTGTGTTTGACTTGCTTTTTCTATGCGATATGTAAAGAGACTGAAACATTGCAATCTTAATCTTAAGCGCAAATAAAAAATGTTTCTTCGCGTAAACAGTTGGACGAAATAGAGCTTCTTTACGTCCGCAATCTTTTCTCCGTTAATTCTCGGGTCCGAAAAAGGAACGAAAATTGTAGGGGCGAATATTTCGGTTTTTGCATAATCGCAATTTCTCGGTGTATAGCGAGAGCGATAACAACAAAGTTTTTAAATTTACGTTGTCATGGGTGATTAGTAAACAAAAGATATTTCTTCGGTCTAGTTATGAAATAATAAAGGCAAAAAATACGATATTCTTCATTCTTTTGATAATATTTTGTCAAGTACGGACATGAAATAAAATAAGTTTGCAGAATCGCGGTGATAGAAATCTTGTATTGAGATTTCTTGGATGGACTGCTAAACTACCGTTACTTCAGATGATTTAAGTTGTAGTTACGCGATTTTGATCGTCGACTGATGCTAAGCTGTATATCGACGATTTTCTCGAGTATAAAAATAGACTTGAAATGATTTTGAAAATATGTAATAACAATGTAGATTGTCATAAGATCGCTAATCAGTAATGATGATTAAAAACAACAACAACAACAACAATTTCTATTGGCAATTTCACATTATTTAGCCCATGACCAGTGTAGGAAAATGTAAAGAAAAATTTGAATACATTACAAAAATGATAAAATAAAACTTCCCTTTGAAGAAAACAGAGAGAAAATGACAAAATGCTGATTTTAACATTTTCTCTCTCCCTGAATCTTTTCCAAAGTTCTCTTTGTTGTGAAAGGCTAAACAAGACATGGTTTGGATAAATCGGCTCTTTCTCCTTTTCTCTCATTGCTTTCCAACCTAAGTCTGCCCATTCATTTCAAAATCTTGCTTTCATCATTGACTGGTATTTTGATTTTGAAATGTTTGCCTATTATTGTATAACGAATAAACAAACAAACAAACAAAAAAACTTGTGTGCTAATTTACATAAATGTGCCTTTCCTTCACAGAAAGAGAGTTGTTTTTTTTTATATTACACATCATGAAATATATTTTGATAAAAAAGTAAATAAATAAAGGAAGAAATAGGAAATGTTGAAGAAATATAAAATGTATAGACACAATCATGTATGTTAAAATCAGTTTTACTTCTTAATTTCACCATCAAATGTTATAACTAGAAAGCCATGAATGGCTTGAGTCGCTCCACAGGCTTGAAATTCTTGTAATCAAAGTTTTGACTAGATATTTTTAGATATTTTGGGTTCTATTTATGTTGAAATGATTTTCAAAGTTGCCACTATTATAACATATAGAGAAATGACCTCCGCCAATAAAAGACATGAATTTCATCCGATCACGATAATTTTTGGCTGCATGATAATGGTTCACCCAAGGATTATACTAATGAAGTTTGATTGATATACATCGATTACATTCAGAGAAAATGATTTTCAAAGTTTCCACTATATAACATAGAGAGAAATGACCTCTGTCCATAAAATACATATTTTTCATCCGAGCACATAAATTTTTAATAGACTGATAAAGAATCACTCAAGGATCATTCCTGTGAAATTTGGTTGATTTCCATCACTAACATTCTGAGAAAATGATTTTCAAAGTTTCCACTATATAATAAATAGAGAAATGACCTTCGCCCATAAAATACACATTTTTTATTCGATCACAATAACTTTTGGTAGACTATTAAAGGGTCACCCAAGGATCAATCATGTAAAATTTGGTTGATATCTATTGGTTAGTTTTTGAGAAAATGATTTTCAAAGTTTCCACTATATAACATATAGAGAAATGACCTCCGCCCATAAAATACATATTTTTCATCCGATCACAATTATTGTTGGTAGACTGATAAAGGGTCACCCAAGGATCAATCATGTAAAATTTGGTTGATATCTATTGGTTAGTTTTTGAGAAAATGATTTTCAAAGTTTACACTATATAACATATAGAGAAATGACCTCCGCCCATAAAATACATATTTTTCATCCGATCACAATTATTGTTGGTAGACTGATAAAGGGTCACCCAAGGATCAATCATGTAAAATTTGGTTGATATCCATCAATTACAACCTGAGAAAAGTCACTTTTTACCATATTTGGAAATTAGCCACGCCCATTAAATCCATGTTTTTCATTGGATCAAAATTTCTTGAACAACTTTGAAAGAGGGTCACCCAAGGATCATTTCTGTGAAGTTTGGTTGAAATCCATCCAGTAGTTTCTGAGGAGAAGATTTTTAAAGAAAAAGTTTACGACCGGACGCACGGACGGACGGACGCACGACGGACACAACGCCATGACAATAGCCCCAGTGGCTTTCAGCCAGTGGAGCTAAAAATTATACCATTTTATTGAAAATTAATTCTTCCAAAGACATCATTTAATAAAAGAATTGTGTTTCTGATATTAAAGCTTTGTTGCTCCATTTAGAAGAACAGACCTTAATTAATTTAATGGTAAAATAGGAGAAAAAAATAATGGGAAAATTAAGCATCAAGTTCAACTTCAAATAGCTCCTAAAGTTGCAATAGCACAACTAGAAAGCCATGAATGGCTTGAGTCGCTCCACAGGCTTGAAATTCTTGTAAAAGCAAATAAATGTTTTGACTAGATTTTTAGATATTTGGGGTTCTACTGATGTTGAAAATGATTTTCAAAGTTTCAACTATATAACAGATAGAGAAATGACCTCTGCTATTAAAAGACATATTTTTCATTAAATTAAAATAATTTTTGACTGGATGATAATGGGTCACCCAAAGATCATACCAAAAATGTTTGATTGATATCCATCATTTACATTCTGAGAAAATGTTTTTCATAGTTTCCACTACTTAACATATTGAGAATTGACCTCCACCCATAAAATGTATATTTTTCATCCAATCAAAATAATTTTGGTACACTGATAAAGGGTCACTCAAGTATCATTCCAGTGAAATTTAATTGATATCCAAAAATCAAATTCTGAGAAAATGCTTTTCAAAGTTTCCACTATATAACATATAGAGAAATGACCTCTGCCCATAAAATGCATATTTTTCATCCAATCAAAATTAATTTTGGTAAATTGATAAAGTGTTACTCAAGGATCATTCCAGTGAAATTTGGTTGATATCCATCAGTTACATTCAGAGAAAATGATTTTCAAAGTTTCCACTATATAACTTATAGAGAAATGACCTCCGCCAATAAAATACAGATTTTTCATCCAATCACAATGATTTTTTGTAGACTGATAAAGGGTCACTCAAGGATCATTCAAGTGAAATTTGGTTGATATCCATCAATTACATCCTGAGAAAATGATTTTCAAAGTTTCCACTATATAACATATAGAGAAATGACCTCCGCCCATAAAATACATATTTTTCATCAAATCACAATTATTTTTTGTAGACTGATAAAGGGTCACTCAAGGATCATTCAAGTGAAATTTGGTTGATATCCATCAGTTAGATTAAGAGAAAATGATTTTCAAAGTTTCCACTATATAACATATAGAGAAATGACCTCCGCCCATAAAATGCATATTTTCCATCCAATCACAATGATTTTTTGTAGACTGATAAAGGGTCACCCAAGGATTATCCATGTAAAATTTAATTGGTATCCATTGATTAGAATCTGAGAAAACTCACTTTTTACCATATTTGGAAATAAGCCACGCCCATTAAATCCATGTTTTTCATTGGATCAAAATTTCTTGAACAACTTTGAAAGAGGGTCACCCAAGGATCATTCCTGTGAAGTTTGGTTGAAATCCATTCAGTAGTTTCTGAGGAGAAGATTTTTAAAGAAAAGTTTACGACCGGACGCACGGACGCACGGACGGACGGACGCACGACGGACACAACGCCATGACAATAGCCCCAGTGGCTTTCAGCCAGTGGAGCTAATAAAAAGAATTACACCATGTGAAAGCTCATCTTTTCCACAAAAATATTTTTATAGATCATGAAAATGTGAGATTTGAAATAAAAGGTCAAATTTTACATTTTTTAACACATGTGTAAAAAATGTCAAGAAATTTTGAAAACCCAATAATAGCCTGTTCAGATAGTGTCTGGATATTGGAAATTCCTTATTTGGTATTGGTTATTGGTTTACCCAGGTGACTGTTCAGTCTAGGTAACCCTTTAGTCTACCTTCCTGTTTGGGAAAGGGTTAAGCTCTTATATTCCTCCCTAATACTATTTACTGTAGTGCTTCAAGTATCACCAGCTAGGTTATGAAATTGTTCAGGAAAATTGTTGTCTATAGAGAAAAATATGAAATATATCACAAAAGCTGTCACTGTCCTAACATGAAAGACAAAAATAACCTTATCAAAATGATATAAGACCTTTTTCATTGCCAAGACCATTTATTAAGAAAAATTTAGTCAAACTTGTGACCCTTTGAATGTACAAGAAATACCTTTCTGAAAGAAGTCTTCTGGTATGTTTACTTTACAAAATACCACTATAATCAGTAGACTTCACCAAAATCATTCAACTATCAAGCTAGTTTGAGAAAGACTGAGCTAATATTGTTGTCTGTAGCTTTGTGATAAGGAAATTCTACCTGAGAACCCCTTTTGCTAGATTCAACAGCATATGGAAATATGCATTATTCAATAAAGCTTTTTATCGGGCATGTATGCAAGCATTATTTCTCAGGCAGATTTGGAGAATTCAAGCCAAATTTTGGTCTTGAAAATGGGTGAGAAACAAATACATGCTTATAATGCTTATACATTTATGTTCACAGAAACTGTCCTAACTATGATAACCATTTTCATTAAATCAGAGAAAGTTTAAACCATTTTTTCCCCATCAGAGAGGTTAAAAAGGAAATTTTCAATCACATCTGAAACTGTGTCAAAATTGTCAAAATATTAAGTTCAATAGCATATGTTCTTCATGATCATATTAATGACATTTTCAGGTTTGAAAAAAATCGAGCATAAGTTGTTTAAAAATGGTCATCTAGACTACTTTTGTTTTTGTATTGAAAAGAATATAACTCTATATTCATTGACGATGCTTGTCAGTCCATGCTAATGATGTCAGCTCATTGTGCTTTATGAAGTTGTGAATCTCAACATGACTGAACTCAATGACAATGTTGATCTGCAAAGTTAAGAATAGTAAAATGATTTAAGATATTTAACACAGTAAAAGTATTTAGAAAGGATTGTTAAGAAACTTTTATATCAACACAAATCCTTTCAGACAAACGTTGATCGTGAAAAACTGACAAGGAAAATTAGGAATTAAAAGAAAAAATAGGGCTTTTTTAGGAATTTGCCTGGTTTTCTTCATTTTTTTAGGAATTTTAGCCAAACTGAAAAAAATTAGGATTTTTTAGGAATTTTAGGGACGCTGGACAGCCTGCAAATATGAAAGCTGTCAGCCATCTGGTTATAGAGAAGAAGATTTTAAAAGATTTTCTATTTTTATCATTCGTGCTCAGAAGAGCTAAAAGGGATGCGCCCAGGCAAAGCAATAACACGACTCCAGGGTTTTGATATGAACAAACTTGGTAGAGGTCTACTAGATAATGCTACATACTAAATGAAAGCTGTCTGCCATCTAGTATAAGAGAAGAAGATTTTTTAAGATTTTTGCTCTTTGATTCTATGTAACTAGAGGCCCTTGAGCGCCTGATTCGCTCCACAGGCCTGAATACCCTGACAATGATTATTAGAGGATGATAAGGCTGTTAAAAATATTCCAGTGAAATTTGTTTGAAATCCAAAAATTAAAATTTTAATACTATCATAATGTTACTGCATAATATACTGGTATTTTGTCCAAAGAATTTTGATAGTAGATCTTTCCGCTTTTCATTAAACACCACAATAAGGGTGTTACTTCACAATAATTGTTTGTCACCAAAACAAAATTCTATCTAATGACAAGCAAATTCGTTGAATTGATATCCCCTATGATATATTCCTATGATATTTGGTTGAAATCCATCTGTTTGAACTTTGAAAAAAGTTTGTTTTACCCCATATTGGGTATTACACCATACAACATATCAACAGAAATGACCTCTGACAATAAAATACATATTTTGCATCTGATCACAATAATTTTTTGCAGACTGATAAAGTATCACTAAAGAATCATTCCAGTGAAATTCGGTCGATATCCATAAGTTGGATTCTGAGAAAATGATTTTCAAAGTTTTCACTAATTAACGTAATAGAGAAATGACCTCCGCCCATAAAATACTTATTTTTCATCTGATCACAATATAGATTTACAGACTTGTAAAGGATCATTAAAAAATCATTCAAATGAAATTTGGTTGTTATCCAATAGTTAGGTTCTGAGAAAATGATTTTTAAAGTTTCCACTATATAGAAGTCACGCACGGTAATGCTTTTTAAAAAACGTCACCCTCTGTGTTTTAAAACTTAAAATCACAAGACTCCTTACTCGCACCATCGTTATATCTTATATCGAAATAACGCTTAAACCATGGCCAATTTATACGTCACACTTTAATTGCAAACTATTTTGGTACAAGTTCGTAAAAAGGAGTTTCAATTTGTAATTTAAGTGGAAAAAACACATGTAACATGTAACACAAAAGTATCACTGAAAGATACACATCGTATATTTTAAATAGTTTTATTATGTTTCAACTGCTTGAAAACATTTTAAATTTGAACTGGTATGACGACCAACAATTTTACCAACGGAGATCGAATTTTAACCACAAATAAGAAAAATACCGTTTCATGTTTAAGAAAAAGTGAAGCGTAACATCAAGCTTTTAGACGCCGAAAATATGACTATTTTCTTTTATATTTTCATTAGAAATTGATTAATTCCAACCAAACTTAAATATTACTAGAGGCGGTTGAGCGCCTGATTCGCTCCACAGGCCTGGATATCCTGAAAATGACTATTAGAGGATGATAAAGCTGTTTAAATGAGAATTGGAGTGAATGAATGAGTGAATGTTTATTTCAAGTAAATAAGGGTCATATGCTGAAATATTTCTGCATAAAAAACTCATGATCAGTGAATAACATTGAAAATTGACCTCAACCTGTTACACAAATATTTTCCATTTAATCACAATAATTTTGTGCAGTCTGATAATGGGTCACCCAAGAATCATTCTAGTGAAATTTTGTTAAAATCCAAATATAAGAATTTCAACACTAACAGAGTGTTACTGCACAATATACTATCACTGGTACTTTATCTGCAAAATTTTGATTGTAGATCTTTCCACTTTAAGTTAAACACTACTAAAAGATGTTACTCAATCACAACAATTGTTACTAATGATTATTTATTTTATTCTGCCCAATTCCATAGAGTGCAGTCAACTCAACTCTTTCTACCCCACTCTGAATGTCAGGAGGTCAGAACATCATTTTACACTCTTTGCAGATTCACCCTTTGTTCAACTAAACTCACCAAATTCTGAGGGGGTATTCTCAGGCTACTTATTTCAACTAATATTTCTATACATTTGAATTTCAACGAAGGTTTTGTTCCTTCTAACCTATAATCATTACACCTATTAAATTTAACAAGTCTAGAAAAATTTATCATTGAGATGATTATCCAAAAGGGTGATCAAATATTCACTTTGTATATAATACCCTCTGCCAATAAATAATATGCTGTTCATCTAATCAAAATATTTTTTTGCAGACTGATACAACTTCACAGAAATGAAATTTCCATGATATCTGATCCATCTGCTAAACCTTTCAGGATAGTTTGTTTTACCCTATATTGGATATTCCACCATATAACCTGTCTCAAGAAATGACCTCTGCCCATAAAAGATATATTTTGATCTGATCACAATATTTTTTCATAGACTGATAAAGGATCACTAAAGAATCATTCTAGTAAAATTTAGTTGAAATCCACTGATAAGATTCTAAGAAAATGATTTTCAAAGATTACACTATATAACATATAGGGAAATGACCTCCGCCCATAAAATATATAATTTTCATCCGAGCACAATAATTTTTGCTAGACTGATGAAGGGTCACTGAAGTATCATTCACGTAAAATTTGGTTGACAACTATCAATTAGATTCTGAGAAAATGATTTTCAAAGTTTTCGCTATATAACATATAGAGAAATGACCTCCGCCCATAAAATACACAATTTTTATCTGATCACAATTTTTTTATAGACTTGTTGATGGTCCCTCAAGAATCATTCCAGGGAAATTTTGTTGATATCCATTGGTTAGATTCTGAGAAAATGATTTTTAAAGTTTTTACTATATAACATATAGAAAAATGACCTCCGCCCATGAAATACATATTTTTCATCTGATCACAATGATTTTTTGTGGGCTAATAGAGGGCCACTCAAGAATAATTCATGTGAAGTTTGGTTTATATCCGTCCATTAGTTTCTGAGAAAATCCACCTATTACCATATATAGAAATTAGCCACGCCCACTACAGCCATGATTTCAAACCGATTTAAAATCTTTGAAGGAATCTGATAGAGGGTCACCCAAGGGACATTCCTGTGAAATTTAATTGGAATCCATCCAGTACTTTATGAGAAGAAAATTTTTAAGGTAAAAGTTAAGGGACGGACGCACACACACACGGACGACAGACACCCCGCCATGACAACAGCCCGCTGTCCTTTCGGCAAGTGGAGCTAAAAATATAATGTTTTTGTATTTCTTAAATATGTAAATAAATATCAATTTGAGGTTTTAACAAATTTGAGGTTTTAACGGAAAATTTATAAGCTGGAATTCTTGTCAGGATGTAAAAAAACTGTTTTTTCCATTTTAAATATGATAACAAGAGCCGTCAGAGCCGGATTATGCTCCCCGAATAAGGGATTGTCACAAAAACAAAAGCCACGTTGGACATGGACATCCCCTGCCAAGAAAGCTTCATAGTAAACTGAAGCCTAATAGATAAAAGATTCTCTGTACTGTCAAAGATTTGCCTCCTATAAAATCTAAGTAATAAAAATAACAAAGGGCAATAACTCCAAAATTATGCAAGCAAGAGTTGTAGTTCAGGTGTATTGCACTTCTCCATGAGATCTATCCACCCATACAGATTCAAGTTGATAGCTATTATACTTTAGGAGATATGCTCCAGACAAAATCTAAGTATCAAAAATAAGAAAGGGCAATAACTCCAAAGTTATGCAAGCAAGAGTTGCAATTTTTGTACACTGCACTTCTCCTATAATTATGAGATCTATCCACCCATAAAGTTTCAAGTTGATAGCTATTATACTTTAGGAGATATGCTCTGTGGTCAGATGGCAAGGACTCAAATAAGGTGTTATCTTATACAGCAAACATAAAGGCAACAAACATTAAACCCCCTTTTTGCATGACATATCATGAGACACAAATTTCAAATACTTTATGGTAAAGGGAATCTGATTTGCTACTGAAATTTGAAATTTCATCGAATTCTGAGCATGAGACTAGGAGAAATGAAAGAATAACTGTATTTTACGGGCTAGTGTAAAGGTAACAAGCATTTAGCCCCCTTTTTCCATGATATATATTTTTTTACATTAATTTCAAATTGTTTATAGTAAAGGGCATCTGATTTGCTACTCAAATATGAAATTTCACTAGATTCTGACTGTTAGACTAGGAGAAATTTGGGAAAAACTGTTTTTTTTAACCCAAGTCCCCTTTTCCCATGACGAGGCCCCAAATCCAACTAGAAAGCCATGAATGGCTTGTGTCGCTCCACATGCTTGAAATTCTTGTAATAGAAAATCTTTTAAGTTTTGACTAATTTTTTAGATATTTTGGGTTCTACTGATGTTGAAATGATTTTCAAAGTTTCCACAATTTAACATATAGAGAAATGACCTGTGCCAATAAAAAACATATTTTTAAACCAATGACAATAATTTTTGGCTGCATGATAATGGGTCACCCAAGGGTCATACTATTGAAGTTTGATTGATATCCATCCATTTTCAAAGTTTCCACTATATAAAATATAGCGAAATGACCTCTGCCCATATAATACAAATTTTTCATCTGATCACAATAATTTTTGGTAGACTGATACAGGGTCAATCAAGGATCATTCCAGTGAAATGTGATTGATATCCATCAATTCCATCCTGAGAAAATGATTTTCAAAGTTTCCACTATATAACATATAGAGAAATGACCTAGGAGCTCCGCCCATAATATACATATATTTCATCCGATCACAATAATTTTAATAGACTGATAAAGGGTCACCCAAGGATCATTCATGTAAAATTTGGTTGATATCTATCACATACATTCTGAGAAAATGATTTTCAAAGTTTTCACTATATAACATATAGAGAAATGACCTCCGCCAATAATATATATATATTTCATCCAATCACAATAATTTTTTGTAGACTGATTAATGGTCACCAAAGGATCATTCATGTAAAATTTGGTTGATATCTATCAATTAGATTCTGAGAAAATGATTTTCAAAGTTTCCACTATATAAATTATAGAGAAATGACCTCCGCCCATAAAATATATATTTTTCATCCGATCACAATAATTTTTAGTAGACTGATAAAGAGTCACCCAAGGATCATTCATGTAAAATTTAATTGGTATCCATCAATTAGAACCTGAGAAAAGTCACTTTTTACCATATTTGGAAATTAGCCACGCCCATTAAATCCATGTTTTTCATTGGATCAAAATTTCTTGAACAACTTTGAAAGAGGGTCACCCAAGGATCATTCCTGTGAAGTTTGGTTGAAATTCATCCAGTAGTTTCTGAGGAGAAGATTTTTAAAGAAAAAGTTTACGAACGGACGCACGGACGCACGTACGGATGGACGCACGGTGGACACAACGCCATGACAATAGCCCCAGTGGCTTTCAGCCAGTGGAGCTAAAACCCTCACAGATGCATCAAAACTATATCATAGGGAGTTCACATGGTAAGTTTCATTTGATTTGGCCCAAGGGTTATGGAGAAATAGGTGGGGACGGACGGACGGACAGACGAAGCGGCTGCTATATGCTCTCCCTTCAGGGAGCATAAAAATAGCAGTTCCTTTTTTCATACAATACTTTAAATTAAGCCAAGAAATATTATTTTTCTCTCTTGATAATCATATTAAAATTTCAAGGAAAAATATTAACAAATAAAAGAGTTGTTGATATTAGTGTGTGTGGAATGATTTCTAAAACTAGAAAGCCATGAATGGCTTGAGTCGCTCCACAGGCTTGAAATTCTTGTAAAAGCGAATAAATGCTTTGACTAGATTTTTAAATATTTGGGGTTCTACTGATGTTGAAAATGATTTTCAAAGTTTCAACTATATAACAGATAGAGAAATGACCTCTGCTATTAAAAGACATATTTTTCATCATATCAAAATAATTTTGGGCTGAATGATAATGGGTAACCCAAAGATCATACCAAAAATGTCAATTGATATCCATCAATTACATTCTGAGAAAATGTTTTTCACAGTTTCCACTATTCAACATATTGAGAATTGACCTCCACCCATAAAATGTATATTTTTCATCCAATCAAAATAATTTTTGGTACACTGATGAAGGGTCACTCCAGGATCATTCCAGTGAAATTTAGTTGATATCCAAAAATCACATTCTGAGAAAATGATTTTCAATGTTTCCACTATATAACATATAGAGAAATGACCTCTGCCCATAAAATGCATATTTTTCATCCAATCAAAATAATTTTTGGTACACTGATAAAGGGTCAATCAAGGATCATTCCAGTGAAATTTGGTTGATATCTATCACATACATTCTGAGAAAATGATTTTCAAAGTTTCCACTATATAACATATAGAGAAATGACCTCCGCCCATAAAATGCATATTTTCCATCAAATCACAATGATTTTTTGTAGACTGATAAAGGGTCACCCAAGGATCATTCCAGTGAAATTTGGTTGATATCCATCAATTACATTCTGAGAAAATGATTTTCTAAGTTTCCAAAATATAACATATAGAGAAATGACCTCCGCCCATAAAATGCATATTTTCCATCCAATCACAATGATTTTTTGTAGACTGATAAAGGGTCACCCAAGGATCATTCATGTAAAATTTAATTGGTATCCATCAGTTACATTCTGAGAAAATGATTTTCTAAGTTTCCACTATATAACATATAGAGAAATGACCTCCGCCCATAAAATGCATATTTTCCATCCGATCACAATGATTTTTTGTAGACTGATATAGGGTCACCAAAGGATCATTCATGTAAAATTTAATTGGTATCCATTGATTAGAATCTGAGAAAACTCACTTTTTACCTTATTTGGAAATTAGCCACGCCCATTAAATCCATGTTTTTCATTGGATCAAAATTTCTTGAACAACTTTGAAAGAGGGTCACCCAAGGATCATTCCTGTGAAGTTTGGTCAAAATCCATCCAGTAGTTTCTGAGGAGAAGATTTTTAAAGAAAAGTTTACGACCGGACACACGCACGGACGGACGGACGGACGCACGACGGACACAACACCATGACAATAGCCCCAGTGGCTTTCAGCCAGTGGAGCTAAAAACGCGCATTTTCTTACAGCGACGTTAAGTTTGATTCGTTGGATTATTAAACCGACGCGCCTTCAGAAAAATGCACAATGTTAAGGAAATTAAGACAAGAGGACCATGATGGTCCTAGATCGCTCACCTGATTCTTTTTTACCCCTGGGATGTCACAGCAATTAAATAGGCAGATGTCATAAAGAAGATAATAAACAAGAGCTGTCACTGTAAGATGACAATGCCCCCGACACCGCTTTGATTTTAAATTATGGTCAATCTATGTTGAAGGTCAAGGTCATCCAGGGGTCAAGGTCACCAAAGTATGTGCCTACAGAAAGGTAATGTACCAAGGAATGTTGTGGTAAAGTATGATGCGAATATGTTAAGTAATAAGGAAGTTATGGCCAATGTTAAAGTTTTTGGACGGAATGACGGACGGACGGACAGACGGACGGATGGACGGACAAGTCAAATTTATGATGCCTCCCTATCGGGGGCATAAAAACAACTTTCATGAAGTTTGGACCAAAAATGGCTGGCCTCTAGAGTGTAACATGAGAATAATCATTAAGACCCCTTTTCCCGTGATATGGTATGTATCCTCCCCATTTTATATGGGGTTCATCCTTGTGACGTAATCAACATTCTCACTAAGTTTCATGAAGATTGGGCCATATTTGAGGCCTCCTGAGCGTATACAAGAAAATTGCCATAAAGGCCCCTTTTCCCTTGATATGGCATGGATCCCTCCCATTTTCAATAGGATTAATCCTTGTGACCCTGCCAACATCCTGACCAAGTTTCATGAAGATTGGATCATATTTGTGGCCTCTAAAGCGTGAACAAGAAATTTGTCAATAAGGCCCCTTTTCCCTTGGTTTGCATGGACCTCCCCATTTTCAATATAATTTATATCTGTGACCTGGCCTACATTCTGACCAAGTTTCATGAAGGTTGGGCCATATTTGTGGTCTCTAGAGCGTAAACAAGAAATTTGTCAATAAGGCTCCTTTTCCCTTGATTTCTCATGGATCCCTCCAATTTTCAATAGGGTTCATCCTTGTGACCTGAACTACATTCTGACCAAGTTTCATGAAGATTGGGTCAAATTTGTGGCCTCTAGAGTGTAAACAAGAAAATTGTCTTTAAGGCCCCTTTTCCCTTGATATGGCATGGATCCTTTCCATTTTCAATAGGGTTCATCCTTTTGACCTGGCCAACAATCTGACCAAATTTCATAAAGATTGTGTGATATTTGTGGCCTCTAGAGTGTAAACACTAAGATTGTTGACGCCGGACGACACACGACGCACGACGGACATTCAATGATCACAAAAGCTCACCTTGAGCACGATGTGCTCAGGTGAGCTAAAAATAAAAAGAAAGCGAAACACCATGCGAGAAGAATGGTTGTTAAGAAGGGGCGATCAGAGTAGGGGGAAGAGAAGAACAAGATATAAACAATAGGGTCAATATAGCCCGATATCGCTCGTTTTAATTTGATAGCAAAACAGAATGTTTAATACATTTTTTGCGAAGACTTGTATTCTCGGACTGTAACTTGCTATTCTATAGACCCTATTCTAAGAATACATGTAGTGAGTTCAAAGCAAGCTCAACTAAATGTAATAACTTTTTTCAAACAATCCAAGAACAAGAGGGCCATAGTGGCCCTGAATTAACAATCTAAAAAAGTTTTTCTAAGATTTGACCCAATGACCTAGTTTTGACCTAACTTGACCCAATTTCAAATTCATCAAAGTTCTCATCAAATTATTCATTCTGTCCATTTTCAGGTTAATTGGGCTAAAAATATGGCCTCTAGAGTGTCCACAAGGATTTTCAAAGATTTGACCCCCGTGACCTAGTTTTTGACCCCACTTGACCCAATTTCGAACTTGTCCAAGATTTCATCAAGATAATCATTCTGACAAATTTTCAGGTTGAATGGGCTAAAAATATGGCCTCTAGATAGCCCACAAGGTTTTTCTAAGAATTGACCCCGTGACCTAGTTTTTGACCCCAATTGACCCAATTTCGAACTGGTCCAGTATTTCATCAAGATAATCATTCTGACCAATTCTGAGGTTGATTGGGCTTAAAAAATGGCCTATAGAGTGTCCACAAGGTTTTTCTTAGATTTGACACTGTGACCTAGTCTTTGACCCCACTTGACCCAATTTTGAACTTGTCAGAGATTTCATCAAGATATTCATTCTGACCAGTTTTCAGGTTGATTAGGCTAAAAATATGGCCTCTAGAGTGCCCACAAGGTTTTTCTAAGATTTGACCCTGTGACCTAGTTTTTGACCCCAGTTGACTCAATTTCGAACTTGTCCAAGATTTCATCAAGATATTCATTCTGACCAGTTTTCAGGTTGATTGGGCTAAAAATATGGCCTCTAGAGTGTCCACACGGTTTTTCCAAGAATTGACCCTGTGACCTAGTTTTTGACCCCACTTGACCCAATTTCGAACTTGTCCTAGATTTCATCAAGATATTCATTCTGACCAGTTTTCAGGTTGATTGAGCTAAAAATTTGGCCTCTAGAGTGTCCACAAGGTTTTTCTAAGAATTGACCCTGTGACCTAGTTTTTGACCCCACTTGACCCAATTTCGAACTTGTCCAAGATTTCATCAAGATATTCATTCTGACTAATTTTCAGGTTGATTGGGCTAAAAATATGGCCTCTAGAGTGTCCACAAGGATTTTCAAAGATTTGACCCCCGTGACCTAGTTTTTGACCCCACTTGACCCAATTTCGAACTTGTCCGAGATTTCATCAAGATAATCATTCTGACAAATTTTCAGGTTGAATGGGCTAAAAATATGGCCTCTAGATAGCCCTCAAGGTTTTTCTAAGAATTGACCCCGTGACCTAGTTTTTGACCCCAATTGACCCAATTTCGAACTGGTCCAGTATTTCATCAAGATAATCATTCTGACCAATTCTGAGGTTGATTGGGCTTAAAAAATGGCCTATAGAGTGTCCACAAGGTTTTTCTTAGATTTGACACTGTGACCTAGTCTTTGACCCCACTTGACCCAATTTTGAACTTGTCAGAGATTTCATCAAGATATTCATTCTGACCAGTTTTCAGGTTGATTAGGCTAAAAATATGGCCTCTAGAGTGCCCACAAGGTTTTTCTAAGATTTGACCCTGTGACCTAGTTTTTGACCCCAGTTGACTCAATTTCGAACTTGTCCGAGATTTCATCAAGATATTCATTCTGACCAGTTTTCAGGTTGATTGGGCTAAAAATATGGCCTCTAGAGTGTCCACAAGGTAAATGTTGACGAAGCACAACGCACGACGGACGACGGACATCAAGTAACCCCAAAAGCTCACCTTGAGCACTTCGTGCTCAGGTGAGCTAAAAATGGGGGGAAGCCCGTCATTTTCTTTTTACCAAAACGTGTGTTTTGATGACAGGGTCTAGATATGAACAAACTGCTGTTGGTTCGAATTCATCATTGCGATAAAAATAGGTTGAGATTTTGTAATGTTAGAATTACTTCTACATTAAACAAGAGCCATGTTGGACATGGGCATAAGTCCCCTACCGGCTTTGTTTGTCTCAACGTTTTCCCACGCCAATTCTATCAGGGACGTCAAAACCAGGTCTTGTTAAAAGGTTAAACAAGACTTACATGAGTTGTTGTCTCTGCTGTGCCCACTATACAATTCATGGAAGCAATAGACAGATGCAAGAAATAGTATCAATAACAGTTACCTTGTCTGATCCAAGATGTTTTTCTTCAGTCTTGTTGGTAAGAACTGAGAACTTTCACTGGAGGTGATTATACTGCTGCATCACCACCCTGACTAACATGGCTTATAATTTTTTTTACATTTTAAAACAGGTTTCATCAAGTTAGCTTGCTTAGTTATTAAATTATTGCAGGATCCATTTTTTGCCATATTTTCACTATTTCTGTTACCATAGCAACCGCACTTTTTGTCAAAGAACAAAGATAAAATGATGTGCATAATCTACACATTGCCATCTAGTCATATACCAAGTCTCATCAAATTAGCTTGCTTACTTATTAACTTATCGCAGGATCCAATATTTTTTGCCATATTTTCACTATTTCCATAACCATAGCAACAACAATTTTAGTCTAAAAACAAAAATAAAATGATGTGCATAATCTTCACATTGCCATATAGTCATATACCAAGTCTCATCTAACTAGCTCAGACATGGCGAAGGACCCAGAAAATCTGTCAGACAGTCGGTCTGACAGTCCTTGAAAAACTGTCAGACCGAAGTCAAACCTGTCAGACCGAACATTTAAGGGGGCATATGATATCATCATTGTAGTGTTTCCTCATTGAGAGAGAAAACTTATAAAATTAGTAGCATTACAATTAAAGGCCTAACTAGCTTGTCAAAGTCCTCTCATTCTGTCAGTGTTTTCAGTGCTTTGATTTAAAAACAAAGATTCTGAGATAAACAGAGCTTCAGATATTTTCAGAATTTTTAAAAATGTCTTTTCAAGTCAAAAGGTAACAGTCATTTGTGTTTTTTCATTAAAAAAAGAAAGACATAATTTGATGGGTCGAACATTCTTGGGTACGAATAAGCAGAAAATAGTTTTAGTCTGTGTGCCTTTGAAATTGAAAAAAATACAAAAAATTCAGGTAAGATAAGACTAGCTACCAATAATTCTTTCTAAATTGGATCCTTAAATCATCTCTTCTTTCTCTTAATTGGTACAATTTGTAAAAGAGAATTTGCATATTCTAGCGGTGCCGAAAGTCGTAGAGGAACTGTTAATTGATGGATTCTAGACCTATGTAAAGTTTAAAATTAAAGTTTGTTTTCATGTTTTCATGAGAAAGTTGACCAGAAAAAATGGTTTCTTGAGTGAAAGTTTGGATTTACTGTTAAAACAGATTTTTCTGTCCAGAAAATAGTGTCGGACATTAGGACTGACAATATGGTACACTTTACCGGACCTAGGGGATTTTTGTCGGACATGTCCGACGGTCCGACGGTCTTCGCCATGACTGCTAGCTTGCTTAGTTATTATCTTATTGCAGGATCCCATTTTGGCTATATTTTCACTATTTCTGTAACCATAGCAACCTCAATTTAAGTCGAAAAACAAAAATAAAATGATGTGCATAATCTACACATTGCCATCTAGTCATATACCAATTTTCATCAAAAACGCTTGCTTAGTTATTAAGTTATCGCGGGATCAAGATTTGAGCGGACAGACGGACGGACGGACAGACGGACGGACGGACAGACAGACGGAGGGCAAACCTATAGTCCCCTCCGGTGTGAACACCGGTAGGGGACTAATAATATGATGTTCAAAAGAAGCATACAACCCAATACATCTTCTGATATAAAGCCAATTTTACTGACTATCCAGTACTTGCATGGTATACATTTATGCTAAGATGAAAATTATGAGACATTTATCATTCTTTGCGAGGGAAAAAAGAGGCAAGTTTTTATTTTCTAAAGAGGAATTCATCGAATTCTGAGCATGAGACTAGGAGAAATGAAAGAATAACTGTATTTTACGGGCTAGTGTAAAGGTAACAAGCATTTAGCCCCCTTTTTCCATGATATATATTTTTTTACATTAATTTCAAATTGTTTATAGTAAAGGGCATCTGATTTGCTACTCAAATATGAAATTTCACTAGATTCTGACTGTTAGACTAGGAGAAATTTGGGAAAAACTGTTTTTTTAACCCAAGTCCCCTTTTCCCATGACGAGGCCCCAAATCCAACTAGAAAGCCATGAATGGCTTGTGTCGCTCCACATGCTTGAAATTCTTGTAATAGAAAATCTTTTAAGTTTTGACTAGATTTTTAGATATTTTGGGTTCTACTGATGTTGAAATGATTTTCAAAGTTTCCACAATTTAACATATAGAGAAATGACCTGTGCCAATAAAAAACATATTTTTAAACCAATGACAATAATTTTTGGCTGCATGATAATGGGTCACCCAAGGGTCATACTATTGAAGTTTGATTGATATCCATCCATTTTCAAAGTTTCCACTATATAAAATATAGCGAAATGACCTCTGCCCATATAATACAAATTTTTCATCTGATCACAATAATTTTTGGTAGACTGATACAGGGTCAATCAAGGATCATTCCAGTGAAATGTGATTGATATCCATCAATTCCATCCTGAGAAAATGATTTTCAAAGTTTCCACTATATAACATATAGAGAAATGACCTAGGAGCTCCGCCCATAATATACATATATTTCATCCGATCACAATAATTTTAATAGACTGATAAAGGGTCACCCAAGGATCATTCATGTAAAATTTGGTTGATATCTATCACATACATTCTGAGAAAATGATTTTCAAAGTTTTCACTATATAACATATAGAGAAATGACCTCCGCCAATAATATATATATATTTCATCCAATCACAATAATTTTTTGTAGACTGATTAATGGTCACCAAAGGATCATTCATGTAAAATTTGGTTGATATCTATCAATTAGATTCTGAGAAAATGATTTTCAAAGTTTCCACTATATAAATTATAGAGAAATGACCTCCGCCCATAAAATATATATTTTTCATCCGATCACAATAATTTTTGGTAGACTGATAAAGAGTCACCCAAGGATCATTCATGTAAAATTTAATTGGTATCCATCAATTAGAACCTGAGAAAAGTCACTTTTTACCATATTTGGAAATTAGCCACGCCCATTAAATCCATGTTTTTCATTGGATCAAAATTTCTTGAACAACTTTGAAAGAGGGTCACCCAAGGATCATTCCTGTGAAGTTTGGTTGAAATTCATCCAGTAGTTTCTGAGGAGAAGATTTTTAAAGAAAAAGTTTACGAACGGACGCACGGACGCACGTACGGATGGACGCACGGTGGACACAACGCCATGACAATAGCCCCAGTGGCTTTCAGCCAGTGGAGCTAAAACCCTCACAGATGCATCAAAACTATATCATAGGGAGTTCACATGGTAAGTTTCATTTGATTTGGCCCAAGGGTTATGGAGAAATAGGTGGGGACGGACGGACGGACAGACGAAGCGGCTGCTATATGCTCTCCCTTCAGGGAGCATAAAAATAGCAGTTCCTTTTTTCATACAATACTTTAAATTAAGCCAAGAAATATTATTTTTCTCTCTTGATAATCATATTAAAATTTCAAGGAAAAATATTAACAAATAAAAGAGTTGTTGATATTAGTGTGTGTGGAATGATTTCTAAAACTAGAAAGCCATGAATGGCTTGAGTCGCTCCACAGGCTTGAAATTCTTGTAAAAGCGAATAAATGCTTTGACTAGATTTTTAAATATTTGGGGTTCTACTGATGTTGAAAATGATTTTCAAAGTTTCAACTATATAACAGATAGAGAAATGACCTCTGCTATTAAAAGACATATTTTTCATCATATCAAAATAATTTTGGGCTGAATGATAATGGGTAACCCAAAGATCATACCAAAAATGTCAATTGATATCCATCAATTACATTCTGAGAAAATGTTTTTCACAGTTTCCACTATTCAACATATTGAGAATTGACCTCCACCCATAAAATGTATATTTTTCATCCAATCAAAATAATTTTTGGTACACTGATGAAGGGTCACTCCAGGATCATTCCAGTGAAATTTAGTTGATATCCAAAAATCACATTCTGAGAAAATGATTTTCAATGTTTCCACTATATAACATATAGAGAAATGACCTCTGCCCATAAAATGCATATTTTTCATCCAATCAAAATAATTTTTGGTACACTGATAAAGGGTCAATCAAGGATCATTCCAGTGAAATTTGGTTGATATCTATCACATACATTCTGAGAAAATGATTTTCAAAGTTTCCACTATATAACATATAGAGAAATGACCTCCGCCCATAAAATGCATATTTTCCATCAAATCACAATGATTTTTTGTAGACTGATAAAGGGTCACCCAAGGATCATTCCAGTGAAATTTGGTTGATATCCATCAATTACATTCTGAGAAAATGATTTTCTAAGTTTCCAAAATATAACATATAGAGAAATGACCTCCGCCCATAAAATGCATATTTTCCATCCAATCACAATGATTTTTTGTAGACTGATAAAGGGTCACCCAAGGATCATTCATGTAAAATTTAATTGGTATCCATCAGTTACATTCTGAGAAAATGATTTTCTAAGTTTCCACTATATAACATATAGAGAAATGACCTCCGCCCATAAAATGCATATTTTCCATCCGATCACAATGATTTTTTGTAGACTGATATAGGGTCACCAAAGGATCATTCATGTAAAATTTAATTGGTATCCATTGATTAGAATCTGAGAAAACTCACTTTTTACCTTATTTGGAAATTAGCCACGCCCATTAAATCCATGTTTTTCATTGGATCAAAATTTCTTGAACAACTTTGAAAGAGGGTCACCCAAGGATCATTCCTGTGAAGTTTGGTCAAAATCCATCCAGTAGTTTCTGAGGAGAAGATTTTTAAAGAAAAGTTTACGACCGGACACACGCACGGACGGACGGACGGACGCACGACGGACACAACACCATGACAATAGCCCCAGTGGCTTTCAGCCAGTGGAGCTAAAAACGCGCATTTTCTTACAGCGACGTTAAGTTTGATTCGTTGGATTATTAAACCGACGCGCCTTCAGAAAAATGCACAATGTTAAGGAAATTAAGACAAGAGGACCATGATGGTCCTAGATCGCTCACCTGATTCTTTTTTACCCCTGGGATGTCACAGCAATTAAATAGGCAGATGTCATAAAGAAGATAATAAACAAGAGCTGTCACTGTAAGATGACAATGCCCCCGACACCGCTTTGATTTTAAATTATGGTCAATCTATGTTGAAGGTCAAGGTCATCCAGGGGTCAAGGTCACCAAAGTATGTGCCTACAGAAAGGTAATGTACCAAGGAATGTTGTGGTAAAGTATGATGCGAATATGTTAAGTAATAAGGAAGTTATGGCCAATGTTAAAGTTTTTGGACGGAATGACGGACGGACGGACAGACGGACGGATGGACGGACAAGTCAAATTTATGATGCCTCCCTATCGGGGGCATAAAAACAACTTTCATGAAGTTTGGACCAAAAATGGCTGGCCTCTAGAGTGTAACATGAGAATAATCATTAAGACCCCTTTTCCCGTGATATGGTATGTATCCTCCCCATTTTATATGGGGTTCATCCTTGTGACGTAATCAACATTCTCACTAAGTTTCATGAAGATTGGGCCATATTTGAGGCCTCCTGAGCGTATACAAGAAAATTGCCATAAAGGCCCCTTTTCCCTTGATATGGCATGGATCCCTCCCATTTTCAATAGGATTAATCCTTGTGACCCTGCCAACATCCTGACCAAGTTTCATGAAGATTGGATCATATTTGTGGCCTCTAAAGCGTGAACAAGAAATTTGTCAATAAGGCCCCTTTTCCCTTGGTTTGCATGGACCTCCCCATTTTCAATATAATTTATATCTGTGACCTGGCCTACATTCTGACCAAGTTTCATGAAGGTTGGGCCATATTTGTGGTCTCTAGAGCGTAAACAAGAAATTTGTCAATAAGGCCCCTTTTCCTGTGATATGGCATGGATCCCTCCAATTTTCAATAGGGTTCATCCTTGTGACCTGGCCTACATTCTGACCAAGTTTCATGAAGGTTGGGCCATATTTGTGGTCTCTAGAGCGTAAACAAGAAATTTGTCAATAAGGCCCCTTTTCCTGTGATATGGCATGGATCCCTCCAATTTTCAATAGGGTTCATCCTTGTGACCTGAACTACATTCTGACCAAGTTTCATGAAGATTGGGCAATATTTGTGGCCTCTAGAGCGTAAACAAGAAATTTGACAATAAGGCCCCTTTTCCTGTGATATGGCATGGATCCCTCCCATTTGCAATAGGGTTCATCCTTGTGACCTGGCCTACATTCTGACCAAGTTTCATGAAGATTGGGCCAAATTTGTGGCCTCTTTAGTGTAAACAAGAAAATTGTCAATAAGGCTCCTTTTCCCTTGATTTCTCATGGATCCTTCCCATTTTCAATAGGGTTCATCCTTGTGACCTGGGGAACATTCTGACCAAGTTTCATGAAGATTGGGTCAAATTTGTGGCCTCTAGAGTGTAAACAAGAAAATTGTCTTTAAGGCCCCTTTTCCCTTGATATGGCATGGATCCTTTCCATTTTCAATAGGGTTCATCCTTTTGACCTGGCCAACAATCTGACCAAATTTCATAAAGATTGTGTGATATTTGTGGCCTCTAGAGTGTAAACACTAAGATTGTTGACGCCGGACGACACACGACGCACGACGGACATTCAATGATCACAAAAGCTCACCTTGAGCACGATGTGCTCAGGTGAGCTAAAAATAAAAAGAAAGCGAAACACCATGCGAGAAGAATGGTTGTTAAGAAGGGGCGATCAGAGTAGGGGGAAGAGAAGAACAAGATATAAACAATAGGGTCAATATAGCCCGATATCGCTCGTTTTAATTTGATAGCAAAACAGAATGTTTAATACATTTTTTGCGAAGACTTGTATTCTCGGACTGTAACTTGCTATTCTATAGACCCTATTCTAAGAATACATGTAGTGAGTTCAAAGCAAGCTCAACTAAATGTAATAACTTTTTTCAAACAATCCAAGAACAAGAGGGCCATAGTGGCCCTGAATTAACAATCTAAAAAAGTTTTTCTAAGATTTGACCCAATGACCTAGTTTTGACCTAACTTGACCCAATTTCAAATTCATCAAAGTTCTCATCAAATTATTCATTCTGTCCATTTTCAGGTTAATTGGGCTAAAAATATGGCCTCTAGAGTGTCCACAAGGATTTTCAAAGATTTGACCCCCGTGACCTAGTTTTTGACCCCACTTGACCCAATTTCGAACTTGTCCAAGATTTCATCAAGATAATCATTCTGACAAATTTTCAGGTTGAATGGGCTAAAAATATGGCCTCTAGATAGCCCACAAGGTTTTTCTAAGAATTGACCCCGTGACCTAGTTTTTGACCCCAATTGACCCAATTTCGAACTGGTCCAGTATTTCATCAAGATAATCATTCTGACCAATTCTGAGGTTGATTGGGCTTAAAAAATGGCCTATAGAGTGTCCACAAGGTTTTTCTTAGATTTGACACTGTGACCTAGTCTTTGACCCCACTTGACCCAATTTTGAACTTGTCAGAGATTTCATCAAGATATTCATTCTGACCAGTTTTCAGGTTGATTAGGCTAAAAATATGGCCTCTAGAGTGCCCACAAGGTTTTTCTAAGATTTGACCCTGTGACCTAGTTTTTGACCCCAGTTGACTCAATTTCGAACTTGTCCAAGATTTCATCAAGATATTCATTCTGACCAGTTTTCAGGTTGATTGGGCTAAAAATATGGCCTCTAGAGTGTCCACACGGTTTTTCCAAGAATTGACCCTGTGACCTAGTTTTTGACCCCACTTGACCCAATTTCGAACTTGTCCAAGATTTCATCAAGATATTCATTCTGACCAGTTTTCAGGTTGATTGAGCTAAAAATTTGGCCTCTAGAGTGTCCACAAGGTTTTTCTAAGAATTGACCCTGTGACCTAGTTTTTGACCCCACTTGACCCAATTTCGAACTTGTCCAAGATTTCATCAAGATATTCATTCTGACTAATTTTCAGGTTGATTGGGCTAAAAATATGGCCTCTAGAGTGTCCACAAGGATTTTCAAAGATTTGACCCCCGTGACCTAGTTTTTGACCCCACTTGACCCAATTTCGAACTTGTCCGAGATTTCATCAAGATAATCATTCTGACAAATTTTCAGGTTGAATGGGCTAAAAATATGGCCTCTAGATAGCCCTCAAGGTTTTTCTAAGAATTGACCCCGTGACCTAGTTTTTGACCCCAATTGACCCAATTTCGAACTGGTCCAGTATTTCATCAAGATAATCATTCTGACCAATTCTGAGGTTGATTGGGCTTAAAAAATGGCCTATAGAGTGTCCACAAGGTTTTTCTTAGATTTGACACTGTGACCTAGTCTTTGACCCCACTTGACCCAATTTTGAACTTGTCAGAGATTTCATCAAGATATTCATTCTGACCAGTTTTCAGGTTGATTAGGCTAAAAATATGGCCTCTAGAGTGCCCACAAGGTTTTTCTAAGATTTGACCCTGTGACCTAGTTTTTGACCCCAGTTGACTCAATTTCGAACTTGTCCGAGATTTCATCAAGATATTCATTCTGACCAGTTTTCAGGTTGATTGGGCTAAAAATATGGCCTCTAGAGTGTCCACAAGGTAAATGTTGACGAAGCACAACGCACGACGGACGACGGACATCAAGTAACCCCAAAAGCTCACCTTGAGCACTTCGTGCTCAGGTGAGCTAAAAATGGGGGGAAGCCCGTCATTTTCTTTTTACCAAAACGTGTGTTTTGATGACAGGGTCTAGATATGAACAAACTGCTGTTGGTTCGAATTCATCATTGCGATAAAAATAGGTTGAGATTTTGTAATGTTAGAATTACTTCTACATTAAACAAGAGCCATGTTGGACATGGGCATAAGTCCCCTACCGGCTTTGTTTGTCTCAACGTTTTCCCACGCCAATTCTATCAGGGACGTCAAAACCAGGTCTTGTTAAAGGGTTAAACAAGACTTACATGAGTTGTTGTCTCTGCTGTGCCCACTATACAATTCATGGAAGCAATAGACAGATGCAAGAAATAGTATCAATAACAGTTACCTTGTCTGATCCAAGATGTTTTTCTTCAGTCTTGTTGGTAAGAACTGAGAACTTTCACTGGAGGTGATTATACTGCTGCATCACCACCCTGACTAACATGGCTTATAATTTTTTTTACATTTTAAAACAGGTTTCATCAAGTTAGCTTGCTTAGTTATTAAATTATTGCAGGATCCATTTTTTGCCATATTTTCACTATTTCTGTTACCATAGCAACCGCACTTTTTGTCAAAGAACAAAGATAAAATGATGTGCATAATCTACACATTGCCATCTAGTCATATACCAAGTCTCATCAAATTAGCTTGCTTACTTATTAACTTATCGCAGGATCCAATATTTTTTGCCATATTTTCACTATTTCCATAACCATAGCAACAACAATTTTAGTCTAAAAACAAAAATAAAATGATGTGCATAATCTTCACATTGCCATATAGTCATATACCAAGTCTCATCTAACTAGCTCAGACATGGCGAAGGACCCAGAAAATCTGTCAGACAGTCGGTCTGACAGTCCTTGAAAAACTGTCAGACCGAAGTCAAACCTGTCAGACCGAACATTTAAGGGGGCATATGATATCATCATTGTAGTGTTTCCTCATTGAGAGAGAAAACTTATAAAATTAGTAGCATTACAATTAAAGGCCTAACTAGCTTGTCAAAGTCCTCTCATTCTGTCAGTGTTTTCAGTGCTTTGATTTAAAAACAAAGATTCTGAGATAAACAGAGCTTCAGATATTTTCAGAATTTTTAAAAATGTCTTTTCAAGTCAAAAGGTAACAGTCATTTGTGTTTTTTCATTAAAAAAAGAAAGACATAATTTGATGGGTCGAACATTCTTGGGTACGAATAAGCAGAAAATAGTTTTAGTCTGTGTGCCTTTGAAATTGAAAAAAATACAAAAAATTCAGGTAAGATAAGACTAGCTACCAATAATTCTTTCTAAATTGGATCCTTAAATCATCTCTTCTTTCTCTTAATTGGTACAATTTGTAAAAGAGAATTTGCATATTCTAGCGGTGCCGAAAGTCGTAGAGGAACTGTTAATTGATGGATTCTAGACCTATGTAAAGTTTAAAATTAAAGTTTGTTTTCATGTTTTCATGAGAAAGTTGACCAGAAAAAATGGTTTCTTGAGTGAAAGTTTGGATTTACTGTTAAAACAGATTTTTCTGTCCAGAAAATAGTGTCGGACATTAGGACTGACAATATGGTACACTTTACCGGACCTAGGGGATTTTTGTCGGACATGTCCGACGGTCCGACGGTCTTCGCCATGACTGCTAGCTTGCTTAGTTATTATCTTATTGCAGGATCCCATTTTGGCTATATTTTCACTATTTCTGTAACCATAGCAACCTCAATTTAAGTCGAAAAACAAAAATAAAATGATGTGCATAATCTACACATTGCCATCTAGTCATATACCAATTTTCATCAAAAACGCTTGCTTAGTTATTAAGTTATCGCGGGATCAAGATTTGAGCGGACAGACGGACGGACGGACAGACGGACGGACGGACAGACAGACGGAGGGCAAACCTATAGTCCCCTCCGGTGTGAACACCGGTAGGGGACTAATAATATGATGTTCAAAAGAAGCATACAACCCAATACATCTTCTGATATAAAGCCAATTTTACTGACTATCCAGTACTTGCATGGTATACATTTATGCTAAGATGAAAATTATGAGACATTTATCATTCTTTGCGAGGGAAAAAAGAGGCAAGTTTTTATTTTCTAAAGAGGACTATATATTCTGACATTGCTATTAATATAGAGAGAGAGATTGAGCAATACAATAATTACGTAAACTTTTTTCCGACAAAAAAAAGCTAAACGCTACACCATCGACGTTCGCTATTTTGACGTTACATTCTAGTGCCGCATTACCGTGCGAAACGTCTCAACATATAGAGAAATAACCTCTGCCCATTAAAATACACATTTTTCTTCTGATCACAATAATATTTGGTAGACTGATAAAGGGTCACTCAAGGATCATTCCAGTGAAATTTGGTTGATTTCCATCAATTACATTCTGAGAAATTAATTTTCAAAGTTTCCACTATATAACATAAAGAGAAATGACCTCCGCCCATAAAATACATATTTTCCATCTGTTCACAATAATTTTTGGTAGACTGATAAAGGGTCACTCAAGGATCATTCATGTAAAATTTAATTGGTATCCATCAATTAGAATCTGAGAAAACTCACCTATTACCATATATGGAAATTATCCACGCCAAATACAGCCATGATTTTCAACCATTTGGAATTCTTTGAAGGAATCTGATAGAGGAACATTCCTGTGAAATTTGATTGAAATCCATCTAGTAGTTTCTGAGGAGAAGATTTTTAAAGTAAAAGTTTACGGTCGGACGGAGGCACACACTCATGCACGCACGGACGACGGACACCATGCCATGACAATAGCCTGCTGGCCTTTCGGCCAGTGGAGCTAAAAAGGGTTGCACCTGGGCAAAGCCCAAATATCACCCAAGGGTCTCATTATGAACAAACTTGGTAGAGGTCAACTAGATGATGCTACTTACCAAATATGAAAGCTGTCGGCAATCTGGTTTTAGAGGAGAAGATTTTTGAAGATTTTCCTATTTTTGCCCTTCGTGCTCAAAAGAGCTAAAAGGGACACATCCGCGCAAAGCCCAAATATGATACCAGGGTCTAGATATGAACAAACTTGGTAGACATCCACTAGATGGTGCTACATACCAAATATTTAAGCTGTCTGCCTTCTGGTTTCAGAGAAGAAGATTTTTTAAAGATTTTCCCTCTTTGATTCTATGTTAAAAGGGTTGTGCCTGGGCAAAGTCTTAATATACCCAAGGGTCTTGATATGAACAAACTTGATAGGGGTCCACTAGATGATGCTACACACCAAATATGGAAGCTGTCTGCCTTCTGGTTTCAGAAAAGAAGATTTTTGAAGATTTTCCCAATTTTCACCCTTTTTGTTAAGGGTAAAGGGAGAGTTAAGGGTGTATTTCATTATTTGAAAAACTTTGGTAGAGCTTGACCCAAGGAACATCCCTGCCAAGTTTCATCAAGATTGGCCCACCTCTTTAGGAGGAATTGATGTTTAAAGAAATTGTGGATGAGGGATGATGACCGATGGATGATGCACGACAAATGACCCGCGTCGGACAACTGAAGACGGACATTGTACAATCACAATAGCTCACCTTGAACACTTTGTGCTCAGGTGAGATAACAAGAGCATCGCTGGGCGTGGCATTATAAGTCCGAAGCTCAGAAATAAATGGGTGATGTTTTGAACTTTTTTATTGATCCTTAGGATGTATTTTCTAGCAAACACTAGTATTTTGTATTTATCATGATGGTAGTGTTTGTTTTATTTTGTTTTCCTATTTGTCTTTGGGAAAATGTGTTCTTAGGCAATTAAAGAACTGTGGATTACTTATGGATATCATCACTATTCTTCAAGTAATTATATGCACCCGAGTAGTACTAAAATATTCACAAATTCAATCAGATTTAGATAATGTAATCAAACACCCTAGCTATGAGTTCTACATACATGTGAAGTTTCAACATCGTAGTCCTTGTATTTTGAAAGTTATTGACCGGACACGAATTTGCAAACTGAATCAAACAAAGGGCAATAACTCAAGAATTATAAATGGTAGAGTTAGGGTTATTGCACTCTGCAGCTATGAGATCTATACACCTGTGAAGTTTCAAGACCATAGGCCTTCCAATTTTCGATAGGATTCATCCATGTGACCTGGCAAACATTCTGACCAAGTTCCATGAAGATTGGACCAAATTTGTGGTTTCTAGAGTGTAAACAAGAAAATTGTCATCAATGCCCCTTTACCAATAATATGACACAGATCCTTCCCATTTTCAATAGAGTTCATATGAACCTCATGACCTAACAACATTCTGACAAAGTTTCATCAAGATTGGACAATATTTGTAGCCACTAGAGCATAAACAAGAAAATTGTCATTAAGGCCCCTTTTCCTGTGATATGGCACGGATCCTTTCCATTTCAGCAATTTTTACAAGGGACCACCCAAGGAATATTTCTGCCAAGTTTGGTTGATTTTGACTCATAAGTTTAGGAGGAGATGTTGTTTAAAGAAAAAGTTGAAGCTATGACGGACAGAGGGACAGACAGCAATTTTTAGCTCACCTGAGCAAGAACTGAGCAAGAAGTCCATCTGTCAATCTAATGATGGACAGACAGACGGACGGACGACCAGGGGCATAACATAATACAACCCTTCTGGCGTAGAAAAAGTATGCAAGCTATAATAATGAAACTTCACAGGTGGATAGATCTCATTGAGGAGAAGTTCAATGCACAAAAACCATAACTCTACTCATAATATTTTGTGAGTTATTGCCCATTGTTGATTGACAAAGAATAGGCTATTGACCTGCTTTTATGTGGGCATAAATGTTTTACAAACATCTCTTATTTATATAAAATTTACAACCAGCTCTTTAGCTCATTCTGTAGCCTGTAGTACATGAAATACCTTTATATATTCCAGATCAGAATAGCCAGTATGTATTCTGAAGGCAGAGTTAGAGAGTATTCGGTAAATATTTTAATACATTCTTCTGTTCTTATTTTTATTGGGGGAAAAACTGTTAAACAAATGTCTCTTGTCAGGAAAAGATTTAATATGGTAGATTAAGGTTCATGTAAAGTGTTTGGGACCAAATTTTAAGGGTCTGAAATACCAAATGTTTTTACTTGTCATTGAAAACAGAAAAAAATCTTCCACAGTCTTGTTTTTATCTGTTTATAGACAACTTGTTTAATAAAATTTGTATTTCATGACCACTTATTCAATTTACCCTCTATGGTTACTTTCTCTTCTAGGAGAGATTGTAGCAATACAAGGAAAGACACAGATTATAGCAGTAAGAGGAAAAGCACAGATTATAGTAGTATGAGGAAAGGCACAGATTTTAGCAGTATAAGGAAAGACACAGATTATAGCAGTACAAGGAAAAGCACAGATTATAGTAGTATGAGGAAAGGCACAGATTATAGCAGTAAGAGGAAAGGCACAGATTATAGCAGTACAAGGAAAGACACATGTAGTACTTTTTCTGATAAATCAGGGGCTTGGAAAGATTATAGCAGTATAAGGAAAGACACAGATTATGGCAGTACAAGGAAAAGCACAGATTATAGCAGTACGAGGAAAGACACAGATTATAGCAGTACGAGGAAAGACACATGTAGTACTTTTTCTGATAAATCAGGGGCTAGGAAAGATTATAGCAGGATGAGGAGTAGTACTTCTTCTGATAAATCAGGGGCTAGGAAAGATTACAGATCTACTTCAGGGGCTCACCAACAACAGGTAAGTAAACCAATATCTCATGCTGTTCATCATAATATTCCTTCTGTATGCAGACTAGTAGCAAGCAGTAACTAGAAAGCCATGAATGGCTTGAGTCGCTCCATAGGCTTGAAATAGCAAATCTAAGGTTTGCCTAGATTTTAAGATATTTTGGGTTCTACTGATGTTGAAATGAATTTCAAAGTTTCGACTATATAACATATAGAGAAATGGCCTCTAACAATAAAAGACAAATTTTTCAACCTATGACATTAATTTTTCTCTGCAAGATAAAGGTTCACTCAAGGATCATTCCAGTGAAATTTGGTTGATATCCACCAATTACATTCTGAGAAAATGATTTTTAAAGTTTCCACTATATATCATATGGAGAAATGACCTCCGCCCATACATTACATATTATTCATCCAATCACAATAATTTTTGGTAGACTGATAAAGAGTCACTCAAGGATCATTCCAATGAAATTTGGTTGATATCCATCAATTACATTCTAATAAATTAATTTTCAAAGTTTCCGCAATATAACATATAGAGAAATGACCTCCGCCCATAAAATGCATATTTTTTATCCAATCACATTAATTTTTGGTAGACTGATAAAGGGTCACCCAAGGATCATTCCAGTGAAATTTGTTTGATATCCAATGATGACATTCTGAGAAAATGATTTTCAAAGTTTCCACTATATAAATTATAGAGAAATGACCTCCGCCCATAAAATGCATATTTTTCATCTGATGACAATGATTTTTGGTAGACTGATAAAGGGTCACCAAAAGATCATTCATGTAAAATTTGGTTGTTATCCATCAATTAGAATCTGAGAAAACTCACTTTTTACCATATTTGGAAATTAGCCACGCCCATTAAATCCATGTTTTTCATTGGATCAAATTTTCTTGAACAACTTTGAAAGAGGGTCACCCAAGGATCATTCCTGTGAAGTTTGGTTGAAATTCATCCAGTAGTTTCTGAGGAGAAGATTTTGAAAGAACAAGAGCTGTCACTGTAAGATGACAATGCCCCCGACACCGCTTTGATTTTAAATTATGGCCAATCTATGTTGAAGGTCAAGGTCATCCAGGGGTCAAGGTCACCAAAGTATGTGCCTACAGAAAGGTAATGTACCAAGGAATGTTGTGGTAAAGTATGATGCGAATATGTTAAGTAATAAGGAAGTTATGGCCAATGTTAAAGTTTTTGGACGGAATGACGGACGGACGGACAGACGGACGGACGGACAAGTCAAATTTATGATGCCTCCCTATCGGGGGCATAAAAAGTTTACGACCGCACGCACGCACACACGGACGGACGCACGACGGACACAACGCCATGACAATAGCCCCAGTGGCTTTCAGCCAGTGGAGCTAAAAACAAAGATCAGCCACCATAGACTTATAATCAGGTCTTAGTCTACACTGGGGCCTGCTGTCTATTATTTTGGGGGAAAACTTGAGCCAAACTGCTTAATATGAATAAAAAAAAAAAAAAAAAAAAGATGTGTTTGTGAAACACAAATGCCCCTGTAACAGCATTTTTTTCAAAGTTTGACCTTGACAGATGACCTTGACCTTGTCACATGACCTTGACAGATGACCTTGACCTTGATACATGACCTTGACTTTGGTGTATAGCTTTGTATGTCAAATACTTTTGGAGAAAAGGCAAAGGTTAAGTTTTTGGACGGACGGACAGACAGACAGACGGACAGACAAACAGACAGACGGACATGAGTAAAACAATATGCCCCCGGTCTCTCGATACAGGGGCATAAAAAACAAGATGTGTTTGTGAAACACGAATGCCCCCGTAACGGCATTTTTTTTTAAAGTTTGACCTTGACAGATGACCTTGACCTTGTCACATGACCTTGACTTTGGTACCAGCAGATGTGGATCATTGAGATCTATCATCATGCCAAATATTAGCTTTGTATCTTGAATAGGCTTGAAGATATTGGCAAGGTTAAGTTTTCGGGTTAAGTTTTCGGACGTTTGACCTTGACAGATGACCTTGACCTTGTCACATGACCTTGACTTTGGTACCAGCGGATGAGGATCATTGAGATCTATCATCATGCCAAATATTAGCTTTTTATCTTTAATAGGCTTGAAGATATTGGCAAGGTTAAGTTTTCGGACAGACAGACGGACAGACAGACAGACAGATGGACATGAGTAAAACAATATGCCCCCGATCTATCGATGCGGGGGCATAAAAAGACTTCAACTACATTGTCCACCTAATTATCTGTCAAACAGGCAGTATAAATGTGTTCAATTTTAGTTATTGGTACTTCAAGTCAAGCACAGTGATTGTTAGTCATTCTTTATTTTACTTCTAGGACCAAATTGCAGATCTCAACCATGATTTGAATCTACTGCTAAAGATTATTTTCGAAACCAGTGAAACAGGCAGGCCGAATGTAAGTACGTACATGTAGTTATTTACCAAGTGGATCCGTAAAAATAGCAATTAAGGTAGTTGACCAATAATAACCAGTTCAGAAAAGTTGTGGAACTTTTACAGGTCAACAACCTTTAACAGTTATAATTCTGACATTTCTAAGTATTGAAGTTTAGAAGTAAACAAGTGATGTGTTGACTCACTGTGAAACAGTTGTAACTGCTTATGTACTTGTAGGTTGGTACAGCTATGTCAGGCTGAGGAAATCAAATTTGCCTTTACCCTAATATTGTTAGATAAAACTTACTATTGAGGTTTAACTCAGCTGTTTGAGGAAAAATAGGTTATTGTCATCATCTTGGCTTACTTCCCATTAAGTGTTGGTGTAAGTGTTTGCTTGACAAGCTTCAATCCTGGTCATATCACTGTTGTAATTGAAGTTATCTTCATGAAACTTGGCATGTGAGTTCACAAGAGCTAACAAGACTATTAATGATGATAATTCATAAAGAGTTTTGCTCCTTTTTCTTTGTAGGGTTTGTTAATTTCCTAGCACTTGTAGCCAAGCCTTGGCACCTGTAGGTGGTGCTCTTGTTATAATATGTCACATATATCTCAAACAAAATAGGGAATACAACAGCCCAACTAGATTATTTCCCCTAGAAATCCTGTATTATTTTTGCACCTTTGATCCGTTTATGGAGAGCCACATTGATGTCATCATCATTTTGATTGGCTTATAAAAGTTTAAACAAACTTGATATATAATCACATGATATTATCTTTGAAACTTGGCACATGTTATCCCAAACCATTCTAAATCACCCTCTCAAGCTTGATACATTCATTCAAAAAACCTCCTCAAATTACATACAAAAAGGCACCAAATTTGTTCAAAAATAAAACAAGAGTGCCATCGTCACAAAATATGCCGCCACAAATTGCTGCTGTTTCACGAAAATAATTGTAGACACTACTTATTTTGACAGAACCAAATTCAAAATGACAAAGTTTCATTTAAATAAAGACAAAAAGTAAGGAGGAGTTGTGTTCAAAAGGCTGCAATTTCAATAAACCCTAGATACTAAGTTTTAAGGGGGGATAATTTAGGGTAAAATAAATGAACCATAAAATCCTTACTTCATGCTCATCTACCAATTTTGGTTATAACATCCACCAAGTTTCATTTAGATCCAGCCAGAAACTTAGGAAGAGTTGCATTCACAAGGCTGCAATTTCAACAAGAGGACCATGATGGTCCTATATCGCTCACCTTTGTCTTTTTGACTTCTAACTAAGCAAAATTAAATGCTTGAAAGATCATTAAATGACCATTAAATCTTTCAAAGAAAAACATTACTCTATTCCTATGATCCCTGCATCAATTTCTAGCCTTTTCTAAACAAGTTTTATGTGACTGGCCAACATTCTGACCAAGTTTCATAAAAATTGGGCCATGTTTGTGGCCTCTAAAGTGTTAACAAGATAATTGTCATTAAGCCCCTTTTCCTGTGATATGGCACAGATCCTTCTCATTTTCAATAGGGTTCATCCTTGTGACCTAGCCATTATTCTGACCAAGTTTCAAGAAAATTGAGATGTATTTGTGGCTTCTAGAGGGTGAACAAGAAATTTGTCATTTAGGCCCCTTTTTACGTAATATGGCACAGATCCTTCCCATTTTCGATAGGGATCATTCTTGTGGCTTGGCCAACCTTCTGACCAAATTTTATAAAGATTGGGCCATATTTGTGGCCTCTAGAGTGTAAACAAGAAACTGTCATTAAGGCCCCTTTTCCCGTGATATGGCACGGATCCTTCCAATTTTCAATAGGGTTCATCCTTGTTACCTGGCCAACATTCTGACTAAGTTTCATGAAGATTGCGCCATATTTGTGGTCTCTAGAGTGTAAACAAGAAATTAGTCATTAAGGCCCCTTTTCCCTAGATATGGCACGGATCCTTCCCATTTTCAATAGGGATCATCCTTGTGGCTTGGCAAACTTTCTGACCAAATTCCATGAAGTATGGGCCATATTTGTGGTCTCTAAGAGTGTAAACAAAAAAATTGTCATTAAGGCCCCTTTTCCCGTGATATGGCACAGATCCTTCTCATTTTCAATAGGGATCATCCTTGTGGCTTGGCCAACCTTCTGACCAAATTTCATAAAGATTAGGCCATAATCATGGCCTTTAGAGTGTAAACAAGAAATTAGTCATTAAGGCCCCTTTTCCCTAGATATGGCACGGATCCTTCCCATTTTCAATAGGGATCATTCTTGTGGCTTGGCCAACCTTCTGACCAAATTTCATAAAGATTGGGCCATATTTGTGGCCTCTAGAGTGTAAACAAGAAAATTGTCATTAAGGCCCCTTTTCACGTGATATGGCACAGATCCTTCCCATTTTCAATAGGGATCATCCTTGTGGCTTGGCCAACCTTCTGACCAAATTTCATGAAGATTGGGCCATATTTGTGGCCTCTAGAGTGTAAACAAGAAATTAGTCATTTAGGCCCCTTTTCCCTAGATATGGCAGGGATCCTTCCCATTTTCAATAGGGTTCATCCTTGTGACCTGGCCATCATTCTGACTTAGTTTCATGAAGATTTGGCCATATTTGTGGTCTCTACAGTGTGAACAAGAAAATTGTCATTAAGGCTCCTTTTCCTGTGATATGGCACAGATCCTTCCCATTTTCAATAGGGATCATCCCTGTGGCTTCGCAAATCTTCTTGACCAAATTTTTAAAAGATTGGGCCATATTTGTGGCCTCTAGAGTGTAAACACTAAGATTGTTGACGCCGGACGACACACGACGCACGCCGGACGACGGACATTCAATGATCACAAAAGCTCACCTTAAGCACGATGTGCTCAGGTGAGCTAATAAGCCCCAGAGACTAAATTTTAAGGGGGCATAACTGAGGCAACAAGCCCCAGAGACTATGTTTTATAGGGGCATAACTCAGGCAAATCAACGAACCATTAAATCCTTCCTTCATGCACATCTACCAATTGAGGTGATAACATTGACCAAGTTTCAAGAAGATCCAGCCAGAAACTTAGGAGGAGTTGCGTTGACAAGAAAAGTGGACCCAGAGACTAAGTTTTTAAGGGGCATAACTCAGGCAAAAATCAACGAACTATAAAATCCTTCCTTCATGCACATCTACCAATTGAGGTGATAACATTGACCAAGTTTCAAGAAGATCCAGCCAGAAACTTAGGAGGAGTTGCGTTGACAAGAAAAGTGGACCCAGAGACTAAGTTATCAAGGAGCATAACTCAGGCAAAAATCAACAAAGTGTAAAATCCTTCCTTCATGCACATCTACCAATTGAGGTGATTACATTGACCAAGTTTCAAGAAGATCCAGCCAGAAACTTAGGAGGAGTTGCGTTGACACGAAAAGTGGACCCAGAGACTAAGTTATCAAGGGGCATAACTCAGGCAAAAATTAACAAACTGTAAAATCCTTCCTTCATGCACATCTGCCAATTGAGGTGATAACATTGACCAAGTTTCAAGAAGATCCAGCCAGAAGTTCAGGAGGTGTTGCGTTGACAAGAAAAGTGGACAGACGTATGAACGGACGGATGGACAGACGGAGAAGATAAGGCCAATTTACGTCCGCCGCCGGGCGTCGTATAAAAAAACTACAAACTTTTTGGCTGGTATAGATTTTAAAGAGGAAAGAATGTAGATTTTTTATAAGGAGGTAATAAAATATGGCTAATTTCATCCCATGAGGACAAAATTATCAATATTGCATTATCTGCCTTAAATTTTTCAAAACTAGCTCCAGACACTCATTCATTATCATTTCAAATAATTCAACTTGTCAATAACATGATGTTGTTAAATGTAGTAATGTTAGACTATAATGCATGGTAAACTTTATTTTCTTCACAGATTGATGTTGCAAGACTAAAAACTGTGAAAAAAGAAAGTAAAAAAAAACTTGAAAAGGCCCTGGAAAATATAAAAGATAGAATGGGAAATGTAAGTAGTGGGTCTGTTTTCCCTAGCACATATAAGTATTGAAAACTCCTTGGTCCAATTGTTATCTGGTCGAGGTTAGGAGAATTTATCATGACAAGTCTCTGCTGAGTCATGATAATTTCTAACAACCTCGACTAGATAACATTGATATTTTAAGACATATTGTTTTTAGCTCCACTGGCTGAAAGCCACTGGGGCTATTGTCATGGCGTAACTGTTTATAGGTAGGTAGTGATCAATTAATTGGTTCCTAATACATAAATGAAAGACATTAAATTATATTGCACAATCGATCATTAGTTGATTTCATTTTCCAACTAAAAACCGATTATCGGTTGTGATTTTAAAGCGATTGCCGAACACTAATTGCAGTACACTAGAACCTTGACTCTACCAAATTCCCTTTTTTAGTTATTACCCTTTTTTGAATTCTGTAAACCAGTTTTCAACACTTTAAGTCAAAGTACAGTGATTGGCAATTATTCTTCATTTAACTTCTAGGATGTGCAAGGAAAAGAACAAGAGCTGTCAGAGACAGCGAAGCTCGACTATTCCTAGTGCTGGATAGTAACAGCAAATCAATATTGACATTGGAAATTCAATAAAATGAAATTCAATAGAAAAGAATCTTTGTCTAGAGGCTGATATTATGGTCACAGAAGCATGTGCAGAGTTTCAAAGCAATAGCTTTGGTAGGAACAGAGATACAACTAACATAAAACAGTTGCACATAAAAACATAACCCAAGATTTTTATGACCGAAAAGGGTTAAAATTCCACTAAATTATATATCAGAGAAATGAATCTTTTTCTGTGGGCTAATATTATGGTCAAAGAAGCATGCGTAAATTTTCCAAGCAACAGCTATAGTAGAAATAGAGATATTACAGAAATACAACATTTGCACGTAAAAACTTAACCAAGAACTTCTAATTCCAAAAAGGGTTAAAAATCCACTAAGTTCTATATCAGAGAATTGAATCTTTATCAAGAGGCTGTTGTTATGATCATTGAAGCATGTGCAAAGTTTGAAAGCAATAGCTTTAATAGAATAAGAGATATAATTGATGTACAACATTTGCATGTAAAAACTTAACCAAGAATTTCTGAGTCTGAAAAAGGTTAAAATTCCACTAAATTCAATTTCAGAGTAATAAATGTTTGTCAAGAGGCTGATATAATGGTAACAGAAGCATGTGTAGAGTTTCCAAGCAAAAGCCTAGGTAGAAATAGAGCTATAACTGATATACAACATTTGCACGTAAAAACTTAACCAAGATTTCTAAGTCTGAAAAGGGTTAAAATTCCACTTTATTAAAAAGAGGACCATGATGGTCCTATATCGCTCACCTTCGTATCTTTGTCTCATTTGATAAGAAAATTTCAAGCTAAGGTCTTTTTTTTTCTGTGATATGGCACTGATCCTTCCCATTTTCAATAGGGTTCATCATTGTGTCCAAGTTTCATGAAGATTGGACCATATTTGTAGCCTCTAGAGTGAAAACAAGAAATTTGTCATTAAGGCCCCTTTTCCAGTGACATAGCACAGATCCTTCCCATTTTCAATAGGGTTAATCCTTTTGACCTGACAAACATTCTGACAAAGTTTCATGAAGATTGGACAGTATTTGTGGCCTCCAGAGAGTAAACAAGAAAATTGTCATTAATGTCCCTTTTCCCATGATATGGCATGGATTCTTCCCATTTTCACAAGGGATGGTCCTTGTGACCTGACAAACATTCTGTCCAAGTTTCATGAAGATTGAGCCATATTTGTGGCCTCTAGAATGAAAACAAGAAAATTGTCATTAAGGCCCCTTTTCCCTTGATATGGCATGGATCCTTCCCATTTTCAATAGGTTCATCCTTGTGACCTGACAAACATTCTGACCAAGTTTCATGAAGATTGGACCATATTTGTGGCCTCTACAGTGTAAACAAGAAAATTGTCATTAAGAACCCTTTTTCCATGATATGGCATGGATCCTTCCCATTTTCAAGAGTTCATCCTTGTGACCTGACAAACATTCTGTCCAAGTTCCATGAAGATTGAGCCATATTTGCAGCCTCTAGAATGAAAACAAAAAAAATGTCATTCAGGCCCCTTTTCCCATGATATGGCATGGATCATTCCCATTTTCAATAGGGTTAAACCTTGTGACCTGACAAACATTCTGACCAAGTTTCATGAAGATTGGACAATATTTGTGGCCTCTAGAGTGTAAACAAGAAAATTGTCATTAAGGCCCCTTTTCACCGTGATATGGCATGGATCCTTTCCGATTTCAATAGAGTTCATCCTTGTGACCTGACAAACATTCTGACCAAGTTTCATGAAAATTGAATCATATTTGTGGCCTCTAGAGTGTTAACACTTAAATTGTTGACGGAGACGACGGACGACGCACAACGGACATTCAACTATCACAAAAGCTCACTTTGAGCACAATGTGCTCAGGTGAGCTAAAAATCAGAGTATTGATTCTTTGTTAAGCGGCTGATATTATGGTAACAGAAGAAAGTGCTAAGTTTCAAAGCAACAGCTTTAATAGAAATAGAGATATTACAGAAACACAAAATTTGGACGTAAAAACTTAACCAAGATTTCTAAGTCCGAAAAGGGTTAAAATTTCACTAAATTCAATATCAGAGTAATGAATCTTTGCCTAGATGCTGATATTATGGCCACAGAAGCATGTGTAAAGTTTTAGAGCCATTGCTTTTATAGAAACAGAAATATTACAGATAAACAACATTTGCACGTAAAAACTGAACCAAGATTTCTAAGTCCGAAAAGGGTTAAAATTCCACTAAATTCAATATCAGAGTAATGAATCTTTGTCTAGATGCTGATATTATGGTCACAGAAGCATGTGCAAAGTTTCAAAGCAAGGGCTTTAAAAGAAACAGAGATTGTAAAACTTGCGCGTAAAAACTTAACCAAAGCATTACGCTGACGCCGATAACCTGGTGACTGGAATAGCCTCCCTATTCTTCGAAAAGTCAAGCTAAAAATGACCTCTGCCCATAAAATGCATATTTTTCATCCTATCACAATGACTTTTTGTTAACTGATAAAGGGTCATTCAATGATTATTCCAATGAAATTTGGTTGATATCCATCTGTTACAGTCTGAGATAATGATTTTCAAAGTTTCAACTATATAAGATATAGAGAAATGACCTCTGCCCATAAAATGCATATTTTCCATCCAATCACAATGATTTTTTGAAGACTGATAAAGGGTCACCCAAGGATCATTCATGTAAAAATTTTTTTGGTATCCATCATTTAGAATCTGAGAAAATTCACTTTTTACCATATTTGGAAATTAGCCATGCCCATTTAATCCATGTTTTTCATTGGATCAAAATTTCTTGAACAACTTTGAAAGAGGGTCACCCAAGGCTCATTACTGTGAAGTTTGGTTAAAATCCATCCAGTAGTTTCTGAGGAGAAGATCTTTAAAGAAAAAGTTTACAACAGGACGCATGGGCGGACGCACGACGGACACAACGCTATGACAATAGCCCCAATGGCTTTCAGCCAGTGGAGCTAAAAATGAAAGCAGTATGCCCTCTGGTTTCGATTAAAGAAGATTTTAAAAGATTTTTTCGCTCTTTCATTCTATGTAAAAAGGGTAATGCGCCCGGGTAGAGCCCAAATATGATCCTAGGGTCTTGATATGAACAAACTTGGTAGAGGTCCACTAGATGATGCTACATACCAAATATGAAAGCTGACTGCCTTCTGGTTTCATAGAAGATTTTTGAAGATTTTCATTTTTCACCCTTCGTGCTCTTAAGAGATAAAGGGATTTGAATAACTTTGGTAGAGCTTGACCCAAGGAACATCCCTGCCAAGTTTCATCAAGAATGGCCCACTGGTTTAGGAAAAGATGTTTAAAGAAATTTTGGACGACGGACGACTGACAACGGACATTCTACGATCCCAATAGCTCGCCTTGAGCACTTCATGCTCAGGTGAGCTAAAAAGGAGATATTGCTTGTCTCAAGCAATTTCTTCCCTTTTCTCAATGTTTTCTTCAATATTGTGAAGTTTATTTTCGATTTCAATGCATGTTGAATTATCGTCTGCTAATTAATTGAAATTGCACTAGTCTAGAATTGTGCACTGCACTTCTCCTCCATGAGATCTATCCACCCATAAAGTTTCAAGTTGATAGCTATTATACTTTAGGAGATAATGGACAAGTTTAGTGATATTGCACTAGTCTAGAATTGTTTGGTTCTAGTATCTAGGTTAGTAGTCAGAAATTTCAAGCAGATGTCATTAAGGCAGGTTTTCCTTGAGAACTGAATATGTTGTGTTTTTTTTTGTTTTTTTTTCAGACTAAGCAGTTATACCAGAAAAGGTGGGGGCAGGTGCAATAAAACAGTCTAACATAAATTTCTGTGATATCTTACAGTTGTTTAGGCAGTAACGGATTTTGGGGTATAGCGGATAGGTTGTTTTTAAATCGATCTCTATTCGTTTTAACAGAATATTTCAACGAAAATAATTTTACCATGACACAATATGATATTCGAGGGATTTCTTAGCCAAATTTTAATTCCTTTACATTTGTTTTTGTACTTTCAATTTGCTGTAACCAAAACGAGGCAACCGGAAGCTTAATTTTTCGGGTCAATAGTAAATGCAATAGCAGTCGCTCGGACTTCAAATGTTCATGTTAATCAAAGCCAATCAAAAAGTTCTTGATATCATTTTGTAGATAAACATATTTCCCAATATATCAAGACATCTGGAGAGAAATTTTTCAAATATTAACTAAATTATTGCCTGATGAAAACTTCTCCCAATTCGGGTAGTAGCGGATAATTACTGCGAATGTAAATGGTGTCACGGGGGCTGTCTCAAAGTGAAAATCAACAGTCAAAAAACTAAAAAAAAGAAAAAATGGATTCAGATTTTCTCAATGCATTGAAAAGGACAAATATAAACCATGAAACAGTCAGTTTATGCTAAAAGAGTTATTCTAAGATTTATCACAAATAAAGTTAGGCATTATTCACGGGTTGGGGTATGCTGATTTTTTAAGTCACTAAAATTCAACAAATTATTGTGAGCACTAAAACCTCAAACACTTACTGTGTTCAATCATTTTTCATGACAATGGAACTCATAATCGACTTTGCCTCTTTTAGTATTGTAGCTGTTGAAGACCAATGCAGACTAATCAAAGTACTGAAAGTACTGATAAGTTGGAATGCGTTCAAGAGATGGTGACCCCAAACTACTAACGAAGCTGACGCCTCCCGCCCACCACAGGTGATCACATAATACGTCTCGTCTTTTGACGGGCGTATATAAATCAATGTATTTCGACAACGAGAGACGCTTAAACCTCTGAATCGCTATACAGGCCTGACACGCCCAAATTAATGGGCTAATGACAATTTTGCCAACTATATTTGAAGGGGGTCATCAAAGGAACATTCTTGTAAAGTTTGATTGAAATCTGCTCAGTGGTTCAGGAGGGGATGTCGTTCAATGATTATGGGCTCAAAATAAGCCCCGCCCTGCCATTCCCATATTTATTGGCCAATTAGAATATAGCGATAATTTTGAAGAGGGTCACATTCTGGCAAAATTTCACTTAGATTGGCAGAGTGGTTTAGGAGAAGAAGAAGTCTTAAGAAATTTGACGACGGACGACGGAGTCAGGATGATCCTAAAAGCTCTCCTTGAGCACGGTGTGCTCAGGTGAGCTAAAAAAGAAGAAAATAATACGGACCATACAGCCGACTAATTGACGCACAGGGGAACTCTTATTCACTCAAAACAGTTTTTATATTATTTTTCAAATGAATTCTGCTCCATTCGAGTTATATATTACATTTTTAATTAGTAGTGTCGCAAAGTGGACCTCAACAAGTGATTTGTCCGTGATAAAAAGATATTTTCGCAGGGAAGTCTTTACTTCATTAGTTGGTATCTAAAGATAATTTTTGGACGAAGTTCAATTGTGATTTCGACCTTTCTGACTCCAAAATTGGACACTTTCTCGGGTCATTGACAAGTTTTATGATTTGGGTCAATTGGTTGTTCAGTTAGAGTGGAAACTCTTTACTGTTTAAATTTACTGATGACCGTGACATGCCTGACCCCGAAACAATAAGACATTTCTTTGGATCATGGGCAATTTTTTGTAAAGTTTTGTTATTGCAGGTCAATTGCTTCTCCGTTTATCTAGCGGAAAGCAAAAGGTCAATGGACTGAGAGACAGACATGATGAAATCAATATTATGCTACTCTACTTCTGAGTTGGGGGTACAGTCAATAACATCGTGAAATTGATAAGATGAACGATCTTGGAATGAATTAGGCATGATGTTGAATGAGTGAGCGGAGCGAGTTTTGAGTGAAATTTTAGGGAGGGAATCCAGTGTCGCTTAGTTTGTTCAGGATGAACAAAATTAGCTATATATAAAACCTATATAAAATATGCATAAAAGTTCAATCAATAGCTTTCTATATCGTCAAGAACCAATCAGACGCTTTAAATTTCAATTGTGTCAGGGAAATCGCGAATTGGGTCTTGCTTAATTCATTTTGAATGTACATGTTGATCTCATTTTTTAATAACTTTGAGCGGTTTTGAATGGTTTGAGTGAGTGTTTGGAATGAATCAATGGAGCGCTGAGTTAGCGATTAAGAATGTTTTTTATTGAGACGAATGTCAATTGCACGATGTAACTAACTGTATGGTGGTGCTCTTAAACGTGTTGATGTGTAAGAATATGAAGAAAACAAGTTGAACTAGTTGGGTTTGTTTCAAATGGCAAATTGTCTTGGTGATAAATGCAATTGGGCAAAGATATTCATAATTCAATTAAAGATATGGTGGCAAGGGTTTATGAGGATGAGTATTAGGTTTTTACGTTGAAACATTCATGTAGATAACTGCAATATGACAAAAAAAAAACGACAAAATGTTGCAAAAATATTTATTAACTTTAAAAGTGTATCATCACTTTAAGAAAAGATTTTTATTTCGTAGCTTAGACAGAAATTTACAATATAACACCTTGTCAAAGAAGGTCGTTCAGAAAGAGAATCTATACCTTTAAAAGAAGCTTTAGCATAATTCTACAAAAATAGGTCGCGACCTTACCAAATAAGCAGATCACTTGATTTGTCTGTGCTATTGCTACAATACTGAGAAAACAGATCGCGACATTACCAAATAAGCAGATCACGTGATTGGCTAGTGCTATTGTTAATTGCTGACCTTATTGGACTTGACTTATCACATGATTTCCAAATATAGTAATGCAAACATGATACTAATATATCCGTAGGCGATTTTCAATAAATATCGTTTAAAACATAAATTAGCGTGTTAATAATATACGTGAATGATAGTTGTGTAATTATACAGCATTATTACTTTTTCATGAAATAAACTCTTTGTCTTTGTCAAGTTGAGATATACAAAATAGGCCGAAGTGTATTCACATCCTGTTCACGTGATATGTGTTCTCAAGAAACCCGAAATGAAATTATCTTGTGTTCATTTTGCGGTTTTGTTAAATCTAAGTTGGAATTGCTCCGCATTCCAACTTAAAAATGAAAAATGTTCTGGATGATCTTTATCTTAACACAATTAAAACCTGAATATTCTCGATTAATTACAGTATGACAAGTTTCATTATAGTCTCGGACATCAATGTATAACTCCTGCATTTTCACTAGTCAATTCAAGAAAGAGATAGATGGATATTCATAATATTCAAACCTATCAATATTTTTTTGCCTCATGAAAAGGTTTTCAAAATCTGTTAATCTGCCCAACTTTTTAATAATTCAAATTTGCCCAAGTTCTGTCCGAGTCCGATCTGCGAGCTTTTGTGGATCAAACTCGCATAAACACAGCTCTTTCTGCACCCAAAAACAGTGAAATAGTGTCATTGTCACTTTTGAGACTTTCCCTCAACTACCTATCCGTTATTACCCGAACCTATCCGCTATTGACCTAATTAGTGCTGAGTGCAGAAAGCGTTTATCTGACGTATAAACAACATTTCTTTCCCGAAATTGGTTTCATTCGAAAGAATACACATTTTCCTACCGATTGGTACCACACAACATAGATTTTGTTTTGTAATGAAAACATATGCTTCGATAATTTCGTTAGCTATCCGCTACTGCCTGAACAAATGTATCTGTTATTTTATTTTGTTATCGGTTTCTTTTTTAACTAATTGTAATTATATTTTTTTTTCTATGTTGTTTTATTAATGTCTCTTTTAATTATATTTTGTTATCTTTATGTTTTTTACTTTTGTCTCTTGTTATTATATTTTGTTATCTACATGTTATTTTACGAATGTATCTTGTTATAATATTTTGTTAAATATATATATGTTATTGACACTAAAAGCCCATTTCCAGATGAAAAGATTTAAGCCATTGTGAATATTTGAAAATGCATTTCAATGGCACTGGAAGAAACAGTAATGTTTTAAATGACTACATTACAACTGTTTGGTGCCAAGCCAATTATTTGTTTTCAGAGAGAATTGCTCTATTATGTCATTTCCCCAAAATGAATTAACTATAGGTCAAACAGTCATGTATAATTTAATTTTGAGGCCTCACTTGAAATAGCACATCTAAAGTTTATTTGAATAACTTTGGTAGAGCTTGACCCAAGGAACATCCCTGACAAGTTTCATCAAGAATGGCCCACTGGTTTAGGAAAAGAAGATGTTTAAAGAAATTTTGGACGACGGACGACTGAAACGGACATTCTACGATCCCAATAGCTCGCCTTGAGCACTTCATGCTCAGGTGAGCTAAAAAGGAGATATTGCTTGTCTCAAGCAATTTCTTCCCTTTTCTCAATGTTTTCTTCAATATTGTGAAGTTTATTTTCGATTTCAATGCATGTTGAATTATCGTCTGCTAATTAATTGAAATTGCACTAGTCTAGAATTGTGCACTGCACTTCTCCCCCATGAGATCTATCCACCCATAAAGTTTCAAGTTGATAGCTATTATACTTTAGGAGATATGCTCTAGACAAGTTTAGTGACGGAACCTCTGAAAAAATCTAAGTCTTAAAATTAACAAAGGGCAATAACTACAAAATTATGCAAGCAAGAGTTATAGTTCTTGTGCACTGCACTTCTCCTCCATGAGATCTATCCACCCATGAAGTTTCAAGTTGATAGCTATTTTACTTTGGGAGATATGCTACAGACAAGTTTAGTGATTGAACCTCGGAATCACGGACAGAGACCGTTACTCTATCCCCTCGCCAAAAATGGCGGGGAAATTATGCAAGCAAGAGTTGTAGTTCTTGTGCACTGCACTTCTCCCCCATGAGATCTATCCACCCATAAAGTTTCACAGCTAACAGTCAAATGAGTTAATGAATGGTCCACCACTTGTTACATCACAGCTCACAGTCAAATGAGTTAATGAATGGTCCACACTACCAAAAAAGGTGGGGGCAGGTGCAATAAAACAGTCTAACAAATTTCTGTGATATCTTATTTGTTATTATATTTTGTTATCGGTTTCTTTTTTAACTAATTGTTATTATATTTTGTTATCTATATGTTGTTTTATTAATGTCTCTTTTAATTATATTTTGTTATCTATATGTTTTTTACTTATGTCTCTTGTTATTATATTTTGTTATCTATATGTTATTTTACGAATGTCTCTTGTTGTTATATTTTGTTAAATATATATATGTTATTGACACTAAAAGCCTATTTCCAGATGAAAAGATTTAAGCCATTGTGAATATTTGAAAATGCATTTCAATGGCTCTGCAAAAAACAGTAATGTGTTAAATGCCTACATTACAACTGTTTTGTGCCAAGCCAATTATTTGTTTTCTGAGAGCATTGCTCTATTTTGTCATTTCCCCAAAATGAATTTACTGTTTGGTTAAGCAAATATTTTATTCAATGCACATATTTTTTTTTTTTCTAAAGGAAAACACCTTATTGTTTTTACAGTATTAGTAATGTCCCACATAAATAAACAGTACCAAATTACTTTAAAAAAAAGATCATTTGTATACAAAATTTGGTTAATTTACAGGGTGATTTTACAAACATTTTAATATAAATGAGATATTAGGGTAATTGTTATGTGATTTAAGTTAACATTCATGAAATATGGCTGAATTTAAAATACAAATTTTAAACTATCATATCAATGCAAAATTTGCCAATGAATTTAATGCCGGTGTCCTTTATTAATTATTTTTATACTAAAATTAAGATGGATACAGAGATTGGGTTGAACGATTATGTAAGTAGGCTTGAGAAGTTCTATCAAAATGCCTATGGACATTAAGCACATTATATATTCCAATCCAAATTAATCTAATAATACTGACCTGTCAATCCAAAAATGTCAAGGTAAGGATATATCAATAACTTCACTAAAAAGGGGACTTCATTCAAAATTTCCTTCAAACACAAATCCTTCTTTTTTGTGAAAGTATTTGCAGGAAATTTTACAAAGTGTCTTAAACGTCTGATTTTAAAACCCGACTATTTGTAGAATAGGGGTGCTATTCCCGGTATCTGGGGGTCAATGTTGGTGTAATGCTTTGGTTAAGTTTTAACGTGCAAGTGTTAAAAATCTCAGTTTCTACAAGAAAAAATCTTGTGTTGCAACTTCTACTTCATTTTTTAATCAGTTGTACTGAAACTTTATTCAAATATTGATCACAAGTTGTAGTTATTGTGCACTGCACTTCTCCAACATAAGATCTATCCACCCATAAAGTTTCAAGTTGATAGCTATTATACTTTAGGAGATATGCTCTGTGGTCAGATTGGAAAGGCTCAAAAAAGGAGTTATCTTATACAGCTAACATAAAGGTAACAAACATTAAACCCCTTTTGCATGACATATTGTTAGACACAAATTTCAAATAGTTTTATGGTAAATGGCATCTGATTTGCTACTCAAATGTGCAATTTCATCAAATTCTGAACATAAGACAAGGAGAAATGAAAGAATAACTGTATTTTACACGCTACAGTAAAGGTAACAAACATTTAGCCCCCTTTTTCCATGATATAAATTCTTTACGTAAATATCAAATTGTTTATAGTAAAGGGCATCTGATTTGCTACTCAAATATGAAATATTCAACATTTCATGTGAGCTTGGGGTATAACAAATGGTCGAACTATCGCTGTACAGTACTTGAAAAATTCTACTATTCCGCTCATCCTGATTTTTGTCTATATAAGCAGGACGAGTGGATTTTGCAAAATTTCACTTATGAAATTTATCTTAGGTGTGCTACTTTTTATCATAAGGGATCACATGCCCATTTGTGGGATAAACATATAGGGAGTTACAACTGTTTCGCGCTGAGCCATCAAATTAAAATACTGTTGCTCTTACTTTATCATAAACCTATGAGGGATAGCAGCTGGAGGCTAGGAAGCGATCTAAATGGCGGAACTGTTGTAAGAAATATCAGAAAGCTGCAAAAGACTGATAATTTTTTGTTAAAAGCTGTGTTAACCCCCTTTCAAACGAACAAATTGGGTCAGGGGCTCAATCCCTGATGGTAGCACACATCACTGCTGCCATTCATATCTCAGTAACACATAAATAAACATGTGGGATGGCCAGCTGATGGCTCAGAAAAAGTCGTGTGATACAGCTTATTACATTGTGAAATTGACATTCTTCTAGATCAAAATCATTCAATATTACTCAGTACTCCATTCATTCATTCCAAATACTTACAACGTTTATTTAACAAGAGCACTGCAAGCGGGTGCCAACGTTTGGCTGTTAATTATTTCTTAAGCAAATGCAACTATATGAACTTGGTACCTACAGAAAGGTCTTGTACCAAGCAATAATCATGGCTTTTTGACTTCAAAAACAGCCGAGCTAAAAACCTTCCATAACAGGGCGGGCTGGTGTTCTAGTGGGTATGTTAACCCTTTCCTGTTTTACAAAATTTTGGACCTTTCCAAATTAAAAGGTTTTGCAGACAAGAATTTAAAGTAGAATTAATTTGAAAAATAACCATTTAATAGGGTAGAAAATTAGTGTGGAAAAAGAAAAAATTGCTTGTCAGAAGCAATTTCTTCTTTTTCACAATGTTTTCTCAATCATAGAATCACAGGCACGTAAAAAGCAGGGATAAACAGCAAAGGGTTAAAGATCCAAGGAGGTCTATTCATAGAAGAACTAGGGGCATTTGAACCCAGATCTCCTTGTATCCTCTTCTTTCTCTCTCATGGTCCATACCATATATAGCAAGGAAGGACCTAAATTCTACAGTCAAACACACACAATGTGCCTGTTTTGTTTGTGAAAATGCAAGACCAGAAAATTAAGTAGATTTTTAAAGGAGGTAATAAATTATCATTAAATTTGTCCAATTGGATGAAATTATAGATGTTTTACATAAAAACATTTCCCTTGAAAATCAATCAAAACTTGCTCATCACACTCATTAAAAAACATTGAAAAGTCATTCAATTTGTCAATTTCAAGATATTCCTTACTACTGTATTACTGCTGAGAGTAATATCGAGTCAATAACTAGGTGGACATACAAGTGTTGACCTCAAATTTTTCAAAGGGGCATCCCTATGTTTACCCTAGACAGCTCTAAAGGAAACCCATATCGCAGTCTAATTATTTTCCTCTGGAAATTTAATCGAAATCTGGTTAACTAGGGAAACCCATCTTTAAGGTAGAACCCCGTATACAGTTTTTATAGATCCATGGATCCCCTGTATGAACTGGCCCCTGAGGCATTGCTCAAAGAAAGATTTGTTTGTTTGAATGGAGCACCTAACAATGGATTCCTGGTATTTCTTTCACCTGTACTACCATTACACCCTTTTCTAGCCTCCGACTGCTATCTCACATAGGCTTCAATTATCTGCCCATTGGTGAAAGACAAACGTCGGAAAGGATATTTACCGCCAACGGGGATCGAACCCATGACTTCCAGATTGGAAGTCTTCTGCCTAACCAACTGCGCTATGGTGGCCGCCTTCAAAGAAAGAAGAGAAAAGTCTCTTGGCTTTTCATCTGTTCATTTTCTAATGGAGGACTAAAAACATGCTCCACAGGCTTAAAATACTTTTAATAGCAAATCTAAGTTTTGACTAGATTTTTAGATATTTTTGGTTATACTGATGTTGAAATGATTTTCAAAGTTTCCTCTTTATAACATGAAGAGAAATGAGCACCCCCCATAAAATACATATTTTTCATCCAATGACAATAATTTTTTGCTGCATGATAATGGGTCACCAAAGGATCATACTAATGAAGTTTGATTGATATCCATCTGTTACATTCTGAGAAAATGATTTTCAAAGTTTTCACTATATAATATATAGAATAATGACCTCCACCTCCACCCAAAAAATACATATTTTTCATCTGGTAAGGCTTCACAAGTCTCTGATGTTGTTCATTCTCAAGAAATTATGTCCCTTAAAAATTTCAATAAGCTTACACTGCTAGAAAACCAGAGAAATGTAACATGATGAAATGATCAATCAGTTAAAAACAAAAGTGCAATACTCTTGTGTCAGGTGCTAGTATGAACTTGAAAGACCAGATTGTCAATGTTATGCTGTAGGCATACAGTAAAAGATAAAAGAGCCCTGCAGTCCAACAGGTTTTCTTTTCCTTGAATAATCGCAGTACTGGTCAGAATCTCTTTCATTATTGAAAATATTAGTAGATGGCCAGCTTTTTTCATACCTTATTGGCCATTAGGCCCTATTGATTTGATTTTTGGGAAGATCCCTGGCACAATGAGTTAATCAGATTAAAAAGACAAAATCATTATGGCAATTTTTCAGTTCTCAGTTTATAGGGTAATGTTAGTTTGTTTATTCTAAGCCTCTGATATTAATCATAGTAAACAACTTCTCTTTAAGTCATACAGATGTCATCCCTGAATAGACCGACGCCCTTTCTGGCACGCCTTGGCCTGTCTTTGGTGATACAACAGAGCTGTTATGACTTCTATTTATACATGTATGATACAAGAGGAAAACAAACATAACAAACCTAAATGTGGTATAGCTTATTTTCACACTACTCAAACTTAAGAGTCTAGACTAAATATAATATTTTTGCCTTTTCAATCTTCACTGGATATGATTGCTTAGATAAGTCAACCATATTACAGTGGGGCTAAAAATTATTCTTTATCTTGAAGAGAACGAAATCCATAGGGCCAAATGGCCCATTGGGTTTGAAAAAAGTGAGAAATCTACTGATAGATTGAAGAATGAAAGAGTTTCTAGCCAGTGTTGCCATCATACAAGGATGTTTAGCCTTTGGACAGTTAGTCTCTTTTATCCTTTACCTCACACTTACAGCATTACACATTGACATAGAGATCTTCAAGTTCATACAAGCACCAAGTAAAGAAGTATTGCTCTGTTGTTTTCTTACTCTTTAATCATGACATTATGTTACATTTCTCTTCATCATTTAATTTGTTGCACTTTATCAAGCATCAAGCCACTTGGTATAATGAAAACAACAATTGTCTCTATTCTTTATCAGCTGTGTTATTCATTTCAGAAAAAATAGCCCGACGAAATTTTAAACGCACAGATTTCTTTAAGAATCAAAGACATCATATAATAATGAAGCCTTTCTAGACTATGGGGTGCTGGCCATGAGCACTGGGTCTTGTAGATTTGATGGGACTATTTACATTTACACATCAGTGACGAGCAATTACAGTGCTTACAGCATTTTGATCAAAGTATTCACTGCATAACATATAGGAAAATTATCTCCGCCTACATAGGGGATATTTTCATCTAATCACAATTTTCTTGTCTCATAAAGGGTCACCTCAAATGATTGTTCATGTGAAATTGTGATGAAATTCATTCATTACTTGGTGACAAAATAATGACTTTTTAAAGTTCCCACAATACAACAGATAGATAACCTCTGCCCACAAGAAATATATTTCATCAAATTCGTGTTTTGTATTTTGTATTCAGATAAAGGGTTACCAAGTTATCCATCAATAAGATTCTGAGAAAATGATTTTCAAAGTGTCCACTATAAAACATAAAAGAGAAATGACCTCTGCCCATAAAAGACATATATTTCATCTGATCACAATACTTTTTGTAGACTGATTAAGGGTCACTCAAGGATCATTCATGTAAAATTTGTTTGAAATTCATCAATTAGGTTCTGAGAAACTGATTTTCAAAGTAACCGCTTTAGGACTATCACTAAAGGATCATTCCAGTGAATTTTGGTTGGTATCCATCTATTGAGGTTTTTCATGTAATTATCTCCCATGCATTATCTCAAGTGATATGGAACCAACTCGGCACTTCACTTTTTTAAGCGATTTTGCATACCAAAGATCAAACTAGAAACAATTGATTGATTTAATGGAGTTTAAGGCTGCTTTCAACATTTTTTCCTGTTATATCGCAGCGGCTGGAGCACCTAACAATGGATTCCTGGTATTTCTCTCACCAGTACAACCATTTCATCCTTTCCTAGCCTCCAGCTGCTACAGTACGGAACATCCGGAATTGGACAAGCATTTTAATTACAATCTGATCATTCAAGGGCAATCACGTTCAATCAGCGTTCAATCATAATTTTTCAATCAGAGTTCAATTAGAATCATTACAAAGCATTCAATCAAAACCGTTCACTCATTCCGATCAGTTAAATGATAAGAATCCGCTCTATCAATTTTAACAAAAATATTTTTATTTGATTGAAAATGATTCATTTTTTTGATAGAAAAGATAAATAGCTCTGGCAAGTTTTGGAAATATCCAGGAAAAAGATGGCGAATATTTAGATGTATTCGTTTCTTACTGGACTTCGACCCAAATGCCGTTTTCGCCTCGGTGCCAGTTTGTACCTAGTCCGCCATTTGTGAATGAAAGGATGAACAGCAAAGAGATTTTCCTTACTTTCTTTCAACCATATCTCTCTTCAGTGGCCGGTTTTACCGGGGCCATAATGTTTTATTTAAGGCACGAACATTGTAACCCTAAAGAAATATTACTTAAGGAAAGTGCATTCAATTGACTGGTAAACCAATCCTATGCATGTTACTCTCCAATATCTTATTGATTAGGACATGTTCACCATCCACGACATGCAATTAATTATCATAAGGTGGATTCATGGACACTGTAATGTAGACTGGTAAACCTGTCCCATCTAGGCTACCTTCTGATCTATATTGATAGATTGAGGCAGGCAGGCTCCCCAGTCAAACCGTAATGTAGGTTTTACTTTATAGCTGGGTCTTCAAAGTTAACCACATGTTGATTAAATTTCAAAGCTTAACCCTTGTCATGCTTTACCTGGAATAGTCCCGCTTTGACAGGAGGAATAGACAAAGACAAAGACAAATTATGGCAACATTCAACATTCAGTTTCCATTTTGATTTGGCAGACATGCTTATTTCTGGGTTTTCTCAAAGGCACATTGCTGCCCTAGGTGTGTCCTAGAGCATATTTACCTGAATGTGGAATAGGTTTATAACAACTGGTTTGTTAAGACATTTGCATGCTAGAGGTCAAGAACACTCATACCAATGGGGTTCAAGACCGATTTTTGGTGGTTCAGGCATGTCGTTTTGAAGATGAAACAATGTTATGTAATGACTCCCAGAACGCTACTGGTGTGCGATTTAGAACCCAAACTGTCAGAAATCAGTTTCATGATGCTGGCCTGAAGGTCAAGAGGACAGTCCATATTCAATTAACCCGATTTAACCTGCAAACGTGTTTAGCTGGATTGACTGGGGCCCAGCATCTTTTTTATACAGACAAGTCCAGGTTTTGTGTGGGCTTTACCGATAGACATGAGAGGGTCTGGAGGATGCCAAATGAGCGTTAAACTCAAGTGTGTGTGGCAGAACATGATCAGTTTTGAGGGGGCTGTCTTGGTTTGGGCAGGAATTAGTGCTCAGGGGAAGACATCTAATCTCCACGTCATTGATTTGTTTGAATGGGGTTTTATACTGCTTTCAACATTATTAGTCATATCGCAGGGGCTAGAGCATCTAACAATTTCTCACACCATCACATCCTTTCCTAGCCTCCAGCTGCTATCCCTCATAGTTCTATGATTATCAACCCATTAGTGGTAGACAAATAGTCTGAATGGATGAGTGCCACTGTAAGGGATCGAAGGGATCAACCCAGGACCTCTAAATTGACAGTCCTACCAACTACGCTATGACAGCAGCCCCCACGTCATTGAAAAAGGCACATTGACTGCTCTCAGATACGTTAATGAGATCTTAGATGTTTACGTTTGGCTATATGCAGGTGCAGTTAGTAAAAAATTCATTCTGATGGATGACAATGCACCAGCACATAGAGTCAACATCACCAATTAATATCTTGAGCAAGCCACAATAGTCTGTGTGGATTGGCTAGAGATACCCCTGGATCTAAAAAACCTTTAGAGCATGCTTGACACATGTTACAGACAGCTGTTTAATCATGTCAGGTACAGTAGCTCAGACAGGCTCTTCTTGAAGAATTGGATCAAATTCCACGAAATAAGGTCAGGAGGCTTATAAGCAGTATGCACAGGCATGTTATCAAAGCCAGGGACATCACATGCGCTATTGAAGTGTACAGAAATCTTTATATATTTGGACAACCCAAATTTCTTTATTTTCAAAATAACATTGAAATTGTTGATTTTTTTACCCTTATGCCCTTTGGGCAAGCAACATCCAGACATTCATTCTTTTAAAAGATCTGAGTACCTAAAACACAGAAATTCTCAGAAGAATGAGAAATAAAATGTATAAATTGATTATTTGAAAACTAGAAAAAGGGAGCCATGGCAAACTTTGAGTAGTATATTTAAACAACTATCCTCATTTCAAAAATCTACTTAATGAAAAACAATATGGCTTCTTATGAGTTCATTCGCGTTTCAGTCAGTATCCCAATCTCAGAAGTGTACAGGTACTTCATCCGGATTAGAATCAATTCATACATGTATAAAATACGTGTACATTTTGCCAGTTCCGATTGATTGCTTATTTTTGTGTCCCCTTTTAATTGTATGAACATTGAAAAAAAGTAGTTTTGATATTTATTTACGTCTTTACAATCAATCATCCAGAGGGACCAACAGCTTTCAAATCTCACATTAGATCGGTAAGTGAATACGGTTTGCAAAAAACAAATTACCTTTTTAAAGAAGGCCAGTTATATGTTAAATTCCACTATTTGTGCGATTTAACAAGGCTGTCCAGTACCCACGAGAGAAAAGCATGTCATTGTGAAAGCACAGACGCCCTCAACTGGGCCAGGAATTTATCGGCGTGTTTGAAGTCTGGTCATTCCCCGAGAAATTAATTGAGTTACATCATACTGAAATTGATCAGACAAGAAAGCTAATGATTTTCTCGCGTCTTTATCACTCAGATATTTTGATAAGGATTATAATTTTAAATTTGAAGTAAGTTATATTCTGGTGCTATGAAATGTTTGATGTTTGTTTGAATGGGTTTTACGCCGCTTTCAACAATTTTGCAGTTATATCGCAGCGGCCAGAGCACCTAACAATGGATTCCTGGTATTTCTCACCTGTACTACCATAACACCCTTTCCTAGCCTCCAACTGCTCTCACATAGGTAAAAGATTATCTTGAATTTTATTTGAATTAGGGTTTTACGTCGCTTTCAACAATCTCTCAGGAGGAGAAGATGTTTAAAGAAATTGTTGACGGATGGACAGACAGATGGACGAAAGACAGACAATGCAAGGACGATGGACAGTGAGTGATCACAATAGCTCACCTAGAACACTTTGTGCTCAGGTGAGCTAAAAAGTGTGCAAGCTAGAATCAAGAAACGTCACAGGTGGATAGATCTCTTCGAGGAGAAGAGCACTGCACAGGAACCACAGGAAGTACTATTGGCTAGCTAGGCATTTCTCCTGTAGTTAAAAATCTTCTGTTAAATCAAATAAAAGGACCAAGATTTCCATTATTCCGATATTTATGTAATTATTTTCATATTGATGGCTCAGCACAAAATAGTTGTAACTGCCTATAATGTTTGTTAACTGCTGAGTTTAAACTGTTTCATGCTGAGCCAAAATTATGAGCTTGAGTCTCTATAGCACTATTGACTAGCTAGGCATTTCTCCTGTATTTAAAAGTCTTCTGTTAAATCAAATAAAATAAATGGAATAAGTTATGACATTTTTTCCAGCAATGACCAAACACACTCGCATGGCAGTAGTTAGGCTGACAGCCCTAACAAGTGCAGAAATTGAAAGGCACACAAGTTCCTCACGTAAGTCATATTTCAGAAATAGGTTTTAAATTTCTCTGTGAAAAATATCTATACCCCCCTTCGAAGAAGAATGGGGCATATTTCTTTGCACTTGTTGATTGATCTGTCAATCTGTCTGCAGACTGTTTTTGTCAGGAGCATATCACAACCAGAGGACCATGATGGTCCTATATCGCTCACCTGAGTAAGTCACTCATAACTTGTAAACCATGTTATGAATACCAGAATTTGTTTGATGTACATTTTAGGGTGGTTAAATTTCATCCTACTGCAATTTGATTTTTTTTGATTTTCATAAATTTTCAACTTTTCTCTCACCATGGCAAATTCTTTTAACAACTTTAGTAGACCTACACATTAAGAACATCCATGCTTAGTTTAAAATTGATTTGCCTCAGGGTTAAGGAGGAGAACAATTTGTTCAAAGATTTTTGGCAAATTATGCCATTTTTCAGCCTTTCGGTTACCATGGAAACAAGAGTTTAAAAGAAATGAAATTCTTTTGAAGAACTTCACCCAAGGATCATCCCTAAGAGTTTCAGCTTGATTGGCCTAAGGGTTTGGGGTAGAAGATTTTTTTCTAAAATTTTTGGCCATTTTTCAGACATTTGGTTACTATGGCAACCAGAGTTTTTGATGAAATTAAATTCTTATTAACAACTGTTGAAGAGCTGCACCATCCATGCAAAGTTTCAGCTGAATTGGCCGAGTGGTTAGGGATAAGAAGAATTTTTTCTATTATTTTCAGCCATTTTCGGCCAGTTTTCAAACATTCCATTACCATGGCAACCAAGTTTTGATGAAATCAAATTCTTTTAACAAACTTTGAAGAGCTTCACCCAAGGATCATCCCTGCAAAGTTCAGCTTGATTGGGCCAGTGGTTTAGGAGAAGAATTTTTTCTAAGATTTTCAGCCATTTTTGACCTTTATGTAACCATAGCAATCAGAGTTTTCAATGAAATTAAATTCTTTTTACAACTTTTAAAGACCTTCACCCAAGGAACATCCCTGCCAAGTTTCAGCTTGATTGTCCCAGTGGTTTAGGCGGAGAAGATGTTTAAAGAAATTGTTGACAGACGGACAGACAGATGGACGAAAGACAGACAATGTCCAGACAACGGACGGTCAGTGACCACAATAGCTCACCTTGAACACTGTGTGCTCAGGTGAGCTAAAAAGTATGCAAGCTAGAATCAAGAAACTTCACAGGTGGATAGATCTCATTGAGGAGAAGAGCACTGCACAGGAACCACAGGAAGTACTATTGGCTAGCTAGGCATTTCTCCTGTAGTTAAAAGTCTTCTGTTAAATCAAATAAAAGGACCAAGATTTCCCAGTGGTGAACACTAAAATTACATTGAAAGAGCCCCTTATTATGCCCCCATGTCTGTTTAGAAATTGTATCTTCAGAAGTAATACTGACTGATAATAAATCCTCCTTGAACTTTGCTTTTAATACAGTTTTAGCCATGTTTCTTTTATTCAACATGACAATTAAGGGTTATTATCATTTTCCCAAAACTTGAAGGCTTCTGTGACTAGACAACTGGGTATTACAGAGAAAGCCCACAAGAGAGAGAAAGCTGCCCTCTTGAGGAGGATCGCCTCCTTAGAGAGGGAGAGAGGACAGGTATGTAGTCTAGCTGCTAAATAAGTTATTTTGATATGTCTAATGATTTAATTCTCACAAGTCCTACAAGATTGGTAAATTCTCATTGGCTGATGACAAAGTTAATACCTTAATGAAAATGAATTTGAGACTGTATCTTCTTTGTAAGCTTGAACACAAAGTTGTCCTAAAGGAAAAGTCTCATTGTGAGGAAATCGTAAAACAAGAGGGCCGTTGGCCCTGGGTCGCTCACCTGAGAAAAAAGCTTCATTACCTAGGTATGTCCATGCAACCACAGAAAAGGAGATTTTCACTTATTCAATCAGATAACATTTGAAATAATCATTCCCCCCCCCCTCTGCTCCTCCCCTGGACATTATTTATTTAAGCCTTTTCCATAAAAGGTCTGTGATCAGCTAATCTATGCCAGATATACAGGCTGAGTCTGAGACTTTTAAAGTTTTCTTTAATGAGTTGATCAATCCATGTCAAATATAAAGGCTGTAGGGATTCAAAATTCTCAACAAAGCACTCCCCTCTCCCCCAAGATGCTCTGCACCTGGTGAATCTACAGTCATGATTTTAGCTAATTCAATATATGTCCATATGCTGATCATCCATACCAATTTTCAAGTCTGTAGGACTCCTGGCTCATTAGAAGAAGTTTAAAGATTTCAAAAATGATCCAAAGTACTACCCCCTCCCCAAGACACTCAGCACCTGGTGACCCTACAGTCATGATTTTAGCTATTATTAATGTCAATATATTGATCACCCATGACAATTTTCAAGTCTGTAGGGCTCCTGATCCAGGAGAAGAATAAGGTTAAAGATTTCTCAATTGATCCAAAGTACTACCCCCTGCCCCCTAATGCTCCGCATCTGGTGGCCCTACATTCATGATTTAAGCTATTTTATTTTAGATCCATATGCTTATCATCAATGCCAATATTGAAGTCTGTAGGGCTCCTGGTTCATTAGAAGATGAAGATTAAAGTTACAAAATTTTCACAAAAGTACTTCCCCCTCCCCCCTTGTGCTCCGCACCTGGTAGCTTTACAGTCATGATTTTAGCTATTTATATTAAGGTCTATGAGCTGATCCTCCATGCCAATTTTCAAGTCTGTAGGGCTTGTGGTTCAGAAGAAGAAGAAGGTTAAAGATTACAAAATTTTCACAAAAGTACTATCCTCTCCCCCCTGGTGCTACGCACCTGGTGAATCTACAGTCATGATTTTAGGTATTTTTATAAAGGTCCATATGCTGATCATCCATGCCAATATTCAAATCTGTAGGTCTCCTGGTTTAGAAGAAGAAAATGGTTAAAGGTTACAAAATTTTCATCATAGTACTACCCCCATCCCCCTGGTGCTCCGCACCTGGTGGCCCTACAGATATGATTTTAGCTATTTTTATTAAGGTCTATGAGGTGATGATACATGCAAAATTTTAAGGCTGTAGGCCTTCATGATCAGAAGAAGAAGAAGGTTAAAGATTACATAATTTACCCAAAGTACTACCCCCTCCCCCCTGATGCTCCGCACCTGGTGGCCCAACAGATATGATTTTAGCTATTTAAATTAAGGTCTATGAGCTGATCATCCATACCAAATTTCAAGGCTGTAGGGCTGCTGGTTCAGAAGAAGAAGAATTTTAAAGATTTTCTTAAATTTTTAACTTTTGTTGCCATAGCAACCAGAGTTTTTCACCGATTTCAATTCTTTTAGCAATTCTTAAAGGGGACCACCTAAGGAACATTTCTGCCAAGTTTGGTTAAAATTGGCCTCGTAGTTTAGGAGGAGATGTCGTTTAAAGAAATTGTTGACGGACGACGGACGACGCACGACGGAAGACGCACGGACGCCGGACAAAAGGTGATCACAATAGCTCACTTGAGCACGTTGTGCTCAGGTGAGCTAAAAAGCTACTTCATGATAATTTAATCATAAGTTATGAAGAGAGTAGTGTTTGTTTGTATGAGCCTATTACACGTTTCAGTTATTATTGCATTTAGATTTCAGAAGCTAGTGCTTCTCATAACCAAAGATTTCCCAGTGGTGAACACTAAAATAACATTGAAAGAGCCCCTTATTATGCCCCCACATGGAAAAATCGGGCATATTTATTTACTGTTGTATTTCTGTCTGTTTAGAAATTGTATCTTCAAAAGTAATACTGACTGATAATAAGTCCTCCTTGAACTTTGCTTTTAATACAGTTTTAGCCATGTTTCTTTTATTCAACATGACAATGAAGGGTTATTATCATTTTCCTAAAATTTGAAGGCTTCTGTAACAGGACGTCTAGCTACTACAGAGAGGACCCACAAGAAGGAAAAGGCCGCCCTTTTGAAGAGAATTGCCTCCTTAGAGAGGCAGAGAGGACAGGTATGTAGTCTAGCTGCTAAAAAAGTTATTTTGATATGTCTAATGATTTAATTCTCATAAGTCCTACAAGATTGGTAAATTCTCATTGGTCGATGATAAAGTTATAACCTTAATGAAAATGAATTTGAGACTGTATCTTCTTTGTAAGCTTGAACACAAAGTTGTCCTAAAGGAAATGTCTCATCGTGAGGAAATCGTAAAAAAAAGCTTCTTCATGATTATTTAATCATAAGTTATGAAGAGAGTAGTGTTTGTTTGTATGAGCCTATTTTATCATTATGCATTTAGATTGCGAAGCTAGTGCTTCTCATAACCAAAGATTTTCCAGTGGTGAACACTAAAATTACACTGGAAGAGCCCCTTATTATGCCCCCACATGGAAAAATCGGGCATATTTATTTACTGTTGTATTTCTGTTTATTTAGAAATTGTATCTTCAAAAGTAATCCTGACTGATAATAAGTCCTCCTTGAACTTTGCTTTTAATACAGTTTTAACCATGTTTCTTTTATTCAACATGACAATTAAGGGTTATTATCATTTTTCCCAAAATTTCAAGGCTTCTGTGACAAGACGCCTATTCCTGACAGAGAGGGCCAGCAAGAGGGAGAAAGCTGCCCTCTTGAGGAGGATCGCCTCTTTAGAGAGGCAGAGAGGACAGGTATGTAGTCTAGCTGCTAAAAAAGTTATTTTGATATGTCTAATGATTTAATTCTCACAAGTCCTACAAGATTGGTAAATTCTCATTGGCTGATGATAAAGTTAATACCTTAATGAAAATAATGTTTGTTAACTGCTGAGTTTAAACTGTTTCATGCTGAGCCAAAATTATGAGCTTGAGTCTCTATAGCACTATTGACTAGCTAGGCATTTCTCCTGTATTTAAAATTTAAGTCTTCTGTTAAATCAAATAAAATAAATGGAACAAGTGCATGTCGTATTGCGATGCAATACAGGAGTCCCCCACCGGATAACAAAAAATCCTCTCTTATAATATATCTCCTACTTACTAGATCTATAACTGTAAAAGTTTAAAGTTGCTAGCACTTATAGTTTAGGAGATATGATCCGGACAAGAATGTAAGACTAAAAACAATAAAGGGCAATAACTCAACAAGTGGACATGGCAGAGTAACAGTTCTTGTACATGACACTTGTCCTCAATAAGATCTATCAGTGTACAAAGTTTGAAGTTGCTAGCACTTATGGTTTAGGAGATATGATCCGGACAAAAATGTAAGGGTAAAAACAACAAAGGGCAATAACTCAGAAAGTGGGCGTGGCAGAATAACAGTTCTTGAACATGACACTTCTCCTCAATAGGATCTATAAGTGTACAAACTTTGAAGTTGCTGGTACTTGTAGTTAAGGAGATATGATCCGGACAAGAATGTAAGGGTAAAAACAACAAAGGGCCATAACTCAAAAAGTGGGCAAGGCAGAGTTATGGATCTTCAACATGACACTTTGCTTCAATGAGATCTATAAGTGTACAAAGTTTGAAGTTGCTAGCACACATAGTTTAGGAGATATGTTCCAGACAAGAATGTAAGGGTAAAAACAACAAAGGGCAATAACTCAAAAAGTGGGCGTGGCAGAGTTATGGGTCTTAAACATGACACTTCGCCTCAATGAGATCTATAAGTGTACAAAGTTTGAAGTTGCTAGCACACATAGTTTAGGAGATATGATCCGGACAAGAATGTAAGGGTAAAAACAACAAAGGGCAATAACTCAAAAAGTGGTTGTGGCAGAGTTATGGGTCTTAAACATGACACTTCGCCTCAATGAGATCTATAGGTGTACAAAGTTTGAAGTTGCTAGCACACATAATATAGGAGATATGTTTCGGACAAGAATGTAAGGGTAAAAACAACAAAGGGCAATAACTCAAAAAGTGGGTGTGGCAGAGTAACAATTCTTGAACATGACACTTCTCCTTAATGAGATCTATAAGTGTACAAAGTTTGAAGTTGCTAGCACACATAGTTTAGGAGATATGATCCGGACAAGAATGTAAGGGTAAAAACAACAAAGGGCAATAACTCAAAAAGTGGGTGTGGCAGAGTAACAATTCTTGAACATGACACTTCTCCTTAATGAGATCTATAAGTGTACAAAGTTTGAAGTTGCTAGCACACATAGTTTAGGAGATATGTTCCGGACAAGAATGTAAGGGTAAAAACAACAAAGGGCAATAACTCAAAAAGTGGGCGTGGCAGAGTAACAATTCTTGAACATGACACTTCTCCTTAATGAGATCTATAAGTGTACAAAGTTTGAAATTGCTAGCACACATAATTTAGGAGATATGTTCCGGACAAGAATGTAAGGGTAAAAACAACAAAGGGCAATAACTCAAAAAGTGGGTGTGGCAGAGTAACAATTCTTGAACATGACACTTCTCCTTAATGAGATCTATAAGTGTACAAAGTTTGAAGTTGCTAGCACACATAGTTTAGGAGATATGATCCGGACAAGAATGTAAGGGTAAAAACAACAAAGGGCAATAACTCAAAAAGTGGGCATGGCAGAGTAACGGTTCTTTGACATGACACTTCTCCTCAATGAGATCTATAAGTGTACAAAGTTTGAAGTTGCTAGCACACATAGTTTAGGAGATATGTTCCGGACAAGAATGTAAGGGTAAAAACAACAAAGGGCAATAACTCAAAAAGTGGGCGTGGCAGAGTAACGGTTCTTGAACATGACACTTCTCCTCAATGAGATCTATAAGTGTACCAAGTTTGAAGTTGCTAGCACATATGGTTTAGAAGATATAGCCCGGACAAAAGCGTGACGGACAGACGGACAGACAGACGGACGGACGGACGGACGGACGGACGGAATCGAGCAAACCTATAGTCCCCCAACCGGTAACCGGTGGGGGACTAATAAGTTATGACATTTTTTCAAGCAATGACCAAACACACTCGCATGGCAGTAGTTAGGCTGACAGCCCTAACAAGTGCAGAAATTGAAAGGCACACAAGTTCCTCACGTAAGTCATATTTCAGAAATAGGTTTTAAATTTCTCTGCGAAAAATATTTATACCCCCCTTCGAAGAAGAATGGGGCATATTTCTTTGCACTTGTTGATTGATCTGTCAATCTGTCTGCAGACCATTTTTGTCAGGAGCGTATCTCAACCAGAGGACCATGATGGTCCTATATCGCTCACCTGAGTAAGTCACTCATAACTTGTAAACCATGTTATGAATACCAGAATTTGTTTGATGAAAATTTTAGTTGGGTTAAATTTCATCCTACTGCAATTTGATTTTATTTGATTTTCATAAATTTTCAACTTTTCTCTCACCATGGCAAATTCTTTTAACAACTTTAGTAGACCTACACATTAAGAACATCCATGCTTAGTTTAAAATTGATTTGCCTCGGGGTTAAGGAGGAGAACAATTTGTTCAAAGATTTTTGGCAAATTATGCCATTTTTCAGCCTTTCGGTTACCATGGAAACAAGAGTTTTAAAGAAATGAAATTCTTTTGAAGAGCTTCACCCAAGGATCATCCCTAAGAGTTTCAGCTTGATTGGCCTAGTGGTTTGGAGTAGAAGATTTTTTTCTAAAATTTTTAGCCATTTTTCAGACATTTGGTTACTATGGCAACCAGAGTTTTTGATGAAATTAAATTCTTTTAACAAGTGTTGAAGAGCTGCACCCAAGGATCATCCATGCAAAGTTTCAGCTGAATTGGCCGAGTGGTTAGGGATAAGAAGAATTTTTTCTATTATTTTCAGCCATTTTCGGCCAGTTTTCAAACATTCCATTACCATGGCAACCAAGTTTTGATGAAATCAAATTCTTTTAACAAACTTTGAAGAGCTTCACCCAAGGATCATCCCTGCAAAGTTCAGCTTGATTGGGCCAGTGCTTTAGGAGAAGAATTTTTTCTAAGATTTTCAGCCATTTTTGACCTTTATGTAACCATAGCAATCAGAGTTTTCAATGAAATTAAATTCTTTTTACAACTTTTAAAAACCTTCACCCAAGGAACATCCCTGCCAAGTTTCAGCTTGATTGTCCCAGTGGTTTAGGCGGAGAAGATGTTTAAAGAAATTGTTGACAGACGGACAGACAGATGGACGAAAGACAGACAATGTACAGACAACGGACGGTCAGTGACCACAATAGCTCACCTTGAACACAGTGTGCTCAGGTGAGCTAAAAAGTATGCAAGCTAGAATCAAGAAACTTCACAGGTGGATAGATCTCATTGAGGAGAAGAGCACTGCACAGGAACCACAGGAAGTACTATTGGCTAGCTAGGCATTTCTCCAGAAGTTAAAAGTTTTCTGTTTAATCGAATAAAAAGACAAAGATTTCCCAGTGGTGAACACTAAAATTACATTGAAAGAGCCCCTTATTATGCCCCCACATGGAAAAATCGGGCATATTTATTTACTGTTGTATTTCTGTCTGTTTAGAAATTGTATCTTCAAAAGAAATACTGACTGATAATAAGTCCTCCTTGACCTTTGCTTTTAATACAGTTTTAACCATGTTTCTTTTATTCAACATGACAATGAAGGGTTATTATCATTTTTCCCAAAATTTCAAGGCTTCTGTGACAAGACGCCTATTCCTAACAGAGAGGGCCAGCAAGAGGGAGAAAGCTGCCCTCTTGAGGAGGATCGCCTCTTTAGAGAGGCAGAGAGGACAGGTATGTAGTCTAGCTGCTAAAAAAGTTATTTTGATATGTCTAATGATTTAATTCTCACAAGTCCTACAAGAAAGGTAAATTCTCATTGGTTAATGATAAAGTTAATACCTTAATGAAAATGAATTTGAGACTGTATCTTCTTTGTAAGCTTGAACACAAAGTTGTCCTAAAGGAAATGTCTCATCGTGAGGAAATCGTAAAAAAAAGCTACTTCATGATAATTTAATCATAAGTTATGAAGAGAGTAGTGTTTGTTTGTATGAGCCTATTACAGTTGCAGTTATTATTATTGCATTTAGATCGCAGAAGCTAGTGCTTCTCATAACCAAAGAAATCCAAGGTGGTGAACACTAAAATTACATTGAAAGAGCCCCTTATTATGCCCCCACATGGAAAAATCGAGCATATTTATTTACTGTTGTCTTTCTGTCTGTTTAGAAATTGTATCTTCAAAAGTAATCCTGACTGATAATTAGTCCTCCTTGAACTTGGCTTTTAATACAGTTTTAACCATGTTTCTTTTATTCAACATGACAATTAAGGGTAATTATCATTTTTCCCAAAATTTCAAGGCTTCTGTGACAAGACGCCTATTCCTAACAGAGAGGGCCAGCAAGAGGGAGAAAGCTGCCCTCTTGAGGAGGATCGCCTCTTTAGAGAGGCAGAGAGGACAGGTATGTAGTCTAGCTGCTAAAAAAGTTATTTTGATATGTCTAATGATTTAATTCTCACAAGTCCTACAAGATTGGTAAATTCTCATTGGTTAATGATAAAGTAAATACCTTAATGAAAATGAATTTGAGACTGTATCTTCTTTGTAAGCTTGAACACAAAGTTGTCCTAAAGGAAATGTCTCATCGTAAGGAAATCATAAACAAGAGGACCAAGATGGTCCTAGATTGCTCACCTGAGTCTCTATGACCCCTGGGACATCACATTAATTAGATAGGCAGATGTCAAAAAGAAGATAATTGCATAAGATCAATACTATGGAACGTTTTCAGCGAAGAGCAAGACAGATATGCCTTTTTGCTCTTTGATTCTATGTAAAAAGGGATGCACCCAGGTGGACCCCAAAAGTGACCCCAGGGTCTCGATATGAACAAACTTGGAAGAGGTCCATAAGATGATGCTACATTCTAAATATGAATGCTGTCTGCCTTCTGGTTTCAGAGAAGAAGATTTTTGAAGGTTTTCCCATTTTCATCCATCATGCTCAGATGAGCTGAAAGGGATGCGCCCGGGTGGAGCCCATATATGACCCAAGGGTCTTGATATGAACAAACTTGGTAGTACCCACAAGATGATGCTACATACCAACTAGAAAGCCATGAATGGCTTGAGTCACTCCACAGGCTTGAAATTCTTGTAAAATCAAATACATGTTTTGACTTGATTTTTAGATATTTGGTGTTCTACTGATGTTGAAAATAATTTTCAAAGTTTAAACTATATAACAGATAGAGAAATGGCCTCCACTCTTAAAAGACATATTTTTCATTAAATCAAAATGATTTTCGGCTGCATGATAATTGGTCACCAAAAGACCATACCAAAAATTTTTGATTGATATCCATCCGTTACATTCTTAGAAAATGATTTTCACAGTTTCCACTATTTAACTTGTTGAGAAATGACCTCCACCCATAAAATGCATATTTTTCATCCAATCAAAATAATTTTTGGTACACTGAAAAATGGTCACCCATGGATCATTCCACTGAAATTTGGTTGATATCCATCAGTTACATTCTGAGAAAATGATTTTCAAAGTTTCCACTATATAACAAATAGAGAAATGACCTTCGCCCATAAAATACATATTTTTCATCTGATCAAAATAATTTTTTTAGACTGATAAAGGGTCACCTAAGGATTATTCATGTAAAATTTAATTGGTATCAATCATTTAGAATCTGAGAAAACTCACTTTTTACCATATTTGGAAATTAGCCACGCCCATTTAATCCACGTTTTTCATTGGATCAAAATTTCTTGAACAACTTTGAAAGAGGGTCACCCAAGGATCATTCCTGTGAAGTTTGGTTGATATTCATCCAGTAGTTTCTGAGGAGAAGATCTTGAAAAAAAAAAAGTTTACAACAGGACACACGGACAGACGGACAGACTGACGGACGGATGCACGACTGACACAACGCCATGACAATAGCCCCAGTGGCCTTTGGCCAGTGGAGCTAAAAATGAATAAGTGAACAAATGTCATTCCAACTGTCAATTTGACCAAAGATATGCTGCAAATACCGTCTATCAGTATGTTTGAAACACAGAGTCAATCATGAATAGTTGTCAATTCTATCCGAGTACTCAAGTACTCAATTGGAAAGATAACTGGGTACTCAATTAGTAAAATTAGTAACCATCCTCAGATAGATCTCATCAATATGTATCTACAGATATCTAGGTTATCCTGCCAAGGTCAAAAATTTTGAAAACTTTTTGGGGCATTCATGTTTACCAAGCATATCATGTTGTCTTTAAATTTCAGTCAGAAGATGGTTTGCAGTCACCTGGACTAGCCAATCAAAGTGGCTCATCTCAAGGTACTGTAAATATTCATGTATAAAGAGGATAATTGTTTGTTTGTTTGTGAAAGATTGATATCTATTTCATGTTCATGGTGATATCACTTTTTTGGCTTTGCTTGGATGTTGTGAGATAGGTTGAATCGAACGAGAGCAGGGGTGTGGAATTCCCATGCCCGACTTGTTCTATGCCACTTGTCCATGGACAAGTAAATACCTGGACAAATATCAGAATGGTATTGAAAAATCTATTATCATAATGATACAATCACAGTTTAGAAACCATTGTTTTTAAAAGAGAAAATGCTGGAGTGCAGCATTTTCTTCTTTAAACATGATGTTTTCTCAAAATTGATTGTTTTTTTTTCTATGACATGTTATTTTTGATGCAGGACAAGTAGAAAATCATATTTTACTTGTTCGGTGACAAGTGGAGAAATTTTGTATTTCCACATCCCTGGAGAGTGGGTATATGTTTTTTATAACTTCACTTGTTAGTGTTGAGATTTTAACTTTTTGTCAACTTGGAGTTTTTCACTATGCAGCTCTTGCTGTCATGTTTGGATTCCACTTGCCTTGTTAAGAATTAAAGTTTACAAAATATTAGTTTTTATAAGTAAAACCTTGATAGCCAGTAACGCATCTTAGGTCCTCTTTAGCCTCTTGTTGTAAGTTCTTTTTGCTACCTTAGTCTCTTATGCCTAAAGTTTTCTTACGCAATCTTGGCACATTCCCACTACACACAAGACTTTGGAAGACAATGGAGATTTAAATCAAAATCAACAGATATGCAGTCTGATCCGAGCATTAACACAGCCTGCTTTCAACTTCATTTTTGTTGGAAAATTTTAGCAAGACTGTAGTTTAAAATTCAAACTATTTGGCAATTTGTTGAAAACAAAATTAAACTAGAAAGCCATGAGTGGCTTGTGTCGCTCCACAGGCTTGAAATTATTGTAAAAGCAAATAAAAGTTTTGACTAGTTTTTTTTAGATATTTTGGCTTCTAATGATGTTGAAAATGATTTTCAAAGTTTCAACTAAATAACATATAGAGAAATGACCTCTGCCCATAAAATATATATTTTTCATCCGATCACAATAATTTTTGGTAGGCTGATAAAGAGTCACTCAAGGATCATTCAAGTGAAATTTGGTTGATATCCATTAGTGATATTCTGAGAAAATGATTTACAAAGTATCCACTATATAACATATAGAGAAATGACCTCTGCCAAAAAAATGAATATTTTCCATCCGATCACAATAATTTTTGGTAGACTGATAAAGGGTCACCCAAGGAGCATTCATGTAAAATTTGATTGCTATCCATCAATTAGAATCCGAGAAAACTTACTTTTTACCATATTTGGAAAAAAGCCACACCCATTAAATCCATAGTTTTCATTGGATCAAAATTTCTTGAACACCTTTGAAAGAGGGTCACCCAAGGATCATTCCTGTGAAGTTTTGTTGAAATTCATCCAGTAGTTTCTGAGGAGAAGATTTTTAAAGAAAAAGTTTACGAACGGACGCACGGACGGACGCACGACGGACACAATGCCATGACAATAGCCCCAGTGGCTTTCAGCCAGTGGAGCTAAAAATCAGCAGGACAAAGGTGAAATTGATTTTTAATTTCAATGTCTTACAGGTTCAAGTACTGGTTCGACAGAAAGTTCCACCATAAACAGGTTTGTCAGTTTTAAAATAATTTTCATAGGCCCTTCGAAAGACAGAAGGTATTTTATGATCACAAATATGTTTCAATTAGATTTCTCATATTGTGAATTGCAGTGTGTCAACTAGCAACTCATAAGGCAATGTTATGACTTGTATAAAATGAGCAAAATTCTGATTATGCCAATTAAATGCAGTAGAGATTGATAATTACACTAGTTTTACAGTGATAAAACTTTCGATATTTCCAGAAAACCTACCAAAAACAAGAGCTGTCACTGTAAGATGACAATGCCCCCGACACCGCTTTGATAGTAATAAGGAAGTTATGGCCAATGTTAAAGTTTTTGGACGGAATGACGGACGGACGGACGGACAGACGGACGGACAGACGGACGGACGGACAAGTCAAATTTATGATGCCTCCCTATCGGGGGCATAAAAAATCAAATGATTTCTTTCTTTTCCAGACCAGCTTGATCACACCATGGATATGTCCTCAGAGGTAATATTCTTATTACCATTTTACACCTAATAAACACTCCCAGGGGCTATACATAACATGATCAGGGAGCTTTTATTTAGTATGATTTTAAATCGATGTCTTTTAGGCCCCTTTTCCTTTTTATCTGAGGTGAATTTCCTCTTAAAGGGGCTGTCACACCATAGCATATGAGAGTAACGTATGCCCTGCGTATGAAATAGTGCTTATACGCTCAACTTTTCAGCGTATAACCACCGCCCTGGAAAAATTTTCATCGCAGACGAATGACCAGCTTATGCCCACCGTTAGTGTAACGTATGACGAGCGTATACGTAGGGAACCCCAAACGTACCCCTGCGTATGTCAGCGTAAATGTAACGTATATCGACATATGGGTGGCGTATGCAAGCGAACGAATAACGTATGGATAATGTATGTAAGCGTATGAATAACGTATACAAAACGTTTGACTAAGTTTCCCGAGGTTATGGTTAGACATCAAGCTGATCAGATTCTTAGAAACTAGAAAGCCATGAATGGCTTGAGTCGCTCCACAGGCTTGAAATTCTTGTAAAAGCAAATAAATGTTTTGACTAGATTTTTAGATATTTGGGTTTCTACTGATGTTGAATATGATTTTCAAAGTTTCAACTATATAACAGAGAGAGGAATGACCTCTGCTATTGAAAGACAATTTTCATCAAATCAAAATAATTTTTGGCTGCATGATAATGGGTTACCTAAGGATCATTCCAGTGGAATTTGGTTGATATCCATCAGTTACATTCTGAGAAAATGATTTTCAAGGTTTCCATTATTTAACATATTGAGAATTGACCTCCACCCATAAAATGTATATTTTTCATCCAATCAAAATAAATTTTGGTACACTGATAAAAGGTCACTCAAGGATCATTCCAGTGAAATATAGCTGATATCCAAAAATCAGATTCTGAGAAAATGATTTTCAAATTTTCCACTATATAACATAGAGAGAAATGACCTCCGCCCATAAAATCCATATTTTTCATCCAATCAAAATAATTTTTAGTACACTGATAAAGGGTCACTCAAGGATCATTTCAGTGAAATTTGCTTGATATCCATCTCTTACATTCTGAGAAAATGATTTTCAAAGTTTCAACTATATAAAATATAGAGAAATGACCTCCGCCCATATTAGGAAATTAGCCACGCCCATTAAATCCATGTTTTTCATTGGATCAAAATTTCTTGAACAACTTTGAAAGAGGGTCACCCAAGGATCATTCCTGTGAAGTTTGGTTGAAATCCATCCAGTAGTTTCTGAGGAGAAGATTTTTAAAGAAAAGTTTACGACCGGGCGCACGCACGCACGGACGGACGGACCGACGCACGAAGGACACAACGCCATGACAATAGCCCCAGTGGCTTTCAGCCAGTGGAGCTAAAAAATAAGAGGTTTATGACTTGAGTCTGAGACGCTGTATTGAATCCCATTGAAAGCAAGTGGCATGACTACAAGATAAAATTACATGATTCAAACGCATTAATTAAAGAAATGACTTTCTAAATAAAGAAAACCCAGATTCTAGAAAATCCTATGTAAATCAAATTCAACTATGACCCCCTTTTAGGTCAAATTTGCTGGACTTGATAAATAGCAAACTTGATGATAAAATCGTAAGTTTGAAGACAACCTGATAAAAACTTTGAAATCTTAAGTGGTGTTTTAGTCTGGTATCCATAAGGCGTTGGGTTTTTCTTCTCTTTTTTTTACAAGATAAGTTAGGAACATGCTCTTCTTCAAAGAAACACTCTTGTTTCATAGAACACATACAATCATTGTACATATGGTCGAAGAATTCAATGTTAACTGTTGACTAAATTGAGATAATGAGGGTATTTGGTTTGAGATTTGATATTTCCCATTTCCCATGAGACTTGAAGGACCCGACCCTATTTCGAAAGCAACGTTCATTATGATAGATAGTTCAATTATTCTGTGTATTGACGATTGTAGTTATTCAAATCTTCAGAAAACTCTAATGTTACTTGAAGAACCCAGTCCCTTTTCAATTGCACGGTCAAATGAACGATGTAAGAGGCGATGACACACCCATTCTGTACAGGTTGGTAGATGATAAAAGAAACACTATTATTATTATTTTGCGAGAACATGTACAGAAGGACGCAGACATGAGTAAACAGACGGACAGACAAAAAACACGCCGTCGCCACAGCCTTTTTGACATTCGATCAGTAGAGGGAAAAGTATGCATAAGAGGAAATCTAAAGCTATTACTCTGTCCACAGACTTGATAAGGCATGTTAAAAAAAAAAAAAGAACGAGACGTGACCGTTAGTAAAAGAACACGCTGAAGTTGTAGTTCACATGTCAAGTTTTCTCTTGTCCTGAAAGCCTGTTCCAAATCCTCTCTCCAGAAAAAAAAAATTCAAAAATTAAGGAGAATGCAGGAGAGGTAGGACCTGTATTACAGCTAAAATGAGGATTTTCAGCCAGCGTATGCCAAGCGTACTCAACTTATGAGTAACATACCTCTGGCGACACTCTAGCGTACTGACCGTATGCATACCGTATGACCAGCGTTTATTCTATACCCTGGCTTACACTGAACATTTTTTAACATGTTAAAAATTATTTTTGGGCTTCTGCATATAAGAACGTATACCAACTTATACCAGCGTACTTGTAACGTACGCAACTTATGATTTACAAACGCCTAGCCTATATCAGCGTATGCGAGCGTATGAGCATACGTTGGTGCTATACGCAGTGGTGTGACAGCCCCATAACAAAGATTTCAATTGACCATTTTGACATGATTTGATTTAAATAACTAGAAAGCCATGAATGGCTTGAGTCGCTCAACAGGCTTGAAATTCTTTGTAAAGCAATAATAGTTTTGACTAGATTTTTAGATGTTTTGGATTCTACTGATGTTGAAAGTGATTTTCGAAGTTTCAACTAACTAACATATAGAAAATGACATCTGTCCATAAAATGCATATTTTCATTTGATCACAATAATTTTTGGTAGACTGAAAGAGGGTCACTCAAGGATCATTCATGTAAAATTTGATTGCTATCCATCAATTAGAATCCGAGAAAACTTACTTTTTACCATATTTGGAAAAAAGCCACACCCATTAAATCCATAGTTTTCATTGGATCAAAATTTCTTGAACAACTTTGAAAGAGGGTCACCCAAGGATCATTCCTGTGAAGTTTGGTTGAAATTCATCCATTAGTTTCTGAGGAGAAGATTTTTAAAGAAAAAGTTTACGAACGGACGCACGGACGGACGCACGACGGACACAATGCCATGACAATAGCCCCAGTGGCTTTCAGCCAGTGGAGCTAAAAATCAGCAGGACAAAGGTGAAATTGATTTTTAATTTCAATGTCTTACAGGTTCAAGTACTGGTTCGACAGAAAGTTCCACCATAAACAGGTTTGTCAGTTTTAAAATAATTTTCATAGGCCCTTCGAAAGACAGAAGGTATTTTATGATCACAAATATGTTTCAATTAGATTTCTCATATTGTGAATTGCAGTGTGTCAACTAGCAACTCATAAGGCAATGTTATGACTTGTATAAAATGAGCAAAATTCTGATTATGCCAATTAAATGCTGTAGAGATTGATAATTACACTAGTTTTACAGTGATAAAATTTTCGATATTTCCAGAAAACATACCAAAAAAAATCAAATGATTTCTTTCTTTTCCAGACCAGCTTGATCACACCATGGATATGTCCTCAGAGGTAATATTCTTATTACTATTTTACACCTAATAAACACTCCCAGGGGCTATACATAACATGATCAGGGAGCTTTTATTTAGTATGATTTTAAATCGATGTCTTTTAGGCCCCTTTTCCTTTTTATCTGAGGTGAATTTCCTCTTAAAGGGGCTGTCACACCATAGCATATGAGAGTAACGTATGCCCTGCGTATGAAATAGTGCTTATACGCTCAACTTTTCAGCGTATAACCACCGCCCTGGAAAAATTTTCATCGCAGACGAATGACCAGCTTATGCCCACCGTTAGTGTAACGTATGACGAGCGTATACGTAGGGAACCCCAAACGTACCCCTGCGTATGTCAGCGTAAATGTAACGTATATCGACATATGGGTGGCGTATGCAAGCGAACGAATAACGTATGGATAATGTATGTAAGCGTATGAATAACGTATACAAAACGTTTGACTAAGTTTCCGGAGGTTATCGTTAGACATCAAGCTGATCAGATTCTTAGAAACTAGAAAGCCATGAATGGCTTGAGTCGCTCCCCAGGCTTGAAATTCTTGTAAAAGCAAATAAATGTTTTGACTAGATTTTTAGATATTTGGGTTTCTACTGATGTTGAATATGATTTTCAAAGTTTCAACTATATAACAGAGAGAGAAATGACCTCTGCTATTGAAAGACAATTTTCATCAAATCAAAATAATTTTTGGCTGCATGATAATGGGTTACCTAAGGATCATTCCAGTGGAATTTGGTTGATATCCATCAGTTACATTCTGAGAAAATGATTTTCAAGGTTTCCATTATTTAACATATTGAGAATTGACCTCCACCCATAAAATGTATATTTTTCATCCAATCAAAATAAATTTTGGTACACTGATAAAAGGTCACTCAAGGATCATTCCAGTGAAATATAGCTGATATCCAAAAATCAGATTCTGAGAAAATGATTTTCAAATTTTCCACTATATAACATAGAGAGAAATGACCTCCGCCCATAAAATCCATATTTTTCATCCAATCAAAATAATTTTTAGTACACTGATAAAGGGTCACTCAAGGATCATTTCAGTGAAATTTGCTTGATATCCATCTCTTACATTCTGAGAAAATGATTTTCAAAGTTTCAACTACATAAAATATAGAGAAATGACCTCAGCCCATATTAGGAAATTAGCCACGCCCATTAAATCCATGTTTTTCATTGGATCAAAATTTCTTGACCAACTTTGAAAGAGGGTCACCCAAGGATCATTCCTGTGAAGTTTGGTTGAAATCCATCCAGTAGTTTCTGAGGAGAAGATTTTTAAAGAAAAGTTTACGACTGGGCGCACGCACGCACGGACGGACGGACCGACGCACGAAGGACACAACGCCATGACAATAGCCCCAGTGGCTTTCAGCCAGTGGAGCTAAAAAATAAGAGGTTTATGACTTGAGTCTGAGACGCTGTATTGAATCCCATTGAAAGCAAGTGGCATGACTACAAGATAAAATTACATGATTCAAACGCATTAATTAAAGAAATGACTTTCTAAATAAAGAAAACCCAGATTCTAGAAAATCCTATGTAAATCAAATTCAACTATGACCCCCTTTTAGGTTAAATTTGCTGGACTTGATAAATAGCAAACTTGATGATAAAATCGTAAGTTTGAAGACAACCTGATAAAAACTTTGAAATCTTAAGTGGTGTTTTAGTCTGGTATCCATAAGGCGTTGGGTTTTTCTTCTCTTTTTTTACAAGATAAGTTAGGAACATGCTCTTCTTCAAAGAAACACTCTTGTTTTATAGAACACATACAATCATTGTACATATGGTCGAAGAATTCAATGTTAACTGTTGACTAAATTGAGATAATGAGGGTATTTGGTTTGAGATTTGATATTTCCCATTTCCCATGAGACTTGAAGGACCCGACCCTATTTCGAAAGCAACGTTCATTATGATAGATAGTTCAATTATTCTGTGTATTGACGATTGTAGTTATTCAAATCTTCAGAAAACTCCCATGTTACTTGAAGAACCCAGTCCCTTTTCAATTGCACGGTCAAATGAACGATGTAAGAGGCGATGACACACCCATTCTGTACAGGTTGGTAGATGATAAAAGAAACACTATTATTATTATTTTGCGAGAACATGTACAGAAGGACGCAGACATGAGTAAACAGACGGACAGACAAAAAACACGCCGTCGCCACAGCCTTTTTGACATTCGATCAGTAGAGGGAAAAGTATGCATAAGAGGAAATCTAAAGCTATTACTCTGTCCACAGACTTGATAAGGTATGTTAAAAAAAAAAAGAACGAGACGTGACCGTTAGTAAAAGAACACGCTGAAGTTGTAGTTCACATGTCAAGTTTTCTCTTGTCCTGAAAGCCTGTTCCAAATCCTCTCTCCAGAAAAAAAACAATTCAAAAATTAAGGAGAATGCAGGAGAGGTAGGACCTGTATTACAGCTAAAATGAGGATTTTCAGCCAGCGTATGCCAAGCGTACTCAACTTATGAGTAACATACCTCTGGCGACACTCTAGCGTACTGACCGTATGCATACCGTATGACCAGCGTTTATTCTATACCCTGGCTTACACTGAACATTTTTTAACATGTTAAAAATTATTTTTGGGCTTCTGCATATAAGAACGTATACCAACTTATACCAGCGTACTTGTAACATACGCAACTTATGATTTACAAACGCCTAGCCTGTATCAGCGTATGCGAGCGTATGAGCATACGTTGGTGCTATACGCAGTGGTGTGACAGCCCCATAACAAAGATTTCAATTGACCATTTTGACATGATTTGATTTAAATAACTAGAAAGCCATGAATGGCTTGAGTCGCTCAACAGGCTTGAAATTCTTTGTAAAGCAATAATAGTTTTGACTAGATTTTTAGATGTTTTGGATTCTACTGATGTTGAAAATGATTTTCGAAGTTTCAACTAACTAACATATAGAAAATGACATCTGTCCATAAAATGCATATTTTCATTTGATCACAATAATTTTTGGTAGACTGATAGAGGGTCACTCAAGGATCATTCATGTAAAATTTGATTGCTATCCATCAATTAGATTCTGAAAAAAAAAAGTTTCAAAATTTCCACTATATGACATATTGAGAAATGACCTCCGCCATAAAATCTATATTTTTAATCTGATCACAATAATTTTTGGTAGACTGATAGAGGGTCACTCAAGAATTATTCAAGTGAAATTTGGTTGATATCCATCATTTAGATTCTAAGAAAATGATATACAAAGTTTCCACTATAAGACATATTGAGAAATGACCTCCGCCCATAAAATACATATTTTTCATCCGATCATAAAAATTTTTGGTACACTGTGATAAAGGCTCACTCAAGGATCATTCCAGTGAAATTTGGTTGATATCCATCACTTACATTCTGAGAAAATGATTTTGAAAGTTTCCACTATATAACATATAGAGAAATGACCTCTGCCTATAAAATGCATGTTTTTCATCCGATTTCAATGATCTTTTGTAGACTGATAAAGGCTCACACAAGGATGATTCATGTAAAATTTCATTGGTATCCATCAATTAGAATCTGAGAAAACTCACTTTTTACCATATTTGGAAATTAGCCACGCCCATTAAATCCATGTTTTTAATTGGATCACAATTTCTTGAACAACTTTGAAAGAGGGTCACCCAAGGATCATTCCTGTGAAGTTTGGTTGAAATTCATCCAGTAGTTTCTGAAGAGAAGATTTTTAAAGAAAAGTTTACGAACGGACGCACTGACGCACGGACGACGGACACATCGCCATGACAATAGCCCCAGTGGCTTTCAGCCAGTGGAGCTAAAAATAGTTTTTGTGCTAGAATGCCAAAAAAGCTGTCCTTAAATTTGGTCATTGAGTTATCAATATTTTGTTAGACTAACTGTTTTAATCCTAGTAAGGGCTCCAGGCTAGGAAATGTTTATTCAAATCAATTTTCCTATGATATATATCCAATAAATTGGAGTCTTTTAGACTCTTTACTCTTTATGATAAACAAGAGGACCATGATGGTCCTAGATCGCTCATCTGAGTCTCTTTGACCCCTGGGACATCACATCAATTAAACAGACAGATGTCAAAAAGGAGATAATTTCTACATAAGATCAATACCATGGACTGTTTTCAGCCAAGAGCAAGACAGATATGCCTTTTTGCTCTTTGATTTTATGTAAAAGGGATGCATCCAGGTGGACCCCCAAATGTGACCCTAGGGTCTTGATATTAACAGAGGTCCATTAGATGATGCTACAAACTAAATATGAAAGCTGTCTGCCTTCTGGTTTCAGAGAAGATTTTTAAAGATTTTCGCTCTTTGATACTATGTAAAAAGGGATGCGCACGGGCAAAGCCAAAATATGACCTAAGGGTCTTGATATGAACAAACTTGGTAAAGGTCCACTAAATGATGTTTCATACCAAATATGAAAGCTGTCTGCCTTCTGGTTTCAGAAGAACATTTTTGAAGGTTTCCTATTTTGACAAATAGTGCTCAGATGAGCTAGAAGGGATGTGCCCGGACAAAGCCCAAATATGATCCCTGGGACTTGATATGAAAAAACTTGGTAGAGGTCCATTAGATGATGCTACAAACTAAATATGAAAGCTGTCTGCCTTCTGGTTTCAGAGAAGATTTTTAAAGATTTTCGCTCTTTGATACTATGTAAAAAGGGTGGTGCCTGGGCAAAGCCAAATATGACCCCAGGGTCTTGATATGAACACATTTGGTAAAGGTCCACTAAAAGTTGCTTCATACCAATATGAAAGCTATCTGATATCTGGTTTCAACGAAGATTTTTAAAGATTTTCGCTCTTTGATACTATGTAAAAGGGTTGCGCCCGGGCAAAGCCCAATATGACCCCAGGGTGTTGATATGAACAAACTTGGTAGAGGCCCACTAGATGATGCTACATACCAAATATGAAAGCGTCTGCCTTCTGGTTTCAGAGAAGAAGATTTTTGAAGATTTTCCTATTTTCACCCTTTTTGTTAAGCATAAAGGGTAAGTTAAGGGTTGATTTTATTAATTTGAACAAACTTTTGTAGAGCTTGACCCAAGGAAGATCCCTGCCAAGTTTCATCAAGATTGGCCAACTGGTTTTAGGAGGATAAGACGTTTAAAGAAATTGTGGACGACGCATGTCGCACGATGGACGACTGATGACGAAAGCCGGACATTGTACGATCACAATAGCTCAACTTGAGCACTTCATGCTCAGGTGAGCTAAAAACAAGCCATAAAATTTGTGTATAATTTTCTTTCTTTATTAAGTTGTATATTGTGTTTTACTATTTTCAACTATACTTACAAACTTTAAAAAAAATATTTTTCTTTTGAAGTTTCACATAATCAGTGTTCCCAAAAGCCCTCAAGTGTGGGTGATTTAACCCCAAATTGTCAAGCTTGTACCCCCTATTTTTGCAAACAGCCTTCTTTGTCTCATATAGAGGGGGTACATACATGCTGTAAAATACCCTTTTTCACCCCCAGATTGAAGCAGAAGTGGGAACACTGATAATTCCATCTTTTAATGATAAAAAAAAGATGCCGGGGAAAAAATTCCTGCACTTCAGGCCGATTTTGACGTTTTAAATCTTTTTAGTTGTCAAATTCATCTCTGTCAAATGTTTATTCTTTAACTGACGGCTATTTTATTTAACCTGCTTACATGTTGTTATTTTTCCTGTATGTCTAAAGATTATATTTATCCAAAATTAAATTGTTAAGTTTTACAGATATAATTTACGAATTTGGGTAAACTTTATTTAACAATATGAATTTTACTAATATATTTTCAAATAATTAAAATTTTTGTTTTCATATGGTTCATAAAGAACATAGAATTGACTTACAGGTTTCGAAGAAATAGCAACTGGAATTTAATGGATACATGCGTTTTCAAATGTCGAGCAACTGAGTGCGACGTCATCTTAAATCATGACCTACAAATAATGTCTATTTGGGCTTCAGGGTTTTTATTAGCATACAAAAGAAAAGAGTCAATGACCCTTGAGTCAAAATTTCAAAAAGTCAGAATGAAAATCTCGAGAGTCAAACTGTGTCAGAAAAGTGCATAGCGCCCCATCTCCCCCCTCCTGCCGCCAAAAAAAAAAATAAATGAAAATAAAGTATCAAATTTGAAATAAGAAAAAAATATCGATAAACAAATTGGAGAAAAAGATAAAATTAACCCTTGTCATGCTGAAACCCGGAATATTCCTGCTTTGGCAGGAGCTATAGACAAACATCAGCCTCCACATATGTGCCGTCTGATGTTAGTCTACACCGCCTGTTTCTCACTTTCAAACCAGAAGTGTCAATAGATTCAGTTTTTCAAATAAAAATTGACCTACAGTTGGGACTTTCAGTGCTTTTTGCCCTTTGATTTTGATGGAAATATTTAGCCAAAATTTATTCGGTATGACAAGGGTTAAGAAATGTAAATACTTTTCTATCATCAGAATACTTTTTTCCAATGGTGCCTTAAAATAAACTGTCAATTTTTCTACTCTAACACTTCAGTACAATCCCTTATCATGGAATAATTTCTAAGCAACTAAGCAGGCAAAAGGTTACAATTGTCTTAACCTCCTTTAACCCTTTCCTGTTATACAAAATTTTGGACCTGTCCAAATTGAAAGGTTTTGCAGACGAAAATTTATAGTGGATTCAATTTGAAAAATGACATTCTGTAGGGTAGAAAATGGTGTGGAAAAAGAAGAAATTGCTTGTGACAAGCAATTTCTTCTTTTTTCACAATGTTTTCTCAATCATAAAATCACAGGCACGTAAAAAGCAGGGATTAAACAGCAAAGGGTTAAAAGGAAAAGAGTTTTGAGGTTGCAAATGATAGGATGAGCTTACAATTACATTTGTATTTTTATTTTTCCCATTAAGAGGTCGAGTTCAACCACGAAAACCAATGACAATTCATAACTGATCCTCCTATTGAATTAATTGACTTACAAATCAAATTTTGTTTTGCATTATGGTGAATTTTGTCAGCAATAAGTTGGGATTAGTAAGATCTGAGTTAAAAGCAAAGGAGGTTCAACTAAAATTCTACAAACTGTTACCTAGGATCACTGACGCATATATCTGTTCGCGGGAATGTGTTAATTGCCAATCAAGCTCTAGGTGTTATCAGACCATGAATTAACTAAACCCTGAGCTTATCAATGGTTAGAAGCAAATTTGTCCTGAGAAAGTAGTTGTGATGTTTTTCTTGAACAAAAGTGGAAATCATCCTAATATGTAACAGTGATCAAGTTCTCTTGGTGAGTCTCATAAACTCCCTTGAATCAAACTGTTGTGATAAGAAATGGCGAAAAGATGTTTTTAATACCTGTGAACCAGCCTAGAAAATTTTCAATGATGAGATCTTATAGTTTACATTACAAAGAACTTCTTTGAACCAATTAAATATATATTGTTTTTTAAAGGCATGAATGAACATAACAATAGGGACTCTCACTACAGCATATCATAACAAGATCACCGCAAGTGTTGCCAACGCTCGGCTGTTTATTATTTCTAAAGCAAATGCAAATATATGAACTTGGTACCTACAGTAAGGTCTTGTAACAAGCAATGATCATGTGAATAATGAAGGCTCTTTGACTAACCATTCAAAAGTTATGACCAAGGATAAATTTTTTCAAGCAAATTTGACCTTGAACAAGAGCACCGCCTATGGGTGCCTACCCTCGGCTGTCGAGTGCTGGATAGTGGGAAAAAATATAAGTTGAAAAAGGGGCATAATTTGCACAAAATGCATCTAGAGTTATCCCCCTTGATAGTATAGCTTGCTCTTTTGATGGTGAACATGTGTGCCAAGTTTCAAATGAATGCCTTCAGTAGAACCAGAGATATAACAAAATGTCAAAGTTTTCGCACAACGCCGACACAGAGGCTATAGCAATACCTCAGGTTTTCTCCGAAAACAGCCGAGCTAAAAATGATATTGACCTTGACTGATGACCTTGAACTTGATACCTACAGAAAGGTACTGTCCCAAGCAATGATCATGTGAAATACGTAGGCTCTATGACATACCATTCAAAAATTATGACCAAGGTTGAATTTTTTTCAAACAAATTTGACCTTGAAAAATGACCTTGACCTTGACTGATGACCTTGAGACCTTGAATGATGACCTTGAACTTGGTAACTACAAAAAGGTCTTGTCCCAAGCAATGATTATGTGAAATATGAAGGCTCTTTGACTTACCATTCAAAAGTTATGACCAAGGTTGATTTTTTAAAGAAATTTGACCTTGAAAAATGACCTTGACCTTCAGTGATGTTCTTGAACTTGGTATCTACGTAAGTGTCAGAAGTAACATTTGTATAGTTTCAGAATTGTAGGTCACTTGGTTCTTGAGTTAGAGTCCGGAAACGAAAAGGTCTATGGACGGACGGACAGACAGACATGGTGAAACCAATATACCCCCCTCTCCTTTGTAGGTAGGGATATAAATTGGAATTATTGTGGAAAATGAAACAATTACTTTTTCAGACAGGTGATATCTCCCAATTTCGGCGTATTCTCCCATTTTTTACCCTTCCTCCCACTCTCCCGATCAGGAGACCATTTCTCCAGACATGAAGAAATTTGAGCCTGAAAAAAATCAGGGAGCCAAAAACGCAGAATAGTCGGTCTGAAGGCTTGAATGGCAAGTGAGAAATCCAAAATCGGGTAAAGCGTTTATCTGTCTAGAAGTGTCATCTTTAATTGTTGTCGGGTACATCAACTATTGCCGACATACAGGTGCTACTGTACCTATCATCCTTCACACTCTGTGCAAAATGAATTATGACAATCAGCAATACTAATCTTTCCTAGAAACAAGATCTAAACCAGGTGAAAGAAAGTTACTCGATACTACTTCAAACAAGAGCACCGCCTATGGGTGCCTAAGCTCGGCTGTAAAGTGCTTGATGGTAGGAAAAAATTTAAGTAAAAAAAGGGGCATAATTTGCACAAAATGCATCTAGAGTTATCCCCCTTGATAGAATAGCTTGCTCTTTTGATGGTTAACATGTGTGCCAATTTTCCAGTGAATGCCTTTAGTAGAACCAGAGATATAACAAAATGTCAGTTTTCGCACGACAACGCCGACACGGAGGCTAAAGCAATACCTGGTGTTTTCTCAGAAAACAGCCGAGCTAAAAATGTGGATACAAGTTAAGCTGTGATTTTTATCATCTATTTTGAAAAATTTAAAATGGCTGTAAACACAGTAAATTTTCGCAGTATTTTAATATCCTATTCCAAAAAGCCGCTAAAATTTCTTCTTTACTCGACTAGCGTCATGAAAGAAAAGGTCGAACATAATATGCAGAGCATGACCTTGGTGAAATTAGGCATCATCGCAGAAAAACCTCGTGTCGTAACTCGTTATTTTCAACGAAGATACTTACGAGGGTTGATCCAAAAGTTCGTAAAATGAGGTCATAAATCTACAGAAAAATTAACTATCAAAACCAAAAATTATACAGGCGTTTAATACATCATCTGTGAAATAAATGTGGAAATATTTAAATGTTTACGTTCAATTGCGGCCAGGGTTTTCATTAGCATCCAAAAGCCAAGAGTCAATGACCCTTGAGTCAAAATTTCCAAGAGTCAAAATGAAAATCTCATGCGTCAAACTGTGACCGAATCATGCGTCTAACCCCCCCCCCCCCCAAAAAAAAACAACAACATTAAATTAGGTACATGTTATTTTTCAAAAGGTGCCTGAAAATAAACAATAAATGATTTATCACCATCATAGTTCACCAAAAGTTCCAGTCATCAAATAATTACTAAAGATCTAAATTTCAGACTAAAAGCTTGTTTTTCGTAAGTACAATGAAGTGGAAAGAGTTCTGAAGTTGCAATTGCTAGGAAAAGGTTCTGAAGATTTTTATTTTTTCACTAAAAGAAACAGAGTCCAACCACGAAAACCCATGACAATTCACCACAAATCCCCCTCTTGATGTTTACTGGCTTACTTTTTAGATACTGTTTGAATTAAAGTGAAATTGTTCAATAATAGGTTGATTTTAGTGTGAACAGAGGTAAAGCAAGGGGGTTTTAACTGATTTTCACAGGTGTCAAAAGACTGTCAATTACGATTGCCGATGCATATCCGATCACCGGAGTGAGTTAATTGCCAATCAAGCTAGGTTTTTTTAGACCACCAATTAACTATTTTCCAATAATATGACACACTTCTTTTAACCCTTGATGCATAGCTGCTATTTTTGAAGAGTCAAAATGACGCACCAGCTAAAATTTCCAAGAGTCAAAATTGCATCATTTTCAACTTCTGCGCGTCAAAACCCGGGGTCCCGGGTCAAACGAAAACCCTGATTGCGGCTGTAAATTGCTTAAATCAAGACGGAGACCCCCTGTGAAGGCGGGGGAGCAAGAACGTCAAAAGCGACGTCATTATTTACTCTCATCTATTTCATCTCCTCTTTTTCACATGCCTTTCTGTGACTGATACACCAACTTGCAGAAATTATCACATAACATTTTGTAATCAAATTTCTTCATTTTTTCTTTATGCATAGTATTTCTGGTTAAGAGGAGAGCCAGATACACAAACTTTATTTTTGGGAAAATAATGAGAATCAATTGAGACAAGTTCCTTCGTTTAAACTCTATTTGACTATTTCAATTCCTCCTATTAAGGTTGATCCTCTTTGAATAACAGGGGTTGCTCTAGGAAACGACCTCTTCTGCACATTTTTATCATTTATCTAAATTATTTGTAATGTCTTGGGTTGGTAAAAAACATAGATCATGACAAAATTCGAAAAATCAACAGCAATTATATTTTGGTGTTGACGTCTTGTCATTTTTCTTCGAATATTCTTTTATCAAAAAAAATTCTGTGTCAATAAATAGTTCCCAACAAAGCTGAAAACATAAAAAATAATTTTCTAATTGCGTCTTATTTAATTTTAAGCTAAGGAATTTCAACTAAAGTTTCGCAAAATTTTTAGAAAACTTTATCTTTTTAACATATTTCCAATATTTCTTTCTGCTCCTTTTAATTCTCCACACAAGCTCAGGCATCATCAATGTTGTATTTTTATTCGCACGCAACACATGGCACAATGCATGTGCAATGTTAAATACATGTGATAAGTAAAAACTTACCTTGAGTTTTCTGCAGAGCAACTCAAAACATGTCTGTATTCAATCACATCATGGCTAGAAAAGGTCGATGCATGCGTTTCTCCCGCATTTTCCCGCCCTTTGTCACACACCAGTAGATGTGCCGGAAGTGGTTTGTAAAGCACGGACCCTGTATATTAAGAGACCCTGGTAAAAGACACAACACGAGTAATAGCTGGGTTCTCCGACAATAGAAGTGGAGGAAACTAAGCGTTATAATAACAATTGCACACACTTTCATTGTCAATCTTTAACAAAACAGCTCTTCACTTCAGACATGCTTTTGAGAATCCCGCTCATCGTACACGGTGTTTGCTTTTTTCGTTAGAAAACCCAATTGTGATACTAGCGAATTAATAACGGGGGGTTAAAAAACGGTGCCGGATCAAAAGGGCCAGTTGATAGAAAGGCCCAGGTCTGAAAGGGGTCCCCTCATGAAGGCTCGGATCAAAAAGGCCCTCTTTCAGAGTTGACCAAAAGGGTCCAGTCCAAAAAGGCCCACTCTTGAATGTGACAAATATGCCCACAAATACTGACCTGCAATGCTTCAAATACCTGTTAGATACATCAAGTTTGTTTTGATAATTATTACACCTTTTTTAAAAATAATTTTTACAACTTTACTACAAAAAATCCTATTGTTTATCCTTTTAGTTTGAATTTGAACACTAAGTAGATAAAAATAATTTCACAAATATCAATCATGAAATAACGGTTTCATGTTAATCTGTCGGGTACATGCATTATCCATTTATGAGTGAAAATATTTTTAGTATGACATGAAGTTTAACAGGTATATATGTATATATATATATATATATATATATATATATATATATATATATATATATATATATATATATATATATATATATATATATATATATATATATATATATATATATATATATATATATATATATATATATATATATATATCACTAAGTACGTATTATATTTATCTTATAACCTTTTTTTGTCTTCTTTTCGTCGATGTTTCTAACAAATTGCAAGTTACTAAAAATAACTGCATTATATCATTGTTCTAAAAATAACTATGTGATATCATAAAAAAATATCATACGGGATGTTATTACACTGATATTTGTATAGTTATAAGATAAAGTCATTTATCAAAATAATAGCTCACATGCTCTGACACCTGTGTGTGTTTTTTCTTTATTTTTTCCATTTCAAACAATAACTAAAAGTTGACTCTCTATGACACCAAATTTTAACCATCTTTTATTCAATTATGACAGTGGGCCCTTTGATCAATTTTCACAGGGGGCCTTTTTGGACTGGCCTTTTTGACGCGGGCCTTTTTGTCACTCGGCCTTTGGTGCACTGGGCACTTTTGTCATTGGACCTTTTTTTTTACCATAAACCTTTAAAAACAGTGACCATAATTTTTTAAGTTGTGTTTGCTTTGGGGGGGGGGGGGGGTATACGAAGGCAAATTGGTTTTTATTGGTCTGTGGTGATTCTCAAAATTTACAGGTTAAACTTATAATTGGTTCAAAGATGTGTATTATATATATATATATATATATATGAGGTCATTCCTGATGATCCATTTAATGGTGAAACCGGTAGAATTATATTATATTTATTCTCTATAAAACTTTGCAAACTAAACAAATACAACCATATAGAAGGCAAATTACGATATCTTCTCTGTTTTTTCTCCCCGTATTTATACGTATTTGTGATTTTATTTGCTTTTACGATATATATATATATATATATATATTTATTTATATATATATATATATATATATATATATATATATATATATATATATATATATATATATATATATATATATATATATATATATTTAAATGCATCTGTGTTTGCCAGAATGGTCGGTCCGTGATGGGATGAGATGACTACGGCTACTTTGAAAGGTAAGACATATTATTTTCGTTGCTGAGTGTCCAAGATGACGTAAATACAGCTTAACCCGTGTCGTTTGTTCGAAATATTGGTTGCTCAACAATGTTTATTTGGATTCAAATGCATAAGCGGGTGGTTATCTTTCGACGAAAAAGATAATCGTAAACCTATTAGTCCGGCAGAAATATGGCATATTTTAGGTGAACCTGGAAGTAGGGTTCAAAGTTTTTTTCTTGACTGATTCTTGTAGCCAATGCCTTCCCCAACCAGAATCCGGTTGATGACATATTGTCCTCATTGAGCATTTCGAAAAAATCGAGATGGAAGCCAGGACTATAAAAATCAAGCCAACGGCTCCGTAGATCACTCTCTTTGAAAAATAAAAACCGGTTTGAGTGGTCATTTTATTGTTAAGATATTGACCTGAAGCTATGTAACAAATAAAAGCATAACATGACACTAGTTATGAGTATGGTAATCAAGATGGCAGCCAAATTGAATTATTAAATGTCTTTTTAATTAAATCTCGATTTATACGAGATTTAAGAATCTTAGAAATGTGTTTTACAGTTTTCTAAATAAATTTTTGTAAGCTTGTTTATGACCTCAAAATATCTGAATTATTACACCTCTCATCTAGTGTTATGAAAACCCTCAATTTGAAGATGGCAACCAGGAAACATAAGATTTATATTTCATGCTTAAAGTTTGCAACGTTTTTAACAGAAAACTATTTTCGAGTAGCTAAGGTCTAGCCTATCAAGAATCTGGATGATGGTGCATTTTAATCATGGAATAGATTTAAAAAAGTCGAGATGGCAGCCAAGACCACTTATACATGTAGTTGCTTATAAACGATTCATCTAAATTTTGTTACAAATTTTACTGATAAGATGCTAATTTTAAGTTTCCTGATGTAATGAATACCTTGAATGGCGATTAGAATAAGTATAGAGTTGTCAAGTTGGCTGCCAAATGGAAAAACTGCTTGATTACTAGTGTAAATAAAGGTGTTTTTGTAAACATTTAAGATGCAACTAAAATAAATTCAGACAAGTTAATCGGTTTATGATGGTATTGATCTGCTGCCTGAGCAAGTTAGAGAATTAATGGCCTTACAGTGAAATTCAGTTTGGCAGTCGAGATGGCAGTCTGTTTAGAGAGTTTATGAATGATAACTACGGGTACCTTAATGATAAGCACGAGAATATGATGATCTCTTTTTCCTATAGCAAAAATTTATCTGCTTAAAATCCGATTTTACTGAATATGTTCAGATGTAAAGCATTAAAACACCTTATTTTGAAGATGGCAGCCTCGCTGTTTTTCCTTCCAGTTATTATCAAATTTATTTGAACTTTTGCGACAACGTCAGGAACTTGTGGACAAAAACATGTTTGTATAATTATAGTTAATGTATGGTTTCGACATGACCACTAAGTTTAAATAGGACACATTAGCTTGCTCATTAAATTTGTCGTTTTAAAAAATAATTGCGCCAATAAAAGTACGTTTTTTAAGAGAATGAAAATGTAACATTGTAGATAGCATTTTTAAGCATAAAGCATTAAAGTGATCTCAACATAAGTACGGTGGGGGATTTACTGGACTCATATTCAATTTTATTTTTCATGACATGCAACGTAATGTAAGTAACCAATAATTTCTAGTCTTCCATGTGATTTGAACCTAAAGCGACATATTTAGGTCTATCAGAGGCGTTTATGGTAAGATGTAGATATAAAAGATGATGAGCACTAGCATAATTATGCTCGAATCAACTGTACGGACTACGGCAACTGTTCCAAAAGTGGTTACCAATGTCTTGTACTGAGTAAGTGGTAATGTTAACCCAAATTGAATGGTGGCAAAGCTTTCAGAACCTTTATTGCAAATATAACTCTTGATTTCTAATTTATTCTAGTTAGGTGCAGAAACCTTCTGCCTTGTCTGAGGTTACAGCCATACATGTATTATAGTGTAGTAAATGGTCTATTATAGATACTTACATATTGATATTCAAGTCTGAGGTTACTGCACAATAAAATAAATATGACCTGTCATGCGAAAAGGGTACATCTAGGTAGTGCGTAAAGTATCTATCCTTGTCAGACTGCGCGGATTGCTCAGGCTGACTAGGATCGAAACTGTTGGCTCTTTGCTTATTTTCTGAATCTAGAATGATCAATCTGTGAAAGAATCTTTGAATTGCGACCTCTGGTTGATCTATGCTGGACCTAATCTCTTTAAACTGAGTTCCCAGATGGTCCCTTTTTGCGTGACGGGTCATAAATATACAGTTTGATATATATCGTGTGGTGCATTTTCATTGTGTGTGAGTATATAATTGAGTATTTATTTGCTATGACAATACAGACAAAAATGGTCACTCTCTAAAAATATGTTAGTTCTATGTCTACCGACGTAGTTTTGTTATAGGTGTAATTTTGTTTACTGCTTGATTCAATGCCATTTTAATCGGAAATTTAAAATATAATTCGAAATATCATTATTGTTACTTTTTCCATTTGCTTAATTTGCTTATAATTGTGTAAACCATCTCCTTTGATAATTAATCCTTGTTGCTAATTTCAACATGAACAAAAAGATGAAGACAATTATAACCCTACAGCAAAGCTACAATACTGCTACAAAATTGTCATGTATCAAATGCTAACAAATTGAAGATAAGATCTGGCAAAAGGGTGCTTTTGAACAAACACTTTAGACAACATTTCGATGCACTGAATCGCTAATTTTTGCTGATGATTTGAATAAATCAGATTTCGATTTTGAGGTGGTTAGGTTCGTCCATAAATCAGCATTTTAGTCACTCTGTGCGCTAATATGAAACAATTATAGACACACAGCAAAACCACAATACTGTTGCCAAAACGTCATATTTCAAATGACATCAAAATGCAGATAAGAACAGACAAGAGGGTAATTTTTAACAAATACTATTGAAAAACATTTGCTGCTTATATCTGCACTGAATCACCAACGGTTGGGGATGATTTGAATAACTGTGCTAATCCATGGATATGAGATGAAAATATTTTGTTGTGCAATAATTTTCTCGCAAACCAAATATAGTGTTGTTTTTTTCAATTACTATGCAACGTAAGTGATATGCATTGTTCACTAAAACGCGTATTTGTAATGATGATACAAGTGAAGTTAGCCTTCTATTTAGTTATTCATGTTTATAGGATGTATTGTTGGCTTCCTTTTCTTCTTTCTGGGAGAGATAATTCAAGTCAAAGTAATTGTCTACGTAAGAATCCTGCAAATATTATATTTTAAATTGTTAAAAAATTCAAAACAAATTGAAATGCGATATTTATGCAGAAATGGCTACCATCTTAGTACACAAAAATACTTTTTATATTGCATATGTAACTTATCTTATTTCAAAATGATGGCCTGTATTTTCATAAGTTAATATGAATCATTTTCTAATATAATCATGTAACCTCAAACTTTCTTTCGGGTATATTCCTTAGCTGCCATCTCGAATGCTATCTACCATTTAAGGCATCAATTTTTAAAACAACTTTGAAACTGGCCTTGAAACTATTGATGTAGGCGCATTTTTTCTGAAATCTCGATTAAAACACAATTAACTTTGAAATTTCTCTTTCCTGGCTGCCATCCTCAAATCAATAATTAATGTTACAATAGACGAGAGTTGTCTTTTGCCTGATATTTAGAAGGCATAATAGCAAATGTTTACTGAAGGAGCCCTAAAACCCTTTCGTAAGATTATAATTTCACATGGGTCAAGAAATACTTCAAATGCCATTTTATAATTCGATTTGGCTGCCATCTTGACTACCATACTAATTTCTAATGTCATAACATGTATTAATTATGTCATATACTTTTAATCTCGAACTTTACCAGCAAAAAAACACACAAAAACATTTAAAAGGTCGTCATTGTGATCTACCAATCTGTTGGTGTATCATTTGATAGTCCTGGCTGCCATCTCGATTTTCTCAAAATGCTCAATGATGACAAGATGTCATCAGCCAGATTCTTGTTCGGGAAGGCCTTAGCTACAAGAATCAGTCAAGAAAAAAACTTTGAACCCTACTTCCAGGTCAAGCTAGAAATCTGCCGGACTATATGTGAGATAGCAGTTGGAGGCTAGGAGAGGGTGTAATGGTAGTACAGGTGAAAGAAATACCAGGAATCCGTTGTTAGATGCTCCGGCCGCCGCGACATAACTGCGAAATTGTTGAAAGCGGCGTAAAATCCATTCAAATAAACAAACAACCAAACTTTCGACAAAAAATATTCTTTTTAAAGACAATTTCACATGACGACATCTTCATAATAAAAATAACGGATGATCTATCTAAATTTTGACATCTTTGTCAATTGGAAAAAAAACAACTTAGAAATGCACCATTCAATTACTTGAATATTTGGGGTTTTGCTCTTTGTGTATGTATCTGTTAGCTCTTTTTGCCTACAGCCCCGTTTTAGATGTAAACACCATGTGAAGAAAAACGTTCACGCCAACTTGCGTATACAACAAGATACAAGATAAAATCTTTTGTATAGTCGGATCATGGGTAACATAATTAACATTAGCGATGTATCGATATTTACCGACATTACATATAGACAATACGTGATAATACAAACATAATTATAAAGATTAGCACACGCATAAAAACATTATTACACATTATGATTTAAAGCAGAAACAAGTAGGGAAGCAAGCTAGTTGAGAGAATTAAAACTACTTTTGTTTTGACGTGAAAGAAACCAAGATGAATTGTAAAGGGAATAAATGGTTCGGTGGTAGGCAGATGCCTCCAAGTATGTAGAAGACTTGGATGCATATATCTTTCAGCAAACTTAAAACATATCAATTAAATATGATATGTTGATACAATAAATGTTAACATCTACTCAGTTAATATAATTATGTTATTTGAAAATAATCACGAATGAAGGGGAAAAAAGTCACCTTAAAAGAGTCGGTGGGTAACCAACATGTCATTCATTCATTGATCACAGACACAGTCATCACAGTTTATCTCTTGTAACACAGTTCATGATATCAAAGTTTATCTCAGATATTGCAGATTCGTTTTTACAATAAGAACAAGTTTTGAAATCATTTTGTCACACATGCAATCGTAAAATGAAATGGATCGTAATCCTGACTTGAAAACTTTGCCATAAAATATAATATAAGGGACAATAGAAAGAAAGAAGTATATCCCTCCCGCTCTTTCCATTTCCTGGGTATTATCAAACTATATTGCCACTAGGAAATTAACTCTTAATAAAGTCTAACGCCCTCATTTAAAATTAGCCCCATGTATGTTAGTAAATGAATACAAGCCCATGGAGTCACTTTAGTAATCATTTGATAAATAGCAGAAACAAGTATGCAGGCTCGTTAGCGGCTTTTAAAACGGCCCTAAAAACGAGAGCCAATTACATGGCAAACACACACATCCGCTGTTTAAAAGCTTTTTAAGGATTCTACAACGTATACACACACGCAGAGAAGCAAAGCATACAACTAATCAAATGGTAGCACAAATTTAACACAAAAAAGCACAAGTAACAAGCTAGAATTTACTGAAGAATGCATCAGAGATTTTGAAATGCCTGGCAACTCATGGAAAGGATGAAAATAAGCCTACAAAGAGCAACAGGAACATCTATATCTCTCTGTCCAGAGACGCGATCAAGCTTAGAACTGGCCAAGTCCGGTTATTTCACGATAGCGTTGTGGGCACAGCTGAGCGAACAGAGTTGAGACCATATTAGTAGTTCTCACCTGTGGTACATCAGCTATGTTTGTGTACCTAAAAGAGTATGAAGAATTTGTCATTGTTACAAGGTTGTGTAAATATGAAGATGTTTGTTTGTTTATTTTTTTTTTTTTGGGGGGGGGGGGGGGGGTTCCAACGCCATGTTTCTTAGCCGTCTGATTTTAAGTGATGGGGGCTTGGACTTGGTGAACTAGACTTCAAATCCCGTAGTCGACGGTGCGAACCCAGACTGATTATATCAAAGATATCAAAAAAGCATTTGCTAGATCCCTAGGCGGAAAGGGGATCACAAATACTTATGCCCCGATTATAATGATAAAATTCAATCTGTATGTGGCTTCATAAAAGCAAGTCTTTTATGCTTTCGGCAAGAATGACCGAAATCAGTATAACTTTTATAGAAAGCCACGTCCTTCTTGCTCGGAGGCCAAAAAATTGTTGGATATCAGAAAATGTGAAACTATGCTGCCTAAGTTGTGCTTTTCGCTTTCCGAAGAGAGATCAGTCTAGTAATTCCGAAGTTAGCTCTTCGTATATTTTACTTGATTAAATGTTAACCGTTATTGCATGTTTATAAAAAAAAATGTTGATTGTATGACATATTAAAGGTCTAGAGTGCGAATGGGTCGTTATGTAAGGGTACACTCTGAAGCGAGTTTAACACGTACAAAAAACCAGGTCACCAAAATTTCCTGCTAATATTTGTGGATCCAAATTTCTATTTTTTCTATAGTCCAACCTCGACAATTGTATGTTTAAACAGACATTTGACGAGTTTTATATGGATAAACAAGGACAAGCATTTCCATATTCTCACGTTCTCTGTGTTTACTTAATAAGCAAAGAAGCGCTGCACTGCTAGCATTATCATCACTTGAACACACACAAGCACATGTATTTTCTCTAAATTGTTGTTGTCTGGAGCATTTCTCCTACACTATTGCATGTACTTACTTGAAACTTATACATAATGTGTATCTGCTTATGAAGTTGTGCACCTGCTATTTGAAGTCCCTACTATTATTTTTTGCTGAATAATCTCCCCTTGAACTTGTACAATTTTGATATTTTGCTATTACCTGGAGCATTTTGGAGCATATTATTGCTGCTACTACTTTGATATTTATAGACAAAATAATATTCAGTGTAAACTAGTGTTAAGAAAATTTGTATGACCCTACTTATATCAGCCGTTCAATTATTTCCCCTTGAATGTGTAAATTTGTACACACAATGTACATTATTTTTTATTATCTGGAGCATTTTACCTAAAAAATACACAAAGTAGTTGCCAAATTATCTCCCTTGAACTTCTTAATTTTTACCCATTTTTGTTATCATGTTGCAAATAGATAATGTGCTGAAAGCACTCATACCAGGAAATAGCCGTGGTAGGACAAAGCCCCAGTGGGGAGGGGGGTATCAGTCCGCTCTGGGACAGTTCTAGTTTTAATTATTTCTTTTGCGAAAACACTTATTAATATAATTCCCAAGAACATAAAGAATCGCAAGATTTTCTTGGGTCAGAAGCCAAAATTCTTTTTAATTATTTCCTAATAACATAAATTGGCGTTTGAAATCTTCAACAAGTTAGAAAAGCTCAAGTCTCTCATCAATTTAAAGTGGACATTCTGTTAAAAAATGAAATTCATTTTCAATTTTACCCATACACAAAATTTGCACAGTCTTTTTTCTCTTGGCAACTTACTATTTTTGAAATATCTCCCACTTTCTGTTAATAGGCTAAGGGCACTTATTCTTTTTTTGCATATTGATTTTCTGGATATAGAATTCTCCAATTCAAGACATTTTTACTTTCCAAAGTATGACTTGAGTAAAAATATGTATCTATTTTGCCTTCTTTTGATTTATCATTTCTTTTTAATTCACCAATAATTTAAAAGTCCTTTAATCTAAATAAGATTTGACAATACATATAAAACGTGACTCGGAAAAATTCCTGCAAGATGTTATATCAAGCTTTAGGTTTCGGAGTATAAACAAAGTGGAAGAATACCAAACTTGGAATCCAGAATAGTGTACTGTTTTGACAGTTTCATATGATTTTTTCAATAAAGTGTCTGGTGTATTTTCCAACCTTAGTATGTAGATCTATATTTTTAAATGTCATTTATAATTGAAAAATACATAGGATATCTTCCTGTTTCTGACATAACTGCCAATTTAGTTGATTTTTTATTTACACCTAAAATGCATTTTAATTGGGATTTGTCTGCAATATTGTTTTTGTAAATATATTCGAATATTAAAGCATCACCTCCATTGCAAGATGCGCTGCCAGTTCTAAGCGTCCCCCATATCTCTGATCAATACAGTATTAGTGGTTTGATGAGATGGTCATATAAATGCATATTAATATTTACAGGTAACTCAGCAGATTTTGTTAGTTTTGTAAGCTTGAATTATGCTTTCATTGATACGTGAAAAATATCTTTAGTACGACAATCGAAATTTCCGATGATAGAGAAATATACTCCCAAGTATCGATGATTTTTAACGTTTTCAAGACAATCTTCTCCAAAATAAATTTTAAGTCAATTTTTCTGGTTTGTTAAAGGTTAAGGCCTTCGCATTTGATACATTGACTTCTTAACACCAGTCTTGACAAAAATTATTCAATTTGTTCAAGCCGCCGTCATAGCGCAGTTGGTAGCGCGTCGGACTGCCAATCTAGAAGTCCCGGATTCGATCCCCGACGGCGGTACGCATTCTTTCCGACTTTTTGTCTCTCACCAATGGGTCGCTAATCGTAGACCTATGTTAGATAGCAGCTGGAGTCAAGGAAAGGATGCGGTGGTTGTATTGGTGAGAGAAATACCAGGAATCCAATGTTAGGTGCTCCAGCCGCCGCGATATAACTAAAAAGATGTTGAAGGCGGTTTAAAACTACATTTAATCAATCAATCATTTTAATTTATTCGATTTGTCTTGTAATCAAAAGCTGACGATGAAAGTAAAACTATATCATCTGCATACATTAAAAAAAGCAATATTATTAATATAAACTAGGTCAAGAGTCCCTTCAAGATTCTTTGGTTAATCATTTATAGAAAAAATGAACTAATTTGGACTCAATGTATATCCTCGGCGTACTCCCACACGTGATTTGAAAAAAAGATACCGCGATACCCGTCGATCCGAACACATAATTTATTCTTTGCATATGAATATTTTCTACTGTCATAAAACTTTACATTGATATGTAGTTCATCCAGTTTTGATTGAAGCCCATGATGTATAACTGTGTCAAAGGCTATTCTAATTTCAATATAGCAAGCGAAAAGTTTACCTCCTTTTTCACAAGTATACTTATTAATTAAAGATGTTAAAACAAACATATGGTCCAATGCCTTTTGTAAAGCCTATTTGAAATTTATCAATTATTTCATTTTTTTCCGTAAATGTAGCACGTGTGTTTTTTAGAATCATGTTGAAAAGTATTATAAATATTAGAGGATATTGCGATTCCACGATACCAGGATAATTTTCTGGAAGTGAACTGTCTCCTAATTTGAAAATTGGAGTTATGTAACCTATAGCCCTCGATATTGGATAAAAAGAGGCCCAAGGGGGCCTGTATCGCTCCACTGGCTTTAAAATCTTTAGACTTTCATTTAATAAAGCTTACTTCAAATGAAAACATTAACACTCCGAAATCTCCTAAAACCTATTTTATAATCATTAAGTGGTTCTGGTCCATATTGCACCAAAATACTCAATCACAATGAACCTGCATCCCTTTACCCATCTTATTAAAACATACATGCCAAGAATATCCTGTACCAAAACTCCCTTTTAAGAAATAATAGCAAAAAGACCCTATCTCTCTGATTGTCCGTTAATATCCCATTAAAATTGTCAGAGAACAGTAGACCGTCCCGTCCCGTCTTTGTTATGTATGCGGTTTTAATTACCCTGATGGGCACCGAGAAGCCATAAATTTATTCAGTCGGATTGTTGGACACATTTTCATTGTCTGGTCTTTCACTTTATCATTGCTTACAAATGGCCAGTTTAAAGTAGAAAAAAGTTGTGTTACTTTGTTTTCTTTGTTATGGGGTTCGATTCTATTTCTTAAACTTATTAAAATAACAATTATACGTTACTTCAGGAATACACAGAAATAAAAAAAAAAAAAAAAAAAACACACACACACACAAAAAAAAAAAAAATTCTTGCTTTCGTCATAATTTTTTCAATACGTAGGTCTAGTATTGAACTTTAGTTGTAAAGTTTTATATTAAACCTTAAAAATAAGACAATTTGAGAAAATAAAAAAAAAAAATGCTTAAAAGATTGGATTGGATCGATCAAAGGTTGATTAGAAATGCAGTCGGGAAATACCGTCTTCAAAATTCGTTTTCGTTTTTTTTCAATGAACAACGTGCAAAGATTTTTTTTTCAATAACACTATTTCTGCAAAAGAGATCATGTTATAGCAGTAAGGCATTGGAATATTGTAATATGGTATTGGGTTATGGTAAAAGGGAAAATTAAAGATTATTCTTTCCCATGCTGATTTCTGGAACAATCCGGGATCGATCGTTCAGTTTGAAATTTGTCATCTTCTATCGTTTTGTTAAAAAAAAATACAAAAAATATCCTAACCAATCTTCTCCTCTATCTGTCTGAATTTATCTTTTCCTGTCTCTTTTCTTTTTCTGTCTCTCTTGCTTTTTCCGCCTCTCCGTCTGTCGGTCTCACTCTCTGTCTGTCTGTTTGTCTGCATGCCCTCTCTCTTTCTTGCTCTCTCTCACTTTTCATCTCTCTCTATTTTTTTTTTCTCTCTCTCTCTCTCGCTCTCTCTCTCTCTCTCTCTCTCTTTCTCTCTCTCTCTCTCTCTCTCTCTCTCTCTTTCTCTCTCTCCTCTCTCTCTCTCTCTCTCTCTCTCTCTCTCTCTCTCTCTCTCTCTCTCTCTCTCTCTCTCTCTCTCTCTCTCTCTCTCTCTCTCTCTCTCCCCCCCCCCCTCTCTCTCTCTCTCTCTCTCTCTCTCTCTCTCTCTCTCTCTTCTCTCTCTCTCTCTCTCTCTCTCTCTCTCTCTCTCTCTCTCTTTTTCTCGCTCTCCACATTTTTGTTCCGAAAGTTTCCGAATATGTAGTTATACTTGTAGTAGAGTTTATTTTATAAAACAATAAATAAAAAAAATAAAACAGAAGATTTATTGTATACAAATAGAGTAAAAAAATCCTCTACGAATCCTCTACGAAATTGACTTGTTTGTTTTTTATAAGGTTAAATGCTATTTTTAACACTATCACAGTTATATTGCGGCGGCTGGTGACCATCACATGATTTTCTTTCGTTTCTCACACCAGCGGAAGATTAACAATATTTCGTCCGAGTCATCAACTGCTTATTCCTTAAGAATACTACTTATCAAACGTCCTAGGTGGGAGAATAATAACTCGTGTCACAACGAATTTTGTTAATTTTGCCGTATGAATCTTGCCAAGTCGTTGCTCGAACTCTCAACCCAGGATTTGCAGCCAAAATCGTTACCGTTGAGCTAGCCTGACTCGACACTCTTAAAAGTTCGGTATTTTATTTAACAAGCTAAGATGTTACACTGGTTGGGAAAAATAAAAGCATCTTCCATTGTAACCATAGAAACGCAATCAAAATTTGATATGTCCAACAATTAATTACATGCAATGGTCATTTCATTCCCATAAATAACACATCTGGAACCATGTTTTCGGCTCGAATTAAACATGTGGCCTTAGAGTCTTTTGGAAAGAAAACAAAATTTGAAGTAAATAGAAGGAAATGCGCCCCGTGGAAGCTCTACGATCTTTCTTTTTGGAAAGAAGAGTTGGGGGTGGGGTGGGGGTTCAGAGATATGTTGATGCGTTGTTGAATGCTTTCACGCCTAAACTTCTATAAATGATAATGCAGAACATTAGTCGATGTCTCGCTTCCTTTCATACACAAGATTATACATTTCATCATTTACGCAAAAAATGTTACTTTAACGTTCGAAGGCTCTTATTTAAAAATGTATACAGATCCTGACTAGACTGTGCAAATGATCGGACTGACCGAGATTAAACTTTTTACTTTTGGAAAATGTTCTAAATCTATTCAGTATTCATGTATTGAAATGCACACGATGATTGGCGAGCGACCTGCTGAGTATAGCAAACAAATATGGCAGATTTTTTTTCAGTCATGGTTTATGATGAAACATTGAAGCATTTATCTATTTATTTTAAAATATCAGTTTTAAAGCGCCAACGTCCGGTATGTTCAAGATAGGCCGCACGCTATCCTGAACACTGTTTATGTTTAACGTTTTCTATTTCCTGAATGTTCAGCTAACTTTCAGCTCACCTGAGCACATGGTGTTTCATGGGAACGAGCCTTTTTGATCATTGAATGTCTGTCGTCGTAATTGATCTTATTCTGCAAAGGTCGAAAAAGCTACCTCGAAAATATGATTTCTATAGACGGTGCAACTAAGGTTGTTTTTTTTTTGTATTTTTTCATGTATAACATGACAGTTGGAGCACCCAACATTATATTCCTGGCAGCACTACCATTAAAAATTACTTCCTTTCCTGGCCTTCAGGTGGGAGATGAATGTAAGAAAAGATGTGCCGCCGTTTCGTTCATATTTAGACTACCGTTCACATTTCACTGAATAGTGTCAAGTTCAATGTTACGGTCATAGATAAAATCAAACCATTGCATGGGAAATTTCAAAACCACCCATGTTGCAATTCTCAAAGTAGTAAAATTGGTATATCGTAAGCGGAAGGCTTAAACCTCGTATTTACAGCTTGAAAGAACGTGGGTTACGAGGTTTTTGTCGTACATTGGTAATATTGTTTTCGAGACTTTATAATACAGTTTCGTGCTTATATGTTCATTCACCATTTTTTCTATGGAGGTAGGTATACTATTTCCGCAATGGAAATGTCACAAAATCGAATTATTTGAGCATATTTTTACAAAAAGGAGATCTAGTACTATAAAAGGTTAAAAAAGGGTATCAGCTAATTTCTTCGAGTACTTGGGTATTTACGAATAAGATTTTTATTTATAAATTGCACAATTTAGGCCACCGAAACAATATTACAAAAAGTGTTTACAAAAACATATAAGAGAATAGCGATCAAACTTAGTTAAATTATTGCACTGAAATGTTCAAAATCATGGTTTAAATTCTTGTAACAATAAATTTTGGTATATCCTCGGCTAGAGACTTAAATCTCGTTTTCACGGCTTGAATACACTGGGGTTATATGAGATTTTGGTCGCTCACAGACGATATGTTTTTAGAGTCCCGGTAATAACCGGTTGAGTATCATGCTAAGGTTTTCATATGGTATTTAAAATAACATAAACAAAATAGACTGCATTTGCAATAGTTGGGCGATCCGTTAATTATATTATGCAGGTCAGCAAGAACATGGATGTCGAATAAGGGGGCATCAAACCAACACCTGGTATCCCCATTTTTTCTCAAGTTTGCGGAATTTGCAAATACATATTCTACATTTAATAACTGAGTAACAATAAAGCATTTCTTCTTCTCTGCTTTAAGCCTAGTTTACATTTGCCACGATCGCCTTACGATATTGCCACGATTCACAAATCGTGCGATGTCACAAGAATCATTGAGGTACCCTTGCGGCCATCGCAAGGTAAATGTGCGACCCCCGCTTCCAGAATTGTGTGATTTGACAACTTTATACACTGTAGACAGTGCAGCCGCCGTACAACCATTGTGCGGAACCCGCGCGGGGACCTTAGGATGATCCGTTCTATACTTATAGGCAAAACATCATACGGTAGCCTTTCGATGTCCGTGCGGCGATCGTGCGATGCCTAGACGACGTGTTTACGGACTACGCTCTCCGTACGGTCTTGCAATTTTAAAAATTTGTATTCCAATTTTTTATAAAAAAAATCGCAAGGTTCTGCGACACCCGTAAAACCATGCGATGATCGCATGGACACCGTATGTCGCCGCTCGGGCGTCGCACGATTTTTGAATTATGGCGAGTTACGGGCGCCGTACGGGCTCCTTAATCCAAATGTAAACTAGGCTTTACGGACACATACGGGTATAAGAAATTGTCAAAATAGAAATATGTCTTAAATATGACCATGGATTTAAGATGAGCAGTTTTTTCGAGTCCGAGACTCCCATATGATAATTAAGACTCGCAAAACTATCCGATAAAGTGCCAGGAACCCTCTTTTTTATGACTCTTGTCTGCTTTGTACTAGTCGACTTACAAAATTCTGTTCTGCTCTGTTGGTTAAAAAAGATACGCAATTCTAAGCACAATGTATTGGTTAAATAACGAATCGATGGAAATATTAAGAAAAAGAAAGGAAAGGAAGAAAAATATATGATCAGTAAATTTTTCTCGCAAGTCAACATGTCTGAAAAATGCATAATCCTTCCTGATGTTTTTTTTTATTTCTACATGTGCGCAACACCCAGACTCAGATTTGTCTCTGCATCAGCACATTCTGATCAAAGTCTTCAAATATCAATCTCTCAATTTCCCGCCATTAGGCAAAAATAAAACGTTTTGAAATTAGTATTATTACTAAAGGTTACATCACATACGATTGTTTCATAATATTTCTTTTATAAAAAAGTCTCTTGGTTGTACAGTTAGCAACATACACTTTAAAATCGGATTTTAAAACAAAATGCATGTGAGGTGTATCATTTTGATTACTCGATTGGTATATCAGATTCTTGATCATAAAAGTATTGGAAAGTTTAAGATGTTTGGCAAAACTGAAAACAACCTCCAGTATGAATTGTAGCTATGGCAACGGAGGTATTTTGACATATCTCACTAAATTTGTGAACTTTTAATTACATGTGATTGTCATTAATAAGGGCAGCTGGTATTGAATCCATATACATGTAGCTTTAGAATCTTGGTTTACATGGATAACATGTATTCGAGGAAAATGTTTCGTTTTCACACCAAAAATAGAAAATACATCATTCTAAATGATCTTGTAAAAAAGAGAAGTGAGTTGCAAATATGACCCGTCAGGCGAAAAGGAATCTTCTTGGAATTGCCTGACGAGTCGATCATAGCCAGACTGTGCGGACTGTTCACAGGCCTTTGGTTTTTCTTCTGAATCTGTGATGATCTTTCTTCTTTCCAGTAAGAAATGCGAACACCGGCTGACCTCTACTGGAACCAATATCTTTCTAAGATATTTATTTTACGAAGTTCCCGGGAGGTCATTTTTGCATTACTTATCACATAAATTGCAAGTATTGTTTATTCCATCTCGCTTTCTTTCATAAACTAGTTCCTTAATTTCGATAAAATATTTCCATTTTAAATACAAAATAGAAATTTCAATAGCTTCAAAAATCAAACAGGGAATAGTTATGGTTCCTGTGCATTGTAATATCATTTTAAAGGATCTTTTCACCACTGAAGCTTGAAGTTGATAGCAAATGTACATACAGAGATGCTCCGGAAAAAATCTGAGTCATTATAATAACACAAGGGACAATAATCCCAAAATTATGCAACAAAAATGTTGTGGTTTTTATGCACCACTTTTCTCCTTCAAAAGTCTGAGGCCCGGTGCCACTGCACTAACGGATGATTTGAGAATGCAAAGCGTATGAAAATCTTACAATGCATCGAAAAGATGATTTGTAAGCGTACATGTGTATGTATTTATCGTATAAAATTTATTGATCCGCGTTGTCTTTTGTCTTTCAGCGTACGAGGAACATACGACATATGCATCCGCCCTTTCATCTTGTCGTACCAAAAAATAGGCTATATTAGAAAAAGTAGACAACAAACATTTTTGCTCTCCTTTACCACCAGTTTGCCCTTCTTTCTTTGTTCAAAACTTTATAGCCGCCGTCATAGCGCAGTTGGTAGCGCGACGGACGGTCATTCTAGAGGTCCCGGGTTCGATCCCCGACGGCGGCACTCATTCTTTCCGACAATTTGTCTCTCACCAATGGGTTGATAATCGTAGACCTATGTGAGATAGTAGCTGGAGGTTAGGAAAGGATGTAATGGTTATACTGGTGAGAGAAATACCAGGAATCCATTGTTAGGTGCTCCTGCCGCCGCGATATAGCTGAAATTATGTTGAAAGCGGCGTCACACTCCATTCAATCAATCAATCAAAGCTTTATTGTGTCGAAAGTCAATATACAATCTCTATCAATATTTACTCGTTTGTCTTGGAAAGAAAGCGAATGAAAATATGTCCTTATGTTAACGGGAAAGAAGAAAAAAATTAAATGAATCTTTTAACCCCGTATATAATTCAAATATGGAGGCTTGATTCTGATGTTTATTTTCCCCTTTTTTTTCTGCAATCCAAATAAAGAGCGCTAGCAAGGACTCCAATCTTGCTACGAGAATACCCATGGTTATCTGCTTCTACAGTTAACAACATCGTGAAATTGACAAGGTGAAAATTTTTCGAATGATTTAGGAGTGAAATTGAATGAGTGTGTGGATCGAGTTTTGAGTGAATTTAATGGGAGGTATTCCTATATCGCAAATTTTGTTCAGGATGAACACAATTAGCGATGTTGATGTATGTTTTCCAAAATTGAAGACATTGTCTACTTGGGGTACTCACGATGATCGGCGGGCTTCCTTACTAGCATAACAATATCGACGATGGATTCTTTAACTCTCAACGATTTTTAACCTATAACTTTATAACGTTAAACCTTTTTTGTATTCATATTATGGGTTGCCCACCAGCCTGTCATTTTTGAAAGCGAACTCAGTATGTCCGAAATTGAACGACCACTAGCCCGGATTCTGCTCGCGGTGAGTGCATTTAACATCCTGTACATGAAGCTAGGTTTTTTTTTTTTTACATGAATTGTGACCTGTCTGGCAATAAGGGGTTATCTTGGAAGTGCGAAAAGTAAAGATCCAAGTCAGGCTTTACCAGCTGTGCGGACTAACTATTTTAACTCAGACCGAATGGAACTTCCTTCGATGGTTTCATGATGATTCGAATCAAAAGGTAAACAGGGTGTGCAATTATAACTTAACTTACATTTGATTTTTTTTATTGAAATTAGGCTTTACATCTCTTTGTAACAATTTTCCAGTCATATCTCGGAAGCTGGGGCTACTGACCATGAGTTCCTTGTATTCCTCTTACCAAATTACCGATATATACTTTCCGAATCTCCAGCCACTCATTCCACATAGATTTACGATTTTAAACCCGCTGATGTAATACATATATCGGAAGCTATGGGATATAAGAAATATGATCCTCACCCCACCCCACCCACCCCATCCCCACCATGATTTCGAGCCTGATACGCTCCGACGGTGGCTCTACTTCATTTTATTACATGTCCTTCATTATCACGTCGGTTTATTTAACGACAAAAATCTAAACTTTGACATTTTGAGGAAATCTCGATTTGTCAGTTTTCCTTAGTGTATGACTAAGTTTCGTTTTACAATAAACTTGTACTTTGTATTCACTAGCTCAATGATGTTCAATGCTAGTGCTTTAAAAAGTGATATCCTTCGTACTTGATACATATAGAGAAAGCCAATCACATTACACGAAAATTTGCTATCCTTTAAATATCACTAGTCATTAGTATGATTATAGAGGTTTCTTTCAGTCAAAACACGGATTTCAAATTTCAATCCAAATGTTGTTGTTTGAAATAGATGTGAAGTTAATGTTTTTGTTGTCAAGAAATATTTTTGAAACATGAGAAATTTCTTAACTAAAGTGGTCGTGTAATGTGTCTATGTCTTTGAAATGTGTGTGCTCATTACAACCTCCTATGCTTGATGGTGATCACCATGGCAACTAACCCAAGAATGACAGTTTCGTAAAATTGAAGCACTATACCTTAAGTTTTTTTTTTTCAAACTATGCAAGTTGATAATTATAATTTGTTGAATACTATTTCTCTTTGAAAAAAATAAATTTTCGACTTGAAAACATACATGCATTATTTTTAAATAAAAGAAATCACAGGCTGTATTTATATCCCTAAACAGCTCTTTAGTTGTCACAGAGTTCTAGAAAACAATACCCTGTCAACACTTTTACAGGTAATGTCCCCGGTAAATAAATATGCAACTTCGTTAGGATTCGAACCGGGGACCTCTTTGTCCAAAAGCGAGAGCTATACCGCGTTGCTATAAAAGGCTAGCATGTACGACAAGGCAGAACAAAACCCCTTACACATAAACCGGCTACCATATATAGTTAAAACAAAAGCAATCATAACATCATAACTACAGTACACACTTTAGGATTTTGTTAAGAAAAAAAATACGTAATTAACTTCAAAATTCAAGTTTGGGTTTTACTATACAACGTTGCCAATTTAAATCATTCGAATCTTCTTCAAAATGTAAGCGGTCTGGATGTGTTGTAAGTTCATGTTTAACAGAGTTTCTTAAAGGAACAAAACATATTAAAATTCCAAAATAAGATCTTGAGACAAACTAGACACTAACACCAGTTATTCCTGGATATTGATGTGCAGTGGATATAACAGGACATTAAGAATCAGCCCCGACCCCTAGCTGACTAAAGAAAACAAACCGCGGGAGTAATGGCTATTAACGGATAACAAGTCAGATTTATGGCATTAGCTCCAGTGTTCATTTCACCTATCTACGGTCTCCGGTGCATTTCTTAAAAGGGAGCAATATTCTTCGCATGAGGTTCAGAAGGAGATGTCGTTCAAAGATTTCGGGCTCAAAATAGGCCCCGCCTGCCACGCCCATATTTTTGACCAATCAAAATTTCTTGAACAATTTAAGTAAATAGTCATCCAAGAAACATTCTTAAAATTGGCTGAGTGGTTTCGGAGGAGATATGATTCAAAGATTTTGGCCCCAAAATAAGCCCCGCCCTGCCACGCCCATATTTCTTGGCCAATCATAATTTAGCAAAGAATTGAAGTAAAGGATCACCCAAGGAACATTTTGTTAAAGTTTCATTGAAATCGGCTCAGTGGTTCAGGAGGAGATGTTATTCCAAGAATTCAAAGAAAAAATAGACCCCTCCCACCCATTGGTTACTAAAAAGAAGATGTTCAAAGATTTCGGGCTCAAAATAAGCCCCGCCATGCCACGCCCATATTTATGGGCCAATCAAATTTTTTTGAACAATTTAAGTAAATGGTCACCCAAGGAATATCCATGCTAAGTTTCATTGAAATCGGCCCAGTGGTTTGAGAGGAGAAGATTTAAAGATTTCAAAGTTAAAAAATGCCAAGCCCTACCACGCCCATATTTGGGGGCCAATCAAAATTCTTTGAACAATTTAAGAAGAGGGCCACCAAAGGATCATTTCTACCAAGTTTCGTTAAAATCCACCCATTGGTTTGGGAGGAGAAGATGTTTAAAGAAAAAAGTTTACGCACGGACGACGGGCGCACGACGGACACTCCGCCATGACAATAACTCGCTGGCCTTCGGCCAGTGGAGCTAAAAACCAGAGGAAAATACTAGATATTTTAGTTTCTTTCGACATGGAATTAGAATTGATGCACCTGATTTTAGCATTTCAGTTCTAATGCAGTCTAATCCTGTTGCTTTATTCTTATTCAATTTGCTTATTGAATTTAATATTTCTTTATCTTTCACAATTGCATCAAGAAGATTAAAAGTCCTGGTAGATGTTGAGTAAGGTTAGAAAGATTTTTATTTTCAAATTCTCAGTTCTTGAAAAGAATTTGCCTTTGAATGAATTTATTTTTTAAAAATATTTGTACCAATCATCTGTATCAATGTTTGTTTCTGGACCATAGGTGTTTGTATCATCTTTTTTTTTTAAAGAATTCACAATGTCCCAATACTTTTTGGGATCATTACATTGTTATTAATCTTAAATAGCATAAAGATCTTTTGATTTTTTTTTCTTCTTTTGCTTGGCAATCTTTTATATTCCCTATAAAGTTTGTAATAACTATTTTTACCGAGACATCGAACGGATGATCATACATATATTTTGTTTTAGCTTTTAAAACACTTCTCTTTGCATATAAATTCCCATCAAACGATTTTTGGCTCATAAAGGTGAGCTATTGTGATTGTCCAAGGTCCGTCGTGCGTCGTCTGTTGTGCTTAGTCCACAATTTCTTAAAACATTTTCTCTTCCTTAACCGTTGGGCCAATCTTGATGAAACTTTGCAGGAATGTTCCTTTGGTCAAGCTCTACCAAATTTGTTCAAATAAATAAAATCCACCCTTAACTCTCCTGTCACCCTTAACAAAAAATGCGAAAATAGAAAATTCTTCAAAAATCTTCTCTGAAACCATAAGGCAGACAGCTTTCATATTTGGTATGTGGCAATCATCTAGTGGACCTCTACCACGTTTGATCATATCAGGATCCTGGGTTCATATTTGGGTTCTTCCCGGGCACAACTCTTATAACATAGAATCAAAGAGAAAAAATCTTTTTAAAAATCCTCTTCTCTGAAACCAGAAAGCAGGCAACATTCCTATTTTGTATGTAGCATCATCTAGTGGACCTCTTCCAAGTTTGTTTATATTAAAACCATTGGGTCATATTTGGGCTCCACCCATTTTTACATAGATTCAATGAGCAAAAAATTCAAAAACTTCTTCTTTGAAATCAAAAGGCAGACATCTTCCATATTATGTTTGTAATATTATATAGTAGAACCTTACCAACGTGTGCATGTCATGCCCCTGGGCTCAAATTTGTGCTCTGAATATACCCACCGTATTTTACATAGACACGAAGGAGGAAATCTTAAAAACTTGGTCACTGAAAGAAGCAGACAGGGACTTTTCATTATAGTCTCATTGTATTCATGAAGTGTTATGTCATTATCGATCCAATCAACTGAGAATAAGGAAAAAATAAATGCCGGTTTTCATACCAAATGCGAAAGATATTTATTCCATTGTTACCCATTTATATTACGACTGTTGTTGAAAAAAATATAAACTGAATTATCAAAAATCATAAAATTATCATTCAAATAGGAGATGTAACTATATAAAACTTCTAGTAATAAAAAAATACTTGGTCGGCGCTGAATATTTGACCAAAATTCCTTTTCGTCGAAAAAAATGCCTTGTGACATAAATACCACCACATCAGAAACTCGATTGTTCAAACAACCAACTTCCACTGTGTTCAGAGAGACAAAATGTTGATATCTGTTTGCAATTTTCCCCCGCTTTTCACGCTAGTGCGCATTCAAAGTGATATAAAATTGGCAAAAAAGTTTGCCCAGTTTTGTCATCTTAAAGTCAGGGCTGCCATAGTGGTTTCCATCACGTGACCACAGATTAGCCAACTTTTGAAATAGACCAAAACGTACTTCTGAACAAACTGGACATGTCGAACATTTCAACCTCTTGTACGCTGTAACTGATCGTGATATACATTAGACTGGTTCTCGATATACATGCGACCCGTCACGACTATCTGGGAAATGTAAACTAGATATTTGAAAAAATATGCAAATTTTATTCATAGCCGGTTTTGTGACATATATAAATATTTACGATGTAACGCTATTTTCCAACTAAGTATCTTGTCAGAAAATTAAGAACTAGAAGAAAGCAGAATTTGTTAAAATATGAAACGTGATACAAGATGCAAAAACTGATGATTTTATTCATAGTCTGTTTTGTGACAGATATTAAAATTCGCGATGTACCTACCGCTATTTTCCGACTTTGTATCTTCTTTGTATCTTCAGTGTATCTCAGTGCATCTTGTAAGAGTTTTGTTAATCCAAATTACTGTATCAAGTAATCGTGATTTTTTAGACGTAATGATAATTTGTGGATCGATTTGTCGGTTCAAAAGCTTCTGTTAGCTTCTGTTATTTGTTGAACATAATGTCTTGCCGACTTTAAAATAAAACCTGTCTTATTTCATCTTATGTTATCTTAATAATATTAGAACAAATGAGATTTTATTTTTTAGACCAAAGAGTTTAGACGAAGTGAGAACACCCTTTGACGACTTTCACAAAAGCTTTTTGTGGTAGTCGAGAGATGTACTAGTCTAGGGCTATTTCACTATCCAGTCTATTTTCAGACAACGACAACAACAAAATCTTCGGGAAAAAAACAAACACTGCGGGTTTCTTTTCTTTTTTGTGTGTGTTAATTAAACTTTAGAAAGTAAAAGGTAAATCGAAGTTTTAAATTGATAATGTCTTTACAACCACTTGCTTTCATGGACACGGTATTGATCGACTTAAAGTCAACTCGTACCCAAGTCAACTCGTACCCTATTACCCGGCCTATATCCCCTTTTCCCCTAGATCCGTGCATCTTAATGATAACATTGATGTTAACATTTATAAAAAAAAGTGTACTTCAAAATATTTTCTCAATTTTCTATTGCAGAATTATGTTATCTAATGTAAAATAAACAAAAAATAATTGTAGTCGACAAATTTATTTCAAAATTTTACTCTAATATGCACTGGGGTGGCTTAGACTGACTAGAGTTTTACATTGGATTCGTGCTTCTGATTAAAGGAGCTTATTTGGGGTTATAACAAAGAATTTTCCCCATCCTTTTTTCTCCTTGCTATCTTTAATGAAAGTTAGTCCACATGATAATTTTCAAAGCTAAGGTTTGCACAAGTTGCAGACACAAACATTTATTTCAAAGATGGTATGAGGAAGTTAGTCGGCCATTTTTGGAAAGTCCGTAATTTCTCTGAATATGTTAATTAGCTGCTTATACTTGAAAAGAAAAAATAAATCTTAGTTTTCATATCCATTTTTCACACAAAGTAAAACTTTATACAGTTAGATTTTACAAAAGACCGCATAATAAAAGAGATTTTACATGCACAAATCCAATGAGAAGGCACAAATTGACGAGAAATAGGGATATCTGACAGCATCACTCATCAGTTCCGACTATTTGTCTTCCACTTATGGGTTTGTAAATGTATATGGGACATGAGCTGTTGTCTAGGAAAGAATGTAGTGGTAGCACTGATTTTTAGCTAATAATTCATCCAAAATCTGAACATTTTTGTAATGTTGCAAAATTATCTTTCTTTTTACATTTTTTTGCATTCGTTTGCATCAATATTTGAATATTTTATCAATATAAATATATATTTCAACACTTGTCATATTGCCCTGGTCAGCGTAATTGCGAGAGGCATGAATACTCTGTTAATAAACAAAATCTCAACTTGAGAAAATAGAACATTTGCTAGCCTGGGAATCGAAGCCACACGACCAACCTTCAATCATTTTGAAGTTGAGTGCTCAACAGACTGAGCTAATTGGGCTGGTGAAAGTTAATTATGATTCAATAAGGGATCTCAGTCAAAATTCAGAAGAGCTATAGCAATGGTGACTGGTCAATTCTGCTCAACATATAACTTGGCCCAAAATCATTTCATGCCAAAAAATATTATGTTATTGATTATTCATTTAATAAGTATGATTATTACAAATACAAAATTATTCAATTTTCATTCAGTTGTGAGGAAATTTACGTTTGCATCAGCCTTAAAAAGAGTTAAATTGAATTTAAAGAATTGTTAAAAGAATCGCACATAGTCAAACACTCCAGTGTTCTGGCAAGGAAGAAAAAAGTATGGGACAAATGTCTCATGCTAGCTAAAAAGTTAGGGACATTTTTGGAAAACCTGAGACACTTTCTAAAAACTAAATTTAAATTCAATTTTTAATTGTTTCAAACAACTGATATGTTAGCTGTATATGAAATATAACTTTATAAGATGTTAAAAGTTTTCAAAAAAAAACCCAAGTACCTCCAGTTCTCTTCTGGAGTTTTGATGAACTGAACTTGAATAAACTAAGGCCTCAGTCTACATTCCAGGTCATGATCTCTCAAACAACATAAGTCTCAGGCTATCAAACACGATTTTAGCATTTTCTTATGTCTTTTTGCGAGTCTTAATAAAGCTGTGATGTAGAAAATGCAGACGAATTTTTTCATCGCTGCGATTTTTCGTTGATGAGTCCTTGCCAGAACTCGCCTACTTCAATCTGTTTATCCTATTTGAATCCCGATCTCGGAACTGTGTGATGTTTGGTGGAAAAAAAAGAGAAATTGCTGGACATTGTTTAGTTACTTATCGACGGAACAGTCACGAACGATTTCTATGCAGGTTACTATGCGACGCATAACGATGGCGTGTTCGATTCAAAATCAAGATACAATTCGTTCTTTCGAGTATTCCTTAATTTTTGACGACTTGAAATAACAAATAATGTCTACGAAAAATCAGAACATTTTGAATTTGAATTATTTTTTTCTATTTTAATTAATTTTGACATCTTTAAATTATATCGGTCATGCATATTGTGTAAACAGTCAACCATCCCTGCGTTTAAAGTTAGTAATCAAACTCGACGTCAAAACGCCCCGGGAATTTTATTTTCACGCGCGAGGATGTCCAGTGTTGACGCGTTGAATTGTGGGATAGTATGTAATTTACATTTGACCTTTAACCTTGCAGTAGGTGTTAGTTTGGAAAATCCTTTTTACTTTCACTTTAAGTACAATTAAAGTCGTTCTAGGCCGTTTCAATTGAAACTCGAGCGCATATTTACATGGGACAAAAGTCGCATCTTGCAAAGATTTTATGGGACATGTACAACTTTTAAGCGAGATTGTCGCAGAATCGCGGCCTCGCCAGATCACTGCACTCAATAGATATTACACTATTAAAAACAAAAAAATGCTATTTTCAAAATAATAAAGATAAACATAGCGGTATAACTGCATCATTTGTACAAAACTAAAGTCATACATATTTCATGCAATACAGTTCACATTACTATAGGCTAAAAATTGGGACCATGTTGACCGGGCCAAGGTATTTGATGGGCCGAGTTGACTGGTAACCATAGCAATACTGATTCTCCAGTCCAGCATCTCTTTGTCAGTCCTTCCTGTAACTTTTGCTTGTTAACACTAACAGTTTTTGTCTGATTGTCTTCAAAATTTGTCAAAATGATAAGACCATTACGATGATTGTTCCTTTTGAAAATGGGTCTGATCTGCCAAGCGTCATGGGAAAAAATGAGCCTAATGAAACTTACCTAGAAAATCTTTGTTTGAAAAAAACTCTTTAAGTCCACAGATTTGATCTGATTGTGATACTTCTCTGAATTATTTATTTTCTGTGCATTTAGGAAATAAAAATTGACAAGTGGTTGATTTTATTTAATTCATTTTTTAAAAGCAGTTTACTACAAATAGTAGAGTTATTAAATATTTTTAAAATGTTTGAAATTGAAATGTTTTTCTTGGATTATATCTTGAGCAATTTATTATTTTAAGAACCAACTTTCCTCCGGGCTGCTATGTGTTTGATCATAATGATAGATGAATATCTTTATTCATAGTACTGAAAGAGCTGAAGGAAAGACCTTTAGGGTCATTAAAAAGCAGCCCCAAAAAATAATGTGCAGTCTCTCAATAAAAATTTTTTATAAGACAAAAAACAACAACAAAAAACACCCATCTAAGAGCACCGCATTCAATCTTAAGAAAATTAATATATCACTTATAGATGTCCATTTGATAAAATTTGTAAGTTGTGGAAAATATCGACCCCCCTCAAAAATATAAATGACCCCAAAAAATTTGGGTAGGGGATCATTAACTCCTCTTCCCCCCCCTTTCCCCCCCCCCCCCAAAAAAAAATAATGCAGGGCTCCTGTTAAGTGTTTGATATTTGGGAGTCATTGACTCCTCACCTAAGAAATTCTGGGGGTCAAATCTGAATTTAAAGGGGTCAAAACGACAGAAAAAGCAAACAATTTGTAGAATATTGCATATTTAAGAGTCACTTTAACTGTATCTTATAATGATATGAAACAAGTAATTAATTTGTAGAACTTTAGATAGTAGTTGGTGAAAATCTTGGCTGTAAAACCATGTTTTGACCCTTAGTAATTCCTCTCAAGGGGGGTCAAAATGACCCCCTTGGGAGAAATTTCTAGGGGTCAAATTAAGATATTTTCAGATTTTTTGGGGTCAAAACCCTGGTTTAAGGGTCAAACACGAGCCTTGAATAAGGCAGACAGAAACACTGCATTTACACTCAAGTGTCCATCTGAAAATGTGCTCTATCTGTCTTGTGGCACAGGAAAGGGGCATTATCAAAATTTAATTAGAAAAACCTTGTTGAAATTCCAGACTCAAAATTATTGCACAATCACAATGGTAGTTCCTTTGGAAAATGGGCCAAATCTGCCAAGTGTTAGTTACTACGAGAGGAGCCTTATTGTAAGTTCTCGTTAACACTTCTTTATATTTGCATGGAAGTTTGTCAAAATTTCACTTAATTTTCTTCATCATTAGACCATCGGATGTACCTATTTATGTGGTCTTGTGGTTTTATACTGGGTCATAGAAAAAGGGACCTAAATGTATATTTTCTTGTTACCAAAAATCCTATTTTATTGGTGCATACATTTGTGTAGAATTTACGCAGAATATTCCTTTTCATAGTGACTATGTGCAATTGTGGTGGCTAAGTTACAAGCCATGTCATGTTTAAAAGGGGCTATTATGCATATATATTTTGAACACAACTCCATCATTTATAAATTGATTTTCTTAAAAACTTAAACAGAGTATGACTTATCATGTGACCATGGCAACATTTATGCCATTTGGTGATATGGTATGCCATGGCAAAAGGGGCCTTAAGGTTAACCTTGTTAACATGACTCATCTTTTCTTAATAGTTAAATTTGTATAAAACTCTAACAGAATGTTCCCTACAAAGTGACCATGTGCTTTTCATGAATGTTTGTTGATAATATGCTGTGTCATGGAAATAGGAGCTTCATGTCATTTTTAGCTCACCTGAGCACAGCATGCTCAAGGTGAGCTTTGTGATCACCTTTTGTCCATTGTGCCTCGTCCATCGGAAATCGTCAACAATTCTTTAAACATCTTCTCCTCAGTAACCATTAGGCCAACATCAACCAAATATGGCACAAATATTCCTTGGGTGACCATTCTCAAAACTTGTTAGTTAAATTTTGATTGACCCCCAAATATGGGCTTGGCATGGCGGGGGAGTTTTTGACCCTGAAATCTTTAAACATCTTATCCTCTGTTACCATTTGGCCAATTTCAACCAAACTTGACAGAAATGTTCCTTGAGTGACCCTTCTAATAACTTGTGCATGAAATTTTGATAGACCCATAAATATGGGCGTGGCGGGGATTGGCTTATTTTGAGCCTGAAATCTTTGACTGACATCTCCTCTTGAACCACTGCGTTGATTTCAATGAAACTATACCAAAATGTTCCTTGAGTGACCCTTTTTAAAAATTGATTGCAAAATTTTGATTGATTGCAAATTTGGGTGTAGCAGGGAGGGCCCTATTTTGAGCCTGAAATCTTTGACATCTCCTCCTGAACCACTTGGCTGATTTCAATGAAGCTTGACAAGAATGTTCCTTGGGTGACAATTTTCAAAAACTGTTCGTGAAATTCTGATTTGCCCATAAATATGGGCATGGCAAGAGGGGGCTTATTTTGAGCCCAAAATCTTTAAACATCTTCTTCTCAGTAACCAATGGGTGGGAGGGGTCTATTTTCTCTTTGAATTCTTGGAATAACATCTCCTCTTCAACATCTAGGTAAATGTGAATGAAACTTTGTCAGAGAGTTTCTTGGGTGAGATCCACTTGACCAATAAAATTCAGGTGAGCGGTTTAAGGCCATTCTGACCCTCTTGTTTTTGTTTATTGTCCTTTTAATGCATGGATTCTCATAAACTTTAACAAAATATTTCTCTTGTGAGTATGACCACATTTGGTCCATTTATGCTATGTCATGGGAAAAAAGGCCTCTAAATAAAGTACCTGTTAATACAGCTCCTCCTTTTTTAGCTAACCCGAGCAAGAAGTGCTCAAGGGAGCTATTGTGATCTATCAATGTCCGGCGTCCATCTTTCAGTCTGTCTGTCTGTCCGTCACGGCGTCAACAATTTCTTTAAACGACATCTCCTCCTAAACTATTGAGTCAAAATCAACCAAACTTGGCGTAAATATTCCTTGGGTGGTCCCTTGTAAAAATTGCTAAAATGGAAAGGATCCATGCCATATCCCAGGAAATGGGGCCTTAATGACAATTCTTTTGTTTACACTCTAGAAGCCACAAATATGGTCCAATCTTCATGAAACTTGGTGGGAATGTTTGTTAGGTCTTGAGGATGATTTTTATCGAAAATGGGAAGGATCAGTGCCATATCATGGGAAAAGCGTCCTTTTTGACAATTTGTCAACAATTTCTATAAACAACATCTCCATCAAAACTTATGAGTCAAAATCAATTAAACTTGGCAGAAATATTCCTTGGGTGATCCCTTGTAAAATTTGCTAAAATGGAAAGGATCCGTGCCATATCACAGGAAATGGGGCTTTAACGACAGTTTTTTTGCTTACACTCTAGAGGCCACAAATATTGTCAAATCATCATGTGACTTGGTCAGAATGTTTGTTGAGTCATGATGATGGACTCTTTTGAAAATGGGAAGGATCTGTGCCATATCACGGGAAAAGGGGCTTTAATGACAATTTCCTTGTAAGAGCTCCAGACGCCACATATATGGTCCAATCTTCATGAAACTTGGTCAAAATGTTTGCCATGTCACAAAAATGAACTCTGTTGAAAATGGGAAGGTTCATGCCATATCACAGGAAAAGGAGTCTTTATAATAATTTACTTGAAATATCAGGTGAGCAATTTAGGGCCCTCAGGGTCCTCTTGTTTGTGGATAAATTTTCATAAAACTTTCACAGAATGGTCCTCATAGTATGGCTTTACACAATTTCTCAGGGTTGGGTGATATTATGCCTCTTTATGGAAAAGGAGCCTCAATCTTCCTTGTTAATTTGGTTTAGGCCGATATGTCATTCGAGATGTTACCAAAATCTAAACTAGGTCGGAAAAGATTGAAATCATAAGTATTAACATAAATCATGCTTACACATTTATATATTATATATTTGCTTACCTAATTCAGGTTGGTCAGATCTACTTCCCGTTTTAAAATTTAATTTATTTTTGGAATTAATACTGTACAACAAACAATACATATATAATACATGCTTAGTGTATTATATGAAAAAAATATCTAATGTGGTTGGGAGAGTCGAAAATTGTCGAGGCTCTGCCGAGACTATTATCAATTCTCACAACCGAGTTAAATATTTTTTTCATACAATACACTAAGTATGTATTTATCTTATAACTACTAATTGTCTTGTTTTCGTCCATTTTTTTAACTGAAATGCAAGTTTCTAAAAATAACCGCATTATATCATTGTTCTAAAAATAACTATGTGATATCATGAAAAATATCATATGGGATGTTATCACTCGGATATTTGTATAGTTATAAGATACATGTATTTTCTGTGCATTTTGTCCGTCATTCTTTCCGACTATTTGTCTCTCACCAATGGGTTGATAATCGTAGACCTATGTGAGATAGTAGCTGGAGGCTAGGAAAGAATGTGGTGGTTGTACTGGTGAGAGAAATACCAGCAAACCATTGTTAGGTGCTCCAGCCGCCGTGATATAACTGATAATAATGTTGAAAGCGGCGTCAAACTCCATTCAATCAATCAATCTGTACATTTTGTCAGAAACAATGAGTCACAATAACTTATCTTTTCTTACTTGTATAATAGATATGTTGTTTATACTTGTAATCCCTTTTCATATAAAATCTACATGGATTGATTTTTGTCTGAGAAAGAGGGGGTAAACTCATTGAGCAGCAACTGTTAATCACAGATTTTTGTTATATCTTGCAAAGTCACAGGATTTTCAAAGAGTCAGTTAATTGGTCTCAGGGCCTTATTGGCCTCTTGTTTTATTCATTGTGCCTAGTATTGATTGGTTCTTCTTAACATCTTCTCTTTTCAATAGACAATTGATGTGCCTGTTGATTCAAACAAGATATGGTGCATGTAATAGAGAATTTCTTTGGTGTTTACCTACTTTATAACATGAACCCCAAGTACAAAGGAAGAGTATATATTGGTTATACAGTGGATCCAAACAGACGCATCAAACAGCACAATACGGGACGTCATGCAGGAGGTGCCTTCAGAACAGATGGAAAAGGTCCATGGTAAATACTGTAAATGCTGTAACATGGCTCATGTTTGACCCTTAAACCAGGGTTTTGACCCCCCAAAGTCTGATATCTTATTTTGACCCTTAGAAATTTCTTCCAAGGGGGTCATTGTGACCCCCTTTAGAGAAATTTCAGAGGGTCAAAACTTTTTTTAAGATGCATCCAAAAAGCCATGTCAACTTTTACAAATCAATTGCTTACTTCATTTCTTTTCAAGAAAAGGTCAAGTGGCTCTTATTACGTAAACATTTAAAATTCTTACATAAATTAGCTCTTTCTTGTCTTTTGACCCCTTAAAAATCTTTTTTGATCCCAGGAAGTTGATTGTTGAAGGTCATTGACCCCCTTATTACATACATTAGCACAGGCCCTGCTGTAATAGAAACCCAGGGTTAAAAAAAAAATCATCACATTTCCATTAGAATGGGATGCGCTTTTATTAGAGGCTATGCTACATATCGATGTCTCAGTGCGAAACAGTTGTTACTGCCAGTAGACATATTTGCAGTTACAACTGTTTCCCCCTGAGCCATGGAAATTGTAAAGAAGTTGCATGGGGCTCTATTAGAATTTTTACGGTACTTCTCTCTCAGATTTACAAGGTTTTTATTAGGCTTTCAAATACAGGAGTCATTGGAGCTCTAGGGGTCAAAACTGGCATTGGAAACATTAAGGTTCATGTAAAGAGATTTTGAACCAATTTTAATGCTGCTTCTATTTACACAAAACGACAGTTTGCAAAGCTAACAACAATATATTACATTGAAGCTGTAGATGAGCACAAGCAGTTGCACAACATTAGAGGCCCCATCTCATAACAGAATAGAAAAAACATCATGGAAAAGGGATATTTTGTTCAAAACCAACAATTTCATTACGGTTGGATTAACTTTGCCTAATTTTGAACAGAACGTAGACAAATGTACCTACTAGGTACTGATACAATCTTAGATATAAAACTCAGTCTAAAGGCTCTTTTGAATCAATTAAAACAGTATGTATCCAGAGGAGCAGATAAGGGGTAATGCAAGTTATGCACATACAAAATCTTTCTTTCAGAACAAAGTCCCATGCTGTTGGTACTCATTTGGATCATATTGATCAGATGATTCAAGTGAGTACTTACAACATAGTGCTTGTATAGGTATTGTTGGATCTTAACCCTTTGCTGTTTAATCCCTGCTTTTTACGTGCCTGTTATTTTATAATTCAGAAAACATTGTGAAAAAAGAAGAAATTGCTTCTGACAAGCAATTTCTTCTTTTTCCACACTATTTTCTACCCTACTGAATGGTTATTTTTCAAATAAAAATCTACTTTAAATTTTTGTCTGCAAAACCTGTGAATTTGGACAGGTCAAAAATTTTGTAAAACAGAAAAGGGTTAAACCCAATATACCCCCTCTTTATATCTTGAATATCTGTGTGTTCTGCTTTCAGGGAAATGGTGTTAATAATTCATGGATTCCCGAATGAAATATCTGGATTAAGAGTAAGTGGGTTTCTCTTTTGTTTATACCGGGTTTCATGCTGCTTTCAAAGTTATAGCAGTTATATGACAGAGGCTGTTGCACCTATCCATTGTTTCCTTTAGTTTATCACATCAGTACAGTCATAACACCCTATCTGAGAGCCACCAGCTGAACAGCACACATAGACAAAGAGTTACATAATCTGATTGAAGGGGTGTTTTTTTTATTTATTATAAATTAATTGCTTTTAAAAAAATTGCACAAATCCTATATTACTGGTACTTATGAAATAGTCCCTTCGAGCCAATTCAAATAAGTGCCCATAACATAGGGCTTTAATGAAAAATTAAGATTTTAGATTGGAAATACCCTCTCTTATCTGTACCTCTATGTAATCATTTGATCATTTGTGGGGGACCAATAACTTGTGTCACAATGACTTTGATCAAATGTTGGATGAAAGATGGCTGAGCCAGAGATTGAATTCACAACCCAGGGGTGTGGAATTTCCATGCCCGACTTGTCAGATACGGGCTTTTCTACTTGCGGGCAAGTATATTTTTCAAGGTCACTTGTCCATAGACAAGTAGATGCTAGAGCAAATCTTGATACATTACCAAAAAGACCTAGGAGAAAAGTCATCCTTTAGTTTGTATCAAAGGGAGGAAAACATTGTGTTTAATGAAGAAAATGCTGGGTTACAGCATTTTCTTCATTAAAGACAATATTTTCTCAAAATTAAAATACCTACTTATTAGTGGACAAGAAGAAAATCAGCTTTTACTTGTGCAGGGACAAGTGGAGAAAATAGGCATTTCCACACCCCTGCACAACCCCAGGAATGACAGCGCAAAGGTTTTCTGACTTAACCCTTTGCTGTTTAATCCCTGCTTTTTACATGCCTGTGATTTTATGATTGAAAATACATTGTGAAAAAAGAAGAAATTGCTTCTGACAAGCAATTTCTTCTTTTTCCACACTATTTTCTACCCTACTGAATGGTTTATTTTTCAAATTAAATTCACTTTAAATTTTCGTCTGCAAAACCTTTGAATTTGGACAGGTCCAAAATTTTGTAAAACAGGAAAGGGTTAAGATAACCAGGCTTGACCATTTGCTCTGAAAGTATAGTTCTTCCAAAAATATAGTGTAACAGACAGTAATATTGTGAAATTGACGTTGGCCTCAATCAAAAACAGTCTGAATTTCTCACTCAGCGCTTCATTAATTCATTCCAAACGGTCACTCAAACAGTTAAAAAATTATCCAAAATGAATAAAAAAGATAAAATCAACAACTACATTCAAAATATATAGCTAAAAAAAAATTTACAATTTCACTGACATAATTGAAATTGCAAGCGTCTGATTGGTACTTGAAGAAATAGGAAGCTATTTATAGAACTTGTATGCATACTTTTATAAAGAGAGGTTATAAAATTCGCTAATTTTGTTCATCCTGAACAAAATTAGTGATATTGGATAATTTCCCTTTAATTTCACTCAAAACTCACCACACTCATTCATTTTCGTTCAAAAATAATTCCAAAATCATTCATCTTGTCGATTTCACAATGTTGTTAACTGTATGTTGTTTGTAATTATTCAAACGGTTTCAAAGAGACAGTATTGAGTATCCACGATAAAGAGATTGTAGAAGCATTGTTGAAATGTTATTATGCCCCCGATAGGGAGGCATCATAAATTTGACTTGTCCGTCCGTCCGTCCGTCCGTCCGTCCGTCTGTCTGTCCGTCTGTCCGTCCGTCATTCCGTCCAAAAACTTTAACATTGGCCATAACTTCCTTATTACTTAACATATTCGCATCATACTTTACCACAACATTCCTTGGTACATTACCTTTCTGTAGGCACATACTTTGGTGACCTTGACCCCTGGATGACCTTGACCTTCAACATAGATTGGCCATAATTTAAAATCAAAGCGGTGTCGGGGGCATTGTCATCTTACAGTGACAGCTCTTGTTATCTAATAGTAACTGGACAAGGCTTAAGAAATTCTGCTGATCAGCTGGGAAAACTTGGCTAATGTATGTAATGGAAGTTATGCCCTTGGTATCAGCAGTATAAGGATAAATTATTATTAAATCTTGTTTTGTTCAAATGTTGCAGTTTGAATGGGCATGGCAACATCCAGAAAAGTCACGCAGACTGCGTCATCTGGAGAAAAAGGGAAAAAAAGAAAAACAGTTTGATTATAGATTTAGGTTTGTATTTATCCCTTTGAGCAAGTAGTGATTTCATTCGGCAAGCTTTTACTGATATTAAACAATTACTATCACTATCTACCAATTTCTACAGAATTTCATTACTTTACACATCAGGCACCAATGGGTTGATAATCGTAGTCCTTTGTGAGATAGCAGCTGGGGGGCTAGGTAAGGATGTGATGGTTGTACTGGTGAGAGAAATACCAGGAATCCATTTTAGGTGCTCCAGCTGCCGTGATATAACTGAAAAAATGTTGAAAGCAGCGTAAAACTTCATTCAATCAATCAATTTACACATCAGGCATTACTATTAGTTTATTAATTATGTTGTTTGAAACCTCTTTCCATTTTGAATTATTGAAAATATTGTGCATTTTGCCTTGGTTTCCCAGACTAAGTTGAAAATGTACTATGATTAGCAAGTATTGTTTTGTTTTTTTTTAGCTCACCTGAGCACATCGTGCTCAAGGTGAGCTTTTGTGATCAATGAATGTCCGTCGTCTGTCGTCCGTCGTCCCAGCGTCAACAATCTTAGTGTTTACACTCTAGAGGCCACAAATATGGCCCAATCTTCATGAAACTTGGTCAGAATGTTGGCCAGGTCACAAGGATGAATCCTATTGAAAATGGGAAGGATCCGTGCCATATCAAGGGAAAAGGGGCCATAATGACAATTTTCTTGTTTACACTCTAGAGGCCACAAATATGGCCCAATCTTTATGAAATTTGGTCAGAAGGTTGGCCAAGCCACAAGGATGATCCCTATCGAAAATGGGAAGGATCTGTGCCATATCACGGGGAAAGGGGCCTTAATGACAATTTTCTTGTTTACACTCTAGAGGCCACAAATATGGCCCAATCTTTATGGAATTTGGTCAGAATGTTGGCCAAGCAACAAGGATGAACCCTATCAAAAATGGGAAGGATCTGTGCCATATTACGGGAAAAGGGGCCTTAATGACAATTTTTTTTGTTTACACTCTAGAGGCCACAAATATGGCCCAATCTCCATGAAACTTAGTCAGAATGTTGGCCAGGTCACAAGGATGAACCCTTTTGAAAATGGGAAGGATCCGTGCCATATCACAGGAAAAGGGGCCTTAATGACAATATTCTTGTTTACACTCTGGAGGCCACAAATATGGCCCAATTTTCATGAAACTTGGTCAGAATGTTGGCCAAGCCACAAGGATGATCCCTTATGAAAATGGGCAGGATCTGTGTCATATCACGGGAAAAGGGGCCTTAATGACAATTTTTTGTTTACACTCTAGAGACCACAAATATGGCCCAATCTTTATGAAATTTTGTCAGAATGTTGGCCAGGTCACAAAGATGAACCCTATTGAAAATGGGAAGGATCCATACGATATCACGGGAAAAGGGGCCTTAATGACAATTTTTTTTGTTTACACTCTAGAGGCCACAAATATGGCCCAATCTCCATGAAACTTAGTCAGAATGTTGGCCAGGTCACAAGGATGAACCCTTTTGAAAATGGGAAGGATCCGTGCCATATCACAGGAAAAGGGGCCTTAATGACAATATTCTTGTTTACACTCTGGAGGCCACAAATATGGCCCAATTTTCATGAAACTTGGTCAGAATGTTGGCCAAGCCACAAGGATGATCCCTAATGAAAATGGGCAGGATCTGTGTCATATCACGGGAAAAGGGGCCTTAATGACAATTTTTTGTTTACACTCTAGAGACCACAAATATGGCCCAATCTTTATGAAATTTTGTCAGAATGTTGGCCAGGTCACAAAGATGAACCCTATTGAAAATGGGAAGGATCCATACGATATCACGGGAAAAGGGGCCTTAATGACAATTTTCTTGTTTACGCTCTAGAAGCCACAAATACTATTAAATTTTCATGAGGCCACAAATATTGCCCAATCTTTATGAAACTTGGTCAGAATGTTGGCCAGGTCATATGAAACTTGTTAAGAAAAGGATAGAAATTTATGCAGCGATCTTAGAAATAGAGTTATGTTTTCTCTTAGAAAAGTTTAATGATCTTTCAAAGTATTTAATCTTGCTAAGGGAGAAGTCAAAGAGACGAAGGTGAGCGATATAGGACCATCATGGTCCTCTTGTTGTTTTTTTTAACAGCTTGAAAGTCTTAAATTATTATAGGATATTCGAGCCAGGTATGGAAAGATGGTACATAATGACAAGATGGCGTATAATGCAAACCTGAAATAAGAAGAAATTAAATCAAATTTTTTTCACAATAAAATTTGTATGTCATGAATTTTACTGTAAACACACATAACTCGAACCATTTGTATACTTAACATCTTCTTTAGCAAGAGCGGTGATTCCTTTGATGTTATATAACCTACATGCTAAAAAACAAACTTTGCTTTCTGCAAAATTCTCCATAAGTCAAGATCAATATTTGTTCAATAACTTTACGTACAGAAAAATGTTTTAAGAGTATTTTACTCCAATATAAGGGTAATAAATCTTATTTCAAAATTGGGTTCGTGTTGTAGCATTTTCCCCTTTGTTTTGTCCATGAATAAAGTCTGATGGGGAGAGGAGTTATGTGCAAAGCAAAATCCTCTGGCTCTACCATGGGGTCTAACCTTTTGTTTACCCCTTTTGTATAAAACACCTCCATCTGTCAAGTCAAGTAAATTTTATTAACAAGGTAATACAAGTACAGCACAAGCTCTGAGGAACTTTTCACACCAACTTAGCTGCAAATATAAAACATTTCAGGTTAAGAAGCATAAAAATAATACAATGATGAGGTTAAAAGGTTTGTAAGAAAAGAAAATCTAAATTTTAGAAAGTAGTCAAATTGGAAACAAATAAAAAAAATCTTTAAGTTGCGGGACACATTTTGTTTTCCTGCAATGAGATTTCCAAGATACTAAAAGTAAATTAACAAGTTTAAATCTAATGAAATTTTGTAGTTTAAAGAGAAATAAATCCTACTTTATGTCAATAAGCAACACATGGTTATTGCCCTTGTTTTAAAAAAGTTCTGAATAACTAAAAAGATAAAATTTTACACTAAAACTGAGTACAGTTAATATGTAAACAACAACAACAACAAAAACAAACAGCATCTGACTTAAGTAAATTATAGGTTGAATGAATTGATAATCCAAGTGTTTGCATATGTGTTTAAATCACAATTTAAAACAAATATTTCAATAATGTTATATGGATATAATCTCTTCTAGGCAGAGGGCGTTGATCTGCTCAACAGTAACTGCTCTCTATCTAGCAGAGAAATGGATTTAAAGATAATCATGAATTAAGTTTTCAGGCATACATGCATATTCAAGATTTGAACTATAGAGTAGATAACTGAGCAAAGATTTTAAGAAGATGTGAGGCAACAAAGGTGTAACTAAAAATCTAAAGCATTGTAAAAAACAGCAGGAAAAGCAAAAACAAAAAGCAAAGCAAACAAAAATTAAAAGCAAAAAAAGAAAACCCAGTGGATAATTTCAGACTCACAGCAGCAGTATTAATGTAGTGGAACCGTATAGTTCTGCATCATTTCGAAACTCATGATCTTTCACAATGTTTGCCAAATTTTTCTTATGATAAATTCTTAGGAAACCTCGGTTAATACTGTTAAAGTTCATTACTTCAAAAATGTTGGGGAACTATTACAGGTCCACTACCTAAATGATGACAAGTTGGACGGTGAAACTTTTCTCCATCTCATGAATTGATAAGTATGGGAAATAGATTGCAAGATGGGAATTGATTGAAAGATGGCATCTTTTTAAATTGTGCAAGGAGAGAGATCCATTTTAATGCCCCTGTGTATCTGAAAGATCTCTTGCCATACCTTTCAGTTCTATGTTAGGGGATCTCTGTTGTATTTTTGCACCTAAAATTATTTCTCATTTTTGTATATAACGTTGAAATACTTTGGGTTAGTTTGTTTAGGATTTTGAAGGCTTCAAGAGCAATAAAACTAAAGCGTCTAACGTCTAGCAAATTTCTGATCTTAAGACAAGTAATTCATACCTATAGAAATAGTATGTAAATCTCAGGGCCCGTTGTTGATTTTTGTAAGTGCATAAGAATATATTGAGGGTTTGGAACAAAAACAAAGTATGTGTCTATACACTGTAAGCTCTAAGCCCTCATTTTAGGCACTAACAATTATAGTTTTATGCTAACACTATTATTGATACTGTTACACAAAGGCCCAATTGCATAGCAAAAAATAAATGCAACCCAGTGTTAAGCCTAACAACACCCCTAGATTCAGACGTCAAAAACGTTCAGACGTTCTCTCAGGAGCAAGGCAGGGAGAATTTTATAAAAGATTGTAAATGTTACTGCATCATGAATGCAGCTTAATACAGAGGTAAATCAACTTTTTGTCACGCAATTAGGCCAAAATGAGTAATTTAACCCTTGTCATGCTGACCCCGGAATATTCCTGCTTTGGCAGAAGCTATAGACAAACATCAGCCTGCACATATGTGCAGTCTGATGTTAGTCTACACCACCTTTTCTGGCTTTCAAACTAGAATTGATAATAGATTTGTTTTTCAAATAAGAGTTTACCTACTGCTGGTATTTCAGTGCTTTTTGACCTTTGATTTTGAAAAAAGTTTTTAGCCAAAATTAATTCAGCATGACAAGGGTTAAACACAAAACCATAATTACCTTAAGATTAAAGGTACGCAGAAGAAGGACAATTATTATTCTCAAAATTTTAGAGAATGGATTCAAATGATGTATAATCCATCATTTATGGCCTAGCAGGGTGGAGCCTAAATAGGGGGTAGTTTTGTTAAGGTTAATCAGCTTTTATAATTACTCAGTTTTATAGCTAGTCGACATGTGTAGCTTGGAACTTTAAATTGTGCATTAGGAACCAAACCCACAAAACTTCGTCTTTAACAAGCTGAAGTTAAAACGATTTGGAAACCTAACGATGGTTTGTGTTCACTTTTACTGTAGCATGTAAAATTCTTTGGCTCAAGAATACCTTTTAAACACATGTTAACGATAATTGCTGACAACCTTAGAAAAACCCTAAAATATTGAAATGTAAACTTGCCAAATTACATCACAGCTAAGTCTTGCCCTGCCAGGTAAAAATTAATGCAGAATAAGTGTGTCTAAAAGAGGTAAAGTAAAATTCAAACATTGTAGACCCTCACCAAACTAATCCTGTTTGATCTGGGTCAACAATGTTTGTTTAGACTTGAGCCTTCATCTGACATTTTCAACAATTTCAAATTTTTGCCAAGCAAAGACTCTGGCCAGTCTGTGCAAATGCACGTTCTGCCAGAGTCCTTACTTTGCATTTTGTAGATAGATAAGTTCTCAAAGTATCTAGAGCCATTCAAGCAGTTGTCTTATTACACTGTTTTGCTATCAATGCTGCTCAATGTTTGTTCCTCACACACACATCAAATTGTTGGAAATGTCACGCACAGGCTCACCTGTCTGTCTGAATGCTAATACAGTCAGAGCTACTGATAGAGGGTGTATTTTAGTTTTCAAATTTAAATATTTCATTATTCTTAAGTGTTTTTCGGTGGTTTATTGAGAAATAACGGAAGATTATCACATGATAATCTCACCACGAAAGCAGTGAAATTATCAAAAACTTATACCCTGCTTTTGTGCATTTCATCCTATCTGACATCATTTATACGGGGTGAAATAAGTGACGTCACAATGAACGTTGCATAGCAATCACATGCAGATGATGTGCTTTAGGAAATATGTCCTAGAAATTTTTTATTTTGTCTCATTTTTGCAATAAAGAAATAGAATAATCTTTTGTTTTTCGAGTAAGATCGATTGATATTTCATTTCATGAACAACAAAAGCTATATTTTCTCTTTTGGCTCCACCTCTCATGAAAATATAGCTTTCGTTGTTCACTCAATGAATATAAATCGATCATACACTGAAACAAATGATTATCCTCCATTTCATTACTTAAACCCTATGTTGCTGGTACCCATTCTAATGTCTCATTGATACGATTCGAATGAGTACCCATGGTTTAATTATGAAATAAAGCTTTTAGGTTGGCTTTACCCCCTTGTATCTGGATAAAATGTATTGGTAGATAGTTTATTCCTGTAATCTTGTTTACAGAATAGTTTCCGAGATGTTAAGGGTAGGTCCATGGAACAGATTAGCCCTGACTGTAAGATGGTTAAAACAAGAGTTTCATCGAGACTTTCATCCCTCCAGGGTTCCCCCAATTCACATGGCAATAGCTTATGGACCAGTGAAAAGTTGTAAAGTTACAGGTAACACCTTTATAATCTTAAGTAGAGTCTATGATCTAGTGGTTAGGACCTAGCTCAGGGATCAGAAGATCTTTGCATTAAATCCTTTCCAAATTATGGGAATTTTTTTCCAAAGATTGTTCCCTAAATTGCTGTTCTCCTTTTATATACCCTCCTCTTTGTCATGCATTCTAATTAAATGTCCTATGAATGAGATAAAAGCAAAGATGGTGTGCCTAATTTTCATTTGTTAAAAAGATAAATGTTTACTTTCAAACTTTACAGATTTATGTCATATGTATTCATGTGACTTTACATTATCAAACCCCAGTCATCACTTTGCAGATTGTTATCAGGCTGTTTATGTTTAGAAATAATTTGCATATTCATAATCTTTATCAAAAGGACTTTTACTTGAATTTCTATGATTTTAAGGGTTTTGTAAAATTGATCGCATGATAATAAGAAAAACATGTGTCTTTAAATAGCAATGTCATAGAGTCTCGGCTGTGAGAAATTATCAAGACATCGCAGGGCATTGTGATCATAAATCTCCCAACCTCAACCAAATAACATTGAAATTTTAGTACATAAACTTGTCCTGTGTTCAGGATGTAAAAACGTTTTGCAAGCCCTTTGAGATGATACCCTGCTTTGCACATGCACATATGTGCACAGTGAGGTATCATTTCGAAAACGCTTTGCTAACGTCTTCATCCTGAACACAGTGCAGTTATTCTCGAAACCCTTATATCTAGACACTTATTCAAGCTCCTAAGTTTGTTTGCCTATTGACTACTGCAGGTACAAAAAAGAATACAAACAGCAAAGGGAATAATCCTGCAATATTGGAGGATGAAGGGGACATAAATCTTCCTGTCCGTAAACACACAAGGTGTTCTGTATGCACAAAGATTGTACAGGTGGGGTATCACTATGTTCTGCTTTTCTGGATTTCTAGCTGGGCTTGACATCATCCAGCTCAGCTGTTCTCATGGTCTGGTTTTCGTCTTTTATCCATGCATCTGTGTGTCAGTCAGTTAAATAATATCTCTGAAACTTCCGGGTAAAATTCAACCAAATTTCACAGGAATAATCAATGCTCCATCAGATTTCTTTGTTCATTTCCAATCAGGCTGATAAAATTGGTGTTACAGGCTGTCAAGTCACCCAAAAATTGGCCCATAATGATGAAACATGAAAAACCTTCCTCTCTGAAAGTACAAGCTAGAATTCAACAAAACTTCACAGAAATTATGCATAGGACAAGCTCTTTCAGATTTTGTTAAAATCTGATTGGGTTGATAAAATATGCTCTCTTGTCTAATACATCACTGAAAAAAATGTCACATATGATGAAATATAAAATATTCTTCTTCTCTGAAACAACTAGTCAGAATACAACTTGACTAGAATGATGCTTTGAACATTCTCTCTCAGATTTCTTCATTAAATTTTGATAGATCTGATGTTATCGGCTCTTCAGGCTGTCTGGTAACCAAAAAATGATGAAATATTAAAAAAAGTCTTCTTTTCTGAAACTATTGGTCAGAATTCAATAAAACTTCACAGGAATAAGGCTAAGGTCATTTTCTTTTATATTTTTTTCTTTAAAATCTGATTGGTCTAATAGCATAGGATCTTCCTGCTTTTGTATCAGTGATATGATGCTGCATTGTGTAAATGTGAGCCTTTGGGGTGCAAAAATTATTGTTATCATAACATGTACATTTATTGTCAGGAAACTTTGATAAATTGTTGCTTATCATATGATAATGGGCATATTTGAGCTGCTCGGAAATACAATGTCATTGGAAAGAGACCTTCTTGTAAAATAAATGATTATCTGCATACAGATTGATTATACCCTAGCTTAATACTTTTAATACAGTGTAGTGTTTAGTGTTTTGGAATTAACTGCCAGTGGGGCAATACTGGCTTTCTTGGGCCTCTTGTTGAAATTGTTGACAGTACCTTGTTGAAAAAAGTTGCAGACACTAATGAAAAGTGGATGCATTTTGAAATATAGAAATATAGAATCTGTTTTGAGAATATTGTTGAAAGTTGCTGAATTACATTGAATGTAGAAAAAAGTGATATCTAGATCGCTTTGGCAAGCTTAATAGCTTTTTATTCTGGAGGAAGTTTAAATCAGCTATTCTTTAAACAAATCGTGTAACAGATTCTTTTTAATTTCTAACATAAATGAGTTTTGTGCTTTTAAGTGCAATTTTGACTCCAATAACCACAGAAATATAGGTATACTAGTTTGAGTGAGGGATTAAATGTTAATTTTCTCTATACATGTATAGAGAAAATTGATATTTGATCATTCAATTAAACTTTTACATCTACATCAGGGCTGACATACTTTGAGATGATGTCATGACTGCATTTAGAATGATCCAACACTTTGTCAGCCAAATATATCTTTCATTGCTGTTACCCTACAGGAAAAAAGATAAAATTGCTAATTTCTCAATGAAACAAATATTTCAATGTAATAGAGTTGGACAGTGGATTTAGAATCAGAAGGTCCCAGGTTCAAATCAAACCCAGACCATGGGAATTGTCTGAGCCAAAAAAGAAAATACTACATATATCGCATCTCCACCTAGATGTATAAATGAAATCCTTTGAGAGTTATTCATAAGCCTATAAGTGCTGTGGCAGTCAAAGACCCCATGTGTAAACAGCTCACTAGCAATTTGATGATCAGAGGTTACCAAGTTAAATGAAATACAAAGTAGAGGGTGGTATATTGGTTTCACCCTGCCTGTCTGTCCATCTGTCTGTCCGTCTGTAGATATTTTTTCATCTCCAGACTCTAACTGAAGAACAATGACCTAGTAACATGAAACTTTGAACAATTGTTGCCCATGACTCAAGAAGGTGTCCTATGTTTTTTTGGGAATTGACCTTTAACCCCTAAAATGGGTATATTTGTGCATTGATGAATTCTCACTCTTTTTGAAGGTCAAAGTCACTATTGAACTTTGTCTGAAAATGTCTAATGGAACTGAGGAAAAGCTCTGGTTGGGGGTATTAGTGTGCTTTGTGATAAAACAATTTAAGCCTGAAATTCTTTATTCCCCCTCTATTTGAAGCACTGCTAATGACTGCCAATTTTTCTGCGGAATGTTTGTGATGAATATTAAGCAGTCTTCATCAAAAATTTTCAGCAGGTATTAAAGAATACTGTTGTGTGAATATGTATGACTTAAACAAAGACTATAGAACCAAAATTTAACCTTTTATGGGCACTCAATTGTACCTTTTTATGCCCCCGTATCGAGAGATCGGGGGCATATTGTTTTACTCATGTCCGTCTGTCTGTCTGTCCTTCTGTCCGAAAACTTAACCCGAAAACTTAACCTTGCCAATATCTTCAAGCCTATTCAAGATACAAAGCTAATATTTGGCATGATGATAGATCTCAATGATCGGCATCCGCTGGTACCAAAGTCAAGGTCATGTGACAAGGTCAAGGTCATCTGTCAAGGTCAAACTTTGAAAAAACTTAACCCGAAAACTTAACCTTGCCAATATCTTCAAGCCTATTCAAGATACAAAGCTAATATTTGGCATGATGATAGATCTCAATGATCCGCATCCGCCCTTACCAAAGTCAAGGTCATGTGACAAGGTCAAGGACATCTGTCAAGGTCAAACTTTGAAAAAAAATGCCGTGTCGGGGGCATTCGTGTTTCACAAACACATCTTGTTTAATAAGATGATTTCATTGAGTACCTTTAACAAAGGGTTAAAGGCAGTGCTATTAAGGAAGTGGACCTGTAATAGTTCCGCAACATTTTGGACTACATATTCTTTCACAATGTTAACTGAGGTTTCCTAATGAAAATCATTAGGAAACCTTGGTTAACTTTGTTTAAGCTCATTACTTTCTAGATGTTGCAAAACTATTATGGGTCCACTATCTTAAGCCAGAAATTCATTATTCACCCTCTATTCTAAGATGCTCTAATAACTGACAATTTTTCTGCAGGATGGTTGTGATAAGACAGTGAGCTGTATTCATCCTAAATGTTCAGCGGTTTCTCACTTGTTGTGTTTAGCAAAGGCGTTTTTGACTAGTAAAGGTGAACAGTTTTCCCAGATTTTACCGGTACAAGGGAAATGTCCTAAATGTAGCCAGATTATGCTGTGGGGAGACATCATACGTCACAAACATGGGTGCTATAACAATCTTTCAGAGGTAAGAACACTTACAATATTAAACTTGCATTATGATATGACCTGCACTGCTGGAGTGAAATAACCCCATTGAATATTTTTTGATATTACACAGGTGTTATTACACTAGTAGAATAACTTTGCAAATGAGCAAAGAATGTGAAGCAACATTATATTTTTGTTGTGAAATTTAAGACCTACACCAATCCCCAAATGGTGGGGGGTGTTTTGTGGTATAACTTGAATTGATAGAATTTGGACATTTTCTCAATACAATGTATATGTTTCAGGTTATGTTTTGTAAAGGTTATCAAATTTGTGCTTATAAAAAAAGAATTCATTAAATTCATGATCTAAAACAGATAAAAACTTAGCAAAACCTCGATTTTATCTGTTTAATAGATAACTTGTTAAATAAATTCAATATTCAATGATAGTTCATTCAATATCCTCTTATTTTGCTGTTGTAGAAACGATGTCACTTTGGGTCTTAGATGATGTCATTTACAAATGATGTGATATGTTTGGTGGAATATCATTTTATAAAACAGATAAACTTAAAAAATTCTACTGATTTGCTAAAAATAATGGGTCACTTTATGAACAGGATATCAATTATGTCTGTCTAAAACATTGAACACCCAGCAAGCTTCATTTTAAGATGATTCCTTTGTCAAATTGGTATTTTATGACTACTCTATAAAATTCTTTATTCATTGTGCAACACATTGTCTGTTGCATTTTAAGACCAAGTTGCTAATTATGGTTTCTACGAGTCTAACTGTACAGTTTCATAAATATACATAAATTTGGTTGTGCAATGAAAAAAATATTTCCATTTAATTTAAGGCAGTTCATGGTACATGTATATAAAAATAATATATAATATGTTATAATTATATATGTATAAAGCTACATCTGGTACATAAAAGATTTTCTATTTGGTAGTTGGTGGTATAGACTTGGTTAGATCATCTATTGCATGCTACCTACTGAAATATAGTTTGGAAATCTCTAGCCATACATGATGAAATATCAATTAAATGACAATTTGTTTGAAAAAGAATTTAAGTTCAGCAACATAAGAGGTGTGTCAATTTCATTCAGGTTTCAGATGCGGATGGAGACGGGGAGGAGGATCATTGGGCAAATGAGCTACAGTCACAGATTACTTGACAGACATGTATTACCAACCTCACTGGGGTCCAAAGAATTCCCCAATTTGCTATTTGTCCTTCAACATAAACAAGAACAAAAATAATCATGTCTTCCAGGCAGGCAAGTGGAATTTCTAGACCCTTCTCATGCTGGTCGTAGTTTGTTGTTGCTGTACATAAAGTTTCTTGAGAGCATTATAGACTAAGATCAGCCTGCACAGATGTGCAGTCAGCTCTTATCCTATACTGCTTTCTTTTCGGTTATGGTGGGTAACAGTGTGCCAGGCTGGTGGAGATGTCTGAAAAAATAGCAATTTCTTAGAATGAAATTTAAATTCAAGAGGATAAAGTATTATCCTTGCCTGATCTAAGTTCAAATAGTTTTTGAACAAAAAGTGGTGTTATATTAATGACTGTCATCTTCCGCGTGACAAGCACAATATGACAGTATGAAGCAGAGATATGCAAGTCCTAGTTTGGTTATTGTCCATTAACTTTTGACCGGTTTATGCCTTTGATAGAAAATAGCATTTAATTATGGACAATCACTTGTAGGGGAGTTTTAGTCCGCTTTGTGACTGTTCTGAAACTTTCATTAATTGATTGTAGGATTATAATTTCCGTCGCTTATGAAAATGTGGGACAGACATGGGAAGATGGAATTTACAAAATGCAATCTGTTTCACACCATAAAACCCACAGATAAATATTTTCGAATTCTTTTGAATGTTTCACATGATGAATGTAGGGACATAAGGATTGTCTCTATTGCAAAAGGGGACGATCCATTTGAAAAAGCAGGAAAAGGGAACTACGAAATTTCACTAGATGCAATCTTGTTAACATGATAAAAAACACAAATATAATTAAATTCTCTTGAAACTTTGACAGGATGGTTGTAGGGTCATAAGGATCTTGGTTATTGAAAATGGGGCAGTTGGTTGGAAAACACAGACAAATGGGCCTCAATTAATTTTGTGTACACAATCCCAGGTGGCAAAAATAAGACGAACCAAAATAAAACCAATACATTTTGGGTAAAGTGACAAAAATTGAGATCCCAAAATATGGTATTAGATTCTCTTGAAACTTTCACTAGATGATTGCAGGATCAAAATAAAGGTACCATCTCTCACACTTGTAATGGGGCATTATGGAATGAGAGCAATCTTCTAGATTACTGTAAGTCCACAAATATTATCACATTTTCTTGAAACGTTTATAGGGTGATTTGTGGTGAGATAATTATGGTTACTTTCCAAAATGTGGATTATCTATCCAAAAACAAAGGAAAAGGGGCCTTGTGGAATTTAACTTAATATAATTTTATTAACAAAATAAAGTCCACAAATATTATCAGATTTTCTTTAAACTTTGACAAGGTGATTGTAGGGTAAGGAAAGTCACTTTCCAAAATGTGGATGATCCATCCGAAAACAAAGGATAAGGGGCCTTGTTGAATTTTGCTTAATGCAATTTTGTTAAGATAATAAGGTTCACAAATGTTATTGGATTCTCTTGAAACTTTCACAAGATGATTGTAGGCCTATAAGGAATATCACTTTCAACAATGTGGATGATCTGTCAAAAATCACAAGAAAAGGGGCATTGTGGAATTTCACTTAGTGCAACCTCATTAAAGTAATAAAGTCCACAAATATTATCAGATTGTCTTGAAACTTTCACAGGATGTTAGTAGGGTCATATAGAAGGAAGAAGAGCCTTTAGGTCTGCTTGGTTATTTTCACTTTACATATTCTTTTTAAAACAATCAAAGACCTGAAATATATGGTAAGTTTAAGGGTGAAAAAACAGCAGTCAGTAGAGGGTCTCAAAAGACCCAGGCCATTAAGGACCTTCTTTTAATATTCTATTGAAAAACATTTAAAATAAATGTGGACATTACTTTGATTTACTCAAGGGGACAGCAACTCTGAGTGCTAAGAGGGCATGGATGAAACAGTTCATATCAATGGCTTTGTATGAAATGGATGATATAGGCAGTTACAACTGCTCTGTGTTCAGGATCACCAAACAGTGAAAATGGTTTTCTAATTATATACCCTGCTTTGCACCCAGGTGCACGTGCAAAGTGGGGTACAAAATAGGAAAACTGTTTGCACTGTTTGGTGATCCTGAATGCAGGGCTGTATCACGCTGTGCCATCAATATGGTTGATCTGACATATAATGGGTTGTGCAATAAATTATGAAACTGTTTAAAACAATTAATGTTCATTCATATTTAGGAGATCAGGAAATAATAGTTGATATTTTCATGTAGCAAGCTCTAAAATTCATAAATAAAACTCTTGTATTATTGTATTACCTATTTGTTATTTATCACGAATTTATCCCAGATCAGTTATGAATTTTTTGTGGGGATAAACTGACACATTTAGTATTATTGCTTTTTACAAATCATACCAATCATTTTTGAATATGTGACTTGTTCTTTAAAACCTATCAGGTCAAAATATTTTCAAGGTGTCAGTGGAGGGACTCAGGGCATCATTTGCCTCTTGTATTTAGCTCGACTGGCTGAAAGCCACTGGGGCTATTGTCATGGCGTTGTGTCCGTCGTGCGTCCGTCCGTCCATCTGTGCGTCCGGTTGTAAACTTTTCTTAAAAATTTTTTCCTCAGAAACTACTGGATGGATTTCAACCAAACTTCACAGGAATGATCCTTGGGTGACCCTCTTTCAAAGTTGTTCAAGAAATTTTGATCCAATGAAAAACATGGATTTAATGGGCGTGGCTAATTTCCAAATATGGTAAAAAGTGAGTTTTCTCAGATTCTAATCAATGGATACCAATTAAATTTTACATGAATTTTACATTTTACATGTGATCAGATGGAAAATATGCATTTCATTGGTGGAGGTCATTTCTCGATATGTTATATCGTGGAAACTTTGAAAATGATTTTCTCAGAATGTAACTAATGGATATCAACCAAATTTCACTGGAATGATCCTTGAGTGACCCTTTATCAGTCTACAAAAATTCATTGTGATCAGATGGAAAATATACATTTTATGGGCAGAGGTCATTTCTCTATATGTTATATAGTGGAAACTTTGAAAATCATTTTCTCAGAATGTAACTGATGGATATCAACCAAATTTCACTGAAATGATCCTTGGGTGACCCTTCATCAGTCTACAAAAAATCATTGTGATTGGATGAAAAATATGCATTTTATGGGCGGAGGTCATTTCTCTATATGTTACATAGTGGAAACTTTGAAAATCATTTTCTCAGAATGTAACTGATGGATATCAACCAAATTTCACTGGAATGATCATTGAGTGACTCTTATTAGTGTACCAAAAATTATTTTGATTGGATGAAAAATATGCATTTTATGGGCAGAGGTCATTTCTCTATTTGTTATATAGTGAAAAATTTGAAAATCATTTTCTCAGAATCTGATTTTTGAATATCAACTATATTTCACTGGAATGATCCTTGAGTGACCCTTTGTCAGTGTACCAAAATTTAGTTTGATTGGATGAGAAATATACATTTTATGGGTGGAGGTCTCAATATGTCAAATAGTGGAAACTATGAAAAACATTTTCTCAGAATGTAACTGATGGATATCAATCAAACGTTTTTTGTATGATCTTTGGGTGACCCATTATCATGCAGCCAAAAATTATTTTGATTTGATAAAAAAAATATGTCTTTTAATAGCAGAGGTCATTTCTCTATCTGTTATATAGTTGAAACTTTTAAAATCATTTTCAACATCAGTAGAACCCCAAATATCTAAAAATCTAGTCAAAACATTTATTTGCTTTAATTTACAATAATTTCAAGCCTGTGGAGCGACTCAAGCCATTCATGGCTTTCTAGTTTTAGCTCTCCTTGAGCTAACAAACTGTTGTGATTGATGATAGTCTGTCTGTCTGCCCAATGGGTCAATAAATAGTAGACCTATGTGGATAGCAGCTGGAGGCTAGGAAAGGGTGTAATGGTAGTATGGGTGTTTGAAAAACCAAGAATCCATTGTTAGGTGCTCCAGCCGCCCCGATAAAACTGAAAATTTGTTGAAAGCGGCATATATACCATGCAAAAAAACAAATCATCTGTCAGTCAATTATATGTCTGTCCATCTGCTTTCTGTCTGTCCCTCGGTATATTTCGGAAAAATTAAGCTTCCCAAAATATCCATCCGATTTCAAACAAACCTCATAGAAATGATCTTAAGGATCAAAATATTCAAATGAATATGAAACCATGCATAACTCAGTTTACCATGGAAACAGAGTTTGAAAAAAAAAAAAAAAAACCTCGTAAAATGATTGTCTACCAAAAGACTTAAGGTAAGAGGTAGGCCTACATAGTGAGCCATAAGTTGACAGTCTCCTGATTTGACATAGAAAAAGAGCATACAAATATTTGATCAGTTCTCCGGGAAAAATTCCGCCTAAATGACTTAGCTACGTAATTTAATTTGTCTAATCCAGAAACTGGAATACAAGCAATTTTAGACTGGTTCAATTTCAGAGAATTTGCAGACGATAATCAAATGTACGTTAAAATCGAAAATAAAATGTGAAATATTGAAGAAAACATTGAGAAAAAGGGAGAAATTGCTTAGAATGTGAACCCATCTTATTGGTGAGACGGGGCTAGACGTGAATGTATATTGGTTGTTCGGCTTTGTAAAGCAGAGTTACATTTATCAGCTATTACAGTGATAAACGTCATGAAATTGACAAGGTGAATGGTTTTGGAATGAAATAAAATGAGTGTGTGGAGCGAGTTTTGAGTGAGATTAAAGGGAGGTAATCCAATCTCTCTAATTTTGTTCATTATGAACAAAATAACGATATTAATTACCCCCTTTAATAAAATATATAGACTATGTAATTATCAAACCAAAATAGTCGACATAAAATTTGATGGGATAATATGTCTGGAACTAACCAATGCGAGACGCACAATCATTTTACGATAATTTACTGGCTCAAATAAACTTAAACGAAGACTTATATCATTCTGATTAAAACCAGGGGTTTAAACAGTAGACCATGGTCAGTGAGACTGCAGTGATACTGCCTGCAATCCGAAACCCTCGGCGATTCTACGGATTAGACCTCGGAAATAATAAGTTCGCAATCGCGTCTGGTTAATTGAAGTCACAAACATTAGAGTAGATGACGTTCGATAAACAAAAACTACGAAAGGTTAAAACTGGACATTTTATAATTTGATAACAAAGCGCAGAATTTACTGCGTTTTGTTTTCTAATTACAACACGCCAATAAGATTTCCACAGGCGATCGAAAAACATTTAGGAATTTGTTGTTTTTTTTTCTTCCAGCGAAGTTTCCTATAAAATGACCCAAAATTACTACAAGGCGTACATCCGAGTGTCCAGTTTATGGAAAAATCCGGGCGATGTTCCGAAATGACACTTTTCCACAAAGAACAGTTCGCGACACGCTCGAAATAGGAACTGTATAGACTTTCAAGATTTTCTGCTTGATTCGAAATTCTGCGTTCTGAATGGTAGACACATAGCGAAGAAAATTATACATGTAAAGGAGGTGTTCCAAAAGTGCCCACGCATGGATTTTCATGAAACTTTGCAAATACATACTACACATTAAATGTACTACAGAACAAACTTTCATTTGTCAATATCTCAAAAAGGAGTCAAATTACAGCCCCTTGTCTTATTCCATATTAAGGTAGGTGGGTGGGGTAATTAAATATGCTATAATTTCTATATACTTATCAATTTATGAATAGTTTTTTATGTACTGTAAAGTCTATAGTAATTATTAAGATAATACATATATAAATGACAAGTTTTACATTGTTTGACAAATTTTTATACTCTTGAATATAAAATTTACTTAATTTTTTTTAAAAAATAAAAATTTTGAGCGCATAGATTAGTACCTTCCGATGCTAGTCCAGTTTAGTTACTCTTCAAAAAATAAGCTCTGCTATCCTTCTTCCTTGTGTAAAAATTTAAAGAAGATTGAAAACCGGTAACATAATTTTTTATGCTTATAAATACATATCATTAGTTTCAAAATTCATCCAAAATCTTGTATTATGTCCTTAAATAGACATTATTTAAGTGTCAATGCATTGATCTTTATATAAATTTGCAAATAACAACTAGTCAAGGCATATACTGCATAAGATGATTATTTGTATCACTAAACTGGGTCAAATTACAACCCTTGCTTTACCCCAATTTTGAAAAAGTGGGTGGGGTAAGATGAAAAATATAATTTACTTGATTTTCTTTAATCCTTTCAGAAATTACAATAGTATCTTACAGTAAGTTTTACAGATTTTATTTCTTATTGGCCTGAGTTTAAAAGAATAGGAAAAATATTGTGTGCTAATGACTTGCTATCTATCTGTCTGTCTGTCTCTTAGATATTTGCCTATCTGTCTGCACATCATAAAAAAAAGTAATTTCCCAATTACTTCAATCCCTTTCTAGATACACTACTCATATTTGACATCACAATGAATCAAATCTCTTGAGATCTGTAATCTATGGTCAAGGTCATTTGCCTAGGTCAAGTTCATTCACACTTTGCAAAATTTAACAAAGATCTCAACTTTTTATGATTACAGCAAGTCCTTTCAAGATACATTGCTCTTATTTGGCATAATTATAGATCTTGTCAGTAAACATCTTTAAATTTCAAGATCAAGATATTCTGTCATTTGCCATTATTTCTTCAATGCGTTAAATTAAAACCCATTGTCTTCATCCATGTTCAGGTTAGTGGATGGGGTAGTTTGATATGCTATAATTTCTTTATACTTATCAATTTATGTATAGTTTTCATGTACTGTAAAGCCAATAAAAGTGATTAAGATGATGAATATATAAAATGATACATTGCTTGACAATTTTTTACACACTCAAAAATAATAATTGCTTAAATCTTTGTATACACATTCAAGTTCTAATTCTTATTTCACCTCAAAGGTTTAACTCAGCAAAATGAAACAAAAAAGCAAGCCTATTCAAGATTTACAATGTTTATTTTTGGTTGGATATATGATCTCTTAGGTTAGCACATCCAGAAACTTGATGATAGTCTTACATGTGCAAGTTCATTGTCACCAAACAAGGTCACACAAAAATAAAACACAAAAACTAGCTTTTTTGTTTATTCTATGTTTGTTTTTTTAAGATACAATAATTCTATCAGGGATTATGAAAGATTTCCATAATATGTTTATGCAGAACCTAACATGATATCATCGACTTGGCCAAGTATGATTATAACAATAAATTATGTTATGTTTTTTTTGGTTTTTTTTTTTCATTTGAATTGCAATGGAAAAGATCCGGTGCTGTTATTTTGCACCACTCTCTGTCGGTCTGTTCATCCATTGAGGAGAAGTACAGTTCACATGAACCATAACTCTACTCATCATATTTTTTGAGTTATTGCCCTTTGTTAATTGACAAAGAATAGGTCATTAGCCTGCTCTTGGGCATAAATGTTTTTTAGAATTTTTTATTTCTTTTAGGTTCAAGGACCTAATTCTGCCCCTAAATGTCTGAAAAAATTACCATAAACTTTTTGGTTGAATTTGATTAAAGAAACACAATTCTACACCAGAAAGAAACAGAACACATGTCATTAGTTGCAACTCAAGTTCAAAGGTTAAAGTCTTACTTTCACTAAATTGGCTACACAGTATCTCTTAAAGTTTTTTGTTTGATTATAAATGTAATATTAAGATATATTTTAACATAAAAGGGAACTTGATTTCTAGCTCACCAGAGCACAACATTCCCGACGGGAGCTTTTAGGATCCCTAGTCCGTCGCAGGTCGTGCATCATGTGGCTTCCGTCTCCCAAATTTCTAAAAACTTCTTCTCCTCCTTACCCCTCAAGGCAATTTCAATGAAACTCTGCCAGAACTTTCCTTGTGTAACCCTTCTCAAAGATAGTTCGCAAAATTCGGATTGGGACATAAATATGATCATGGCTTTTTTTCACTATTAAATCCTTGAACAACATTTCCTCCGGAACCATTTAGCCAATTTCAATGCAATTTTTCAAAAATATTCCTTTTGAAACCCATTTCAAAAATTGTTGGTAAAATTGGCATAAAAATCTGTTTGACTTGGCATATTAAAAAACATCATCTTTTTCACCAAAATACCAATTTCAGTAATTTCTAAGCTGACCCTTTTCATTAAATTACATCTCAACAACTTCGCTTTTTTCAACGATCTTTTCCAGAATGTCTCTTCAGTGACCAATAAAACTCAGATGAGTGATTTAGTTTCATTCTTTCCCCCATGTTTACAAACAATATTTACCTTAAGGACTAGAAGAATCATTTATTCACAAAAGAAAAGGATTCTCTCAAATTGTATTATCATTATAGTAGTATTTCTTATTTGAATTAAGACTAGGGGTCAGCACAGACAAAACCTCGGGCTGGAGGCAAGTATATTTTAGGGAGGACTAATACATGTATCAGCAAAGCCGGAATATTGCAGGTACTTCAGGAATGTAGTGATTGTTCATCTTCATTTGTAAACCTAACAAATTTAAATATATATAAATTTCCTATCCCAAAACTCGACATTTTCATTACCCAAAGGAAAACGCTGTATAAAAAGAAGAAAATGATTGTAACAAGATGTTCCTTCTTTTCCCACACTGTTTTTCCTTCCAAAGTTTTTCATTTCATAACTTACACTTTGATTGAATTTTGATTTATTGCTAAAATCTTCTCACATTTTCTCGGGAGGCATCTTATTACTAAGACAGACCTGTGAAACATAGAACAATTAAGGATTGTGACAGAAAATACGTAGTGTCAAATCCTAAACACCATCCTCATATTGGCATTGACCTTCAAACATGACCTTGAGTAAGGCACCAACTAATGAGTTTGTTTAAAAGAAAATATGACATTGAACTTCACAAATGAATTTGAGTAAGGAACCAACTCAAATAAATTTGTTTAAAAGAAACTATAATTGAAAATCAAAATCATCATTCATTACTTTTTATTGAAGACAGGTTTACCTGTCTTTCAATATAGGGATCGTCGCCATCGGATTTTGATAACAAACCTACATGTGTCATTACGCTCAAAAAAGTAGACCCATTCATAAAAAAATTAACGCGGCAAAAATAATCAATAGTGTAGTAAAATACCGTAGAATTTTGGTGCTGACCTAAATTCTGGCCGGGAGTGAACACGTGATCCATGCAGAAGTCGCCTGCAGAAACGTGTTTTGCATTCGTAAGTGGTGCTGTTTTAGGGCGTTTTCGGCTGCAATCTTTTTCATTTGCTCCAAATATTCAATTGCATCCTACAACTGTTTTATGCATTGGCAGCTATTTTCAGTTCCCCATTTTAGACTCGCTATTTCTCGTTGAATTATGCGTTTGTGTGCCCTTAAGGTTGCTTTATTTATCCGTCTCCCGGGCCTGTCGTAGTGTAAATGGATAAATACTAAAATAGCACAAGGCTATTTGAATAAACTCTTAAACCCTCGGAATTTCCTAGGTTTGAATTTTTACTTGGATTTACGGAGAAATCATTTCGATGGCTTTTCTAATTACTTTATTATTAGGCTTGTTTTTTCTATCCATGTTGTACAGCATTCGGAACATCACTCGGCAATTCCGTAAACTACAACAGATCGTGATCGTGATATTCACTCGGCAATCTTCGGGCGATCTCCGAAGTCTCCGATCTATCTAAATGTAGGTTACGGAATCGGCCGAGCTGAGACGAATGCGTGAGATTGGCCGAGTGGTGTTCCTAATGGCCTGTACAGTTGTATCACGCATGCGCGACCCTGGTTTTGAGTTTCCGCTTTTGTTTTCGACAATTTTCTGACAATAACAAAAACTGTTTTGAAACTGGAATGGATTTATTTGTAACATTCTGGAGTGGACTTTGAAAGAATTCTACTCAAGGTGATAAATGCTGTAGCTCGGGAGTTCGCTTAACGATCTGTCATTTTGACAGTTTTGTCAAAATTGATAGTTCAACTGATAGTTCAATCCGAATCTTGATCTAGAAAAGCAGTCCCGTGGAAAAGGCCTGAAAGGTTGGTTGTCTTAACAGGTTTATGTATTAATTTGTGGTTAAAATAATTTACTACTAAGTAAGACCAACAAGAAAAACCTGAAATATCTCAATGGAGAATTAGAAATAGAATTTTTCACTCCTGGAAGAAACTTAAGTATTATTCATAAAAAATTAAGCTACAGCTATTCTACGGGAAAATACTTCTTCTTGGTATTGACTTTGACTAGTATGAGAATAAGAATATTGGTATTACTTTCATTACTTCTTTTGTGTGGAGATATTTAGTCAAATCCTGGACCAGATAATAAATGTAAAAGAAATTTGAACAAATTTCCAATTCAGGGCAATATTCACCATGGCAATGAAATGTTCAGCTCTTCATCAAGGGACAAGCAATGTGTGTCATGTGGATTAATATTTTTATTTAAGATTTTTACACATCCACTTAATGAGTTCGCCTGGAAAAAATCGGATTTGGATCATATTTTGATTGCTGGGGATAATCTATACAATTTCATAATACAGGGTTGCAATAATTCATATGAGTTTTTAGAATTTAGAAATTGCCACCATATATCTGTTGGTTAAATGAATGTTTTTCATTTAGGATATTGAAAACTTACACTGGGGGATGAATAGCGATTATGAGGCAGTTACCCTCTTGTTAAGCTTGAATTGGCTGGAGGGATAGGTTTATCTGGAAGTAATGAGTCTTCAAAGTATAGCATATTCATTTGTAATGGAAGTGCAGTTTTCATATGTAACCATCAATGATTGTTTTAAATTTTTGATTCCCACTCAAGAAATCTCAAAACGCCACAATTTTCATTCCAATTGATAATATTCAGTCCTGTCTTCAATTTAGGCCTTTCAGGCCTTTGATTATTAAAGAATGTTCCCAAAGCTTAATGAAGTTATTTTTATAACAATCGTGACCTTGATGATTAACCTTGACCTTGACAGTTGATTTTGATCAATATTTGTAAACAGGCTTTGTCACAAAGGATCCATGTGTGAAATACGAACATCCTGTCTACAGCCGTTGAAAAGTCATTCACACCTTAAGATTCTCAGATGGGTGAAAACTATATCTTACCCCACCCACTATCTTCTACACTAGGAGATTTTTTACTAACTTACCGGTTTTCGATTTCAACGAAACTTTCTGTAAACATTAAGAACATACGCATCTTAAATTTTAAAAGAGTTTTATAACTGGACTAGAGCTACAATTTAAAAATTTAACCCTTTAACCCAGAACATAATTTCTTTTTTTTTAAATTTTCATGAATTTTTCTAGAATTTTTCGGGCTTTCTTTTAGGAGTAAACAGAAATAAGATCCCAACCTATTTAAAACATATAGGTACCAATTTTCTTTTAAACCAGTAACAAATTCTTTTTATAGATACCAAAATTTCCTCGCAAGGTGATATTTTTCCTGACACCCCTTTGCATTAGATAAGATGTGCTTTCGGGTACTTTATGGTCGACCCTCTTTACTCATTTTGGAAAAAAAAGTCATTTCCTAATTTAGTATACCCAATACTACAATAACCCACAATATCATAAAAATCTAAGCGTGGGCACATTTTACTATACATTTGGAACACCCCCTTTCTAATAAAGGATATTCAGTGGTAGATTACGTATGCGTTCCACACGATGTTCTTAGTAATTGTAAGATGTTAAAATGACGGAGTCGTTATTTATTACAGAAGAATTCGACCTTCACGATTTATTAGGTAGCCGATCTCGCGTCCAGGGGCCCATTTTACTAAACATCTTACGCAAAATTTTATCGTAAGTCAAAACCACAAATCGTACCTGGTGTTTTCTTTCATTGTTATTCTGCCTAGCATTATCTCAATGGAATCGTCTTCAAAAGACGATTCAAATGAGATTATGCATGGCAGAATTCTGTATTTAGTTATTTCTGTAGAAATAACTTAAATTTTTGACTTACGCAAAAAATGATCGTAAGATGTTTAGTAAAACAGGCCCCAGGATCATCGTGCGCTGAAATATTACGCCTCCAAATCAATGAAAGTTACTCTTACGAGAATATAAATAATGACAATCCTGATAACGCCCCCTGTTAAAAGAAAAACATAGAGAATAAAATGTTAGTGTCTAAAAATAACAATGTTATCTGGTCGAGGTTGGGAGAATTTATCAGGACGAGGCTTTGCCGAATCATGATAAATTCTCACAGCCGAGACCTGATAACAAGGATATTTTAAGACACTTACATATTATTCTATTTATCATGCAACCTTTTTTGCGCTTATTCATAATAAAACCTTTTAAAATCAAAGAAATTCCGGTGAAAGTGTTTGCAATTGTTTCTAAAAATAGATATCATGTTATGTTATCAGACAGGTGATATCAGGTCAATATAAGCTTCATTGCATGATAAAACTAAACCAAGACTTCATTGACAGTGATTTATCTCAAATCACAATACGTGATATAATTCGGAAAATTGAGCAGTCCATGAAAACAAAGGCAAATATAGATAATCCATTCATTCCAAAAACACTCACTTAAACAATTTAAAACGCTCCAAAATCGTTCAAAACACTTCAAAATAGTTCACAACAGCCAATTCATTCAAATAGACCAAATCATTGTACTACAATTTTATCATCGAGAGTGGAAGATTTCAAATCCTCTGAGTAGCCACAAAAGTTACATAAACAGGCAAATATACTTAGTTCCAAAAGAAAGTGTGCACTTTTGAATTTTGAATATCTCTGAAATTACACAATCTATCGTCATGAAGCGTCGTATGACTATCGCTAAGAATTTGTACAAAAGAAATTTCAAAACAAAAATCGCGCGATTAGCAAGCATTTTCTGCTAAATGGAGGCATTTGATTTTGCATGTTTTGCATGTGTATCACGCGTTAGATGAATAATTTGTCTGAAGATGCATTCAGTTGAATCTTAGCGGCTTTCCTATGCATAAAATCACATCTTCAAGACAATTTTGCATGATACTACATCGGGGTTTGACTACCAATAAACGTCCCCGAACAAAATTGGATCTTGTCAGGTTAAGAACGTCATTGAAATTGACTGAGCATTTATGTTCCCACAGAAGTCGGTGTCATCATTTTGTAAGGCCTTTAATAAGCAAATCGAGATGTCATAGAACGCCAGAGCATCATTCAACGACAAGTGAGTGGCTTACAACGTAGCCATGTCTAACGTTAACGTACACGTAACGTCTGTATGAAAATTAAAACTTTTGTTTGGAAGTGGCTTGGAATGGCTTCTTGAGCTTAATAATGCAAAATCAACACATAGCTCTTACCAAGGAAAAAGTTGTAAGGAGGTCAAATCGGAACAATCTAAGGTCTGCCTGCGCGTATGCAGCATACAATATTTTATCCAAATCTGATTCGACTTTAAATTTCAAGAGGTTTTTACTAAAGTATGGTATCAAATTTTCTCCATGATTTTCCCTCAACTTTCTAAAAATCAAGATAGATGCAAAAACTGAAAGTGCACACTTTCTAATGGAACTCAGTATACTTTGATTATATTAAATGTAGGGGAGAAATTATCGATAATTTTGTCCAATTCGATATAGTATTACTTCCCCTTAATTTCATTTAAAACCCACTCCTCCACTCATTCAATATCCTTTCATAATCACTCATCTTGTCATTTCACGATGGTACATACTATTCTGAGGTGCGTAAAGTTTCGACTTCGGCCAGACCATGCGCATCGTGCTGCCTGGCAAGGAAAGAAATCTTTCTTTTCTGTAGAAATAGTAAAATCATTAAATCGACATTCATCTCGATCAACACCATTCTGAAATCGCTCGATTGGCGCTGCATTCATTCTTTCCAAAATCTTTCTCATGCCATTCAAAAACGCCCAAAAAATTATTAAAACACTTCGAATTCCTAAAAAACGATCGACATTTCATTCAAATTGATAAAATCTTTTACGTTATTTTATTGGCCGGTATAGTCGTTAAAGTATCTAACTAGTACGTGAAGACACTCAAAAACCGTAGATTTTGATAAAGGTTAGTAAAAAATATCGTTAATCGATATTGCATTACCCCCTTTCAATTTCACTCAGAAATCACTCATTGCACTCATTCAATTTCCAGAATCCTTCACAATGTCAATTTCAGGACGGTTTCTAACTGTATATCATCTGAATTATAGTGACCCTTCTGCATCCCTAAATTATATGAGCCTGTGTTTAACATTTCCAACAATTTGAAATGTTCGTGAGGCACAAACAATGAGTAGAGTACACAGCCACATACTGTAAATATAAAGTTACCTGATGGTCTACAGATACTTCGAGATCTTATCTATCTACGTTACGCGTGGTGAAGACTCTGGACAGACAGGCTGGTCAGAATCTTTGCTTTTCGCATATTTGAAATCGTTGGTAATCTCACGCACGGGCTCATTTATTAAATGCGACGTATGATCGGCCTCAGCTTGATCCAATCTTTATTTTCAACTATTTACTTGTATTTTACGGATTCCCCAGATGATCGTTTTTCGCGTGAAGGATCAAATTTCATTTTGACTGATTGAACGCTATTGCAGAGATCAAAGTAGGAGATACATTTATTATTGACCGAATACGATAAAGATATTGATCCTTTAGTAAACAAAATATGTTCTTGTGCAATTTTTTCACGAGTGCTTTGTAGTCTTTTGATATTAACAAGGGACTAAATATTTAATGCTTTTCGGTGGATTAACGAGAAATTTGATTAACACACAGCCTAAAAATGAAATTATTAAAAAACTTATACCACTTACGTTCATATCACCCAAGGTCATCTAAACGGACGTCAATAAGTGGCGTCATTATGCACGTTGCATAGCAATCACGCGCAAAAGAAAACGCTTTACGCCGCTTTCAACAATATTTCAGTAATCGACCCATTGTAGTGTTTGCAAATAGTTGGAAAGAGTGAGTGTCGACGCAGGGAATCGAATCCGGGACCTCTAGATTGACAGTCTTGTTGTATAGGGCTGAACCACTCTTTCTACTTTATATTTATTTTTGCGGTAGCTAGTGAAGCTACCCATCATTTCCTGTCGTTTTTCTCGTGACAACATTTAATCTGAGGCCCTAGATGCTCAACCAACCTATACAAACTACCTTTCGTCTGCTATTTTTTCTGACACTGAATGTGAGAACGTTGTACGCATGTGAACGGAGAAGGATTACCACAGCCCTGTCGTTATATTTACTCGGTTTAAGAATTGTAAAATATTCCCCTCTTGTAATGTGCTTAAGTCAACACTCTATAGCTTAAACATTGCTACTTTAAGCTCCTGAATACCGGTCTCGATCGCGACATATTAAAGCCATAATATATTTTACCGTATTCAACATTCACTATCGGGGCTGCAATTCAGTTTTTAATGCAGAAAGCGATTGTAAAATTGGTTATTATGGACATATTTTCGAGCAAATCTGAGGAGCATGGTGATAACATTGTGGAATTGACTCTTATTTCGATCAAAACCATTCGAAATCACTCGCTTTAAGCAATCAATTCAATCATTCCTAACATTGAAATCAAACCATTTCAAAAACGCCCAAAATCGTTCAAAAACATTTCGAAATCTTTCAAATCTATGACCCCTTTATTCAAGTCGGGAAAAATCGTAGATTTTAATGGCTGCTGTAGATTTTTAAGCGTCTGATTAAACCATGAAAACAGAAAAGTACACGTGTAGGAGATTCTTTTTGAAAAGGGAGGTTTGGACAAAACTTTCGATATGAATAAAGGCGTTCAATAATCCTATTATTCTGTAAGATCGAATCTCACAGAGCAGACGGTCATTCCACTAACGAATCTTTGAGAGTTCACAAGGGATAGTTTTTTGTCTTCTTATTCTATGTTTTCGAATACCACTTATACCGTTAATTCAGTAAGATACGATTTAAAGCGTTTCAAAAGGTAGGCCATGGCACCACGTGAAAACACAGTGATTGTTTCATTATCCAATTTACAAAGATCGGAATATGAAACAATCGCTACTGCCTTGAAGCCCCAACGTTTTATTCAATGCCTTTTCTCTTATATTATTACTCTCTGAGCTTAAAAATTGCCGCAATTTATAGGTGTCGCCCCTGGTCAGCCCGGGCAGCATTATCGGCCTGGCGTTCAGGATGACAAAACGGGACAAAAGGTTTACCAATTATAACCCGCTTTTCACGCAAGTGCATGTATGGAAAGCGGGGTATAATTCGAAAACTGTTTACACCGTTTTGTGTACGAATGGCAGGACAAATACTTTAGCGCTTCCCAGATATCCCCTTTTTCGCCTGGCAGGTAATCGTTTGTAAACCGGTACTATCAATAGTCTATTTCCCCATTAATTATTCACAATATGCTTAGAAAGATTATTTCTCCTCAGACGTTTTCAGTCATGTTTAGGCAATCGATTCAAAATCAGCCCAGCATTCAATGTGAAAAAATGCTCTCGAACGCTTTAGAAAAATATGACCCTCACTTGTCTCAAGTGTCCGCTGTCTTGATTTCCCGCTTGTCCAGACTTTCTGATAAGTCTTTAAGGTAGTGGACCCGTAAAAATTCCGCAACGTGTCGGAAGTAATGAACTTCAACAGTGTTGACCAAGATTTCCTAATGATTTTCATTAGGAAACCTTGGTCAACATTGTGAAAGATCACGAGCTCCGAAATGTTGCGGAACTATTACGGGTCTACAACCTTAAACTGAGGTCAAGTCTCTTAATTACTCAAGTTTGTGAGTGGGACTTAAATCCCTAACAACAATATGCTTGTGTTTTCGCGTAAAGCGAATTTTAATAAGGAAACGCTTGAAAGCGCTCAAGATGCCACCCTGAAGGCCACTGGGCCATTCGCACGATTTACCCTCGAAACTTTGAGTGAAAACATTCGACGTCGCCAACGCTACTCGTTAAAGTCATTGACGTGAAACCATCGTATCCTTTAAAAGATTTCTTTTGATTATCAAATAACGGCTAGACCGAAGGAGTTCCAGCTGACCCATTCGCCTTACATACAACCGAGGTCTGTTGCAGTTTACGGAAATGGCCGAATGATGTTCCGAATGGGAGTCAAATGCGTTTACCATTAATCTGTCCTGCGTCCAGGATGACAAATGGAGCAAATTGCACGCAAATTTTATCCTGCTTTGCGTGCAATTCGGGATAAAATTGGCAAACAGCTTTCACAGTTTTGTCATACTGAATGCAGGGCTGAAGTTCCAATACTTTTTTATTTTAGAATATCGTCAAATTGACAATATGAATTGATCTAAACTGAATTTGGAATGAAAATGAATGAAAAATGAATGTGTTTTGTACGGTATTTAAGGGATATAATAGAACATGGACCATTCCGTTCAAAATGAACTAAAAGGGCGATGCTTTATTAGTTCCTATAGATAAATTATATACACATTCCAATTAATAGATTTGTGTGGAAGATAAAAAAAATCTATCAATAGATTTGTGTCTTCTGGTGGCCCAATATAAAGTTTCAATTCTATGCCAGTAAATAATATTTTGGAATACTAGAAGCGATCTAAATGAATCTGTAGAGCATTTTAGTTGATTCGGAGCGTTTTGAATGGCTTTGGGTTGGTGTTTGAAAAAAATTGAGCACATTTTTATTACTAAAATATCTGTGGCCACAAAAGTCTAGAACGTTGAATTACAAATGTTAAGTTAATGGACACGTAATAATTTCGCAACTTTTTGAACTCAATATCTTTCACAATAGAAAATTTTTGGAGTGACCGAAGTTTCCTAATGATAAACTATAGGGACCCTCGGTTAACACTGTTAAAGTTCATGTCTCCCGAAACGTTGGGGAACTATTACGGGTCTACTACCGTAAGAAGGTAATTGATCTTTGAGGAAACTGTCCTCTGTAATATCGAATTAAATGGGCTAATAATGAACAACTGTCAATATTGGTTTTAAGAAAAAGCTACTTAGGTGTTTCTGTAATTCAAATGGAAACACGGGACAACTTAAAGAGTCTTTAGCCACAGGCATTTGGGTATACAGCTAAGATCATCGTGAATCTGACAAGTTGAATGAGTTTTGAATGAGTGTGTGGGGCGAATTTTGGGTGAAATTCAAATGGGAGGAAATCCAATATCGCTAATATTGTTCAAGATTAACAAAATTAGCGATAATTATTACCTCCCTTTCATAAAATATGCATACAGGCTCTATAACTAGCTTCCCATTTCTTCAAGAACCTATCAGACGCTAACAATTTTCAATTATGTTAGTGAAATTGCGATTTTTTTCTAGCTTTGTGTGTTTTAAATGACGAGTTTGAAGCGCTTTTGAAAGGTTTTTCAAGAGAGTGTTTGGAATGACTGAATGGAGCGCCGGACGAGTGATTTGATATGTTGAAAAACTAAAAGCATTTTGAAAAGATCTTATTTTACAACTATGTTGTATCATACAGATTAAAAACACCATGGTGAAATTGACAATCACTGCGATCAAAACCATTCAATATCACTCACTCAGCGCTCGATTCATTCATTCCAAACGCTCACTAAAATCGATCAAAAACGCTCGGAAATCACCGGAAAAAATAGAAATCGTTATAATCGACCAACCATCGATTCAATTCGATCGAATTATCCTTCAATTTTATTTGCTGGTGTGAAATATACGTGTCTGATTAGTCTAATAAGACACACAAAAATGCGTATATTTTATTAAAGGGAGGTTATCAATATCGCTAATTTTGTTCATCCTGAACAAAATTTGCGATATAGGATTACCTCCCATTAAATGCAATCAAAACTCGCTCCACACACTCGTTCAATTTCATTCCTAAACTATTCCAAAATCATTCACCTCGTCAATTTCACGATGTTGTCAACTGTATACGAAATACATGTACAATAATCTACACGTGAATCTACCCGCAATATCTATCATGTAGCTGGGGCATTAGACCTATGCATTTTATACGGTTGACCAAAGCCGCCAAACTTCAGATTTAGATTTACTCAAGATAATGCTATCGCGCAATGAATATGTTTCCATTAAGTTATTTATGACCTACGTGAAAAAGCCCCATTGAATATTGTTACTAATATCTTTAGAAGTTGACGCCTCATTTTCGTGGTAATACTAAGAGCGTAAATTTACGCTTTATTGTAAATGTGAAAATGATAATACATAACATTTCAAGTAAATTGAGTGTATGTGTTTAAGACCGTTTATCTCCATTTCGTAAATAGCAAAAGTTATGTATGAAAATATAGAGTCTGTCCTCATTAAATCAAATATAAATCGACCAGCAATTGTCATCTACATGGTTTTTTTTAGAAAATTGAGTTATGGCCGGTTGAGTGATACAGGCGTTTGTGTTCCTCTATTTTCTTCCACTACGACTCGTTTATTTCTCGGATGCCTCCTTAACGTCGATTCAATAGGCTACCTTAAACATAATGATTTATAAATCGTTCATTCTTTCAATGTCAATATTAACGGCGTGACTGACAACTGTATTGGATTTTTGTATTGGCTTTCATTTTGACAGGTCGTTAATGAAACTCTACATTTGTGTTTTATTATTCTTTAATGTAATTCAGGGAAGAACTCGGCTTTAAGGAAATGGAATATCGTTGTTAATGGAGAAATAGACATGGATCAGACCGATGATAAAGGTAACTATTTATTACCATCTTACTTGAATTCTTATTGTATCTACTAAACTTATCTGAAACGGAGATTTTTGCATGTTCAGAATAACGAAGTACAAGCGATTGCCCCAGAAGTTGTTCCCTGCGTCACCCAGTGAAGCTTATTTAATGCGTGTTTCAAACTTCGAGCGCTCGCTCAATGCTTGTGTTATAAATTCTGAGCGTTTGACTGGGTTGACATGGGTTAATTTATAGAATATATAACACTATATAACTGACTATAGACAGTTGCGTGCAAAGCGGGGTATAATTTGCAAACAGTTTACAACGATTTGTCATCCTAAATGCAAGGATGTGTTTATGGTAGTCCTACTTGATGGAATTAACCGATGGGTCGAATCCTATGAGAGCCCCCAACACAGGATTGGTGCACAAAATATTACTATCCCCCCCCCCCCCCCCTTCGAAGAAGAAGGGGTATATTGCTTTGCACTTTTCAATCGGTCGGTCGATCCGTAGACCTTTTTATGTCTGGAGAGTATCTCAAAAAGTATGCAAGCAAGAATCATGAGACATCACAGGTGTACAGATTTCATTGAGGGGAAGGGTAGTGCACAAGAACCATAACTCTACTTTTCATAAATAATTGAGTTATTTTCCTTGGTTTATTGGCAAAAAATATGCCATTGCTTTGCTCTTATGGGGGCATAAATGTTTTACAAACGTCTCTTGTTTTTTTAAAATACAAGGTTACACCTTCTTTTTTGAACTCTGCTCTATTCTAAAACATAAGGAGAATTGACTTAATTTTTTTAACAGACACACTTGTTTGTTGACTTTGACCATGGCTTCGACTTCTTGTTTTTAAATTTCAATGTATGAACTTTGATGACATAATCCGAAAAAAATCATAATACGAAGAACCCATTGTTAAACTTTGATTTTTAAGTGAACAATATTGAGTTTGAGCTAAAACTCGCATTCAAAAATTAAGTAGTAACCTGATTATATTGGAAATCTGATCGATTGGGTATTATTACCTATTTGAAAGAGTCGGAGATTAAAGTCCCTTTATTCCTTATTAAATGTAGAGGGAAATGGTACCAGAATGAAACGCCATCTTCTACGGATTTTTGTAACAATTTCACACTTGCCCACTTGCTGAAATTTCTGTTTAAAGAAACTGATTCATTGTTCATTTTTGACAATTTGCAGACTTCTTGTTCCGCTGTATGTCCGTCATACGTGTGTATCAAATTTCTTAATTATGACCCGTAACGCGAATAGGGACCATCTCGGAACTCCGTAAAATAAAATCGTGAAAAGGAGATTTGCTACAGTAGATGTCAACCGGTGGTCGCATCTCTAAAATGATTATACATGAATGTAGATTGATCATTCTAGATTCGGACAATCAGCACAGTGCCTAAGGTTTCGATCCTTGTCAGACTGCGCGATCCGCGCAGTCTGACTGGGGTCGATACTTTACGCTCTACCCAGATGGTCCTTTTTACGCGTGACGAAAAAATGCCATGCAATCATATAAAAAGTCACGAAACTTTCCTTTCGTGCATTCCGCTTTATATCGTTATTCCGCTTTATATAACATATCGTTATCGCATTTATACTCTACATAAAAATGCGTTTTCGAGGTAGGACAAAAAGGCAAAAAAGTGAAAATAGATTTTGATAGCAATCTTATAGATTTCAGTTATACTTCCAAGGAAAAACAAAGTATATTTGGCGAACTTTAGTAATATTTGGGTAGATTCAAATTTCAGCAATCAAGAGTTGTACAAAAATGGTTTGCTTAAGGTGGGAGTTTTGTCTCAACCTACCCTACACATTGACTGGATTTTAATCATATGTACGAATATTTACTAGACGATCCGAAATAATTTCTTTTACCTTTTTTGTACATTCTCGATTTATAGCTTGTTGAATCTTGTAGACGAATCGCCCGAAAAGAAGAATGGGTATTGTAAAATAAATGGTCGGTTGATCACAACGTTTGACCGATAATACGATTTGCAGAGGATTTTATTGCTGTGATAAATAGTATTGATTCATTATCTATCAATAAAATGACACATTACGCATTGCATTAATTAAATCATGATCTTAAGAATATAAGATAAATCCTTCACCTTATTAACAAAAAGTATGTTTCGGCGTAGTATAATTTGATTCTTAAATGTTTATCATTAATAATAATAATAATGATAATAATGATAATTATAATAATTATTATTATTATTATTATTTTGATAATAATAATAATGACGATAGTAATTATAATAGTAATAATAATAATCACAATAAAAAAATAATAATAATAATTATAATGATAATAATAAAGAAAAAAAAATAATAATAATAATAATAATAATAATAATACTAACAATTATTATTATTATTATTATTATTATTATTATTATTATTATTATTATTATTATTATTATTATTATTATTATTATTATTATTATTATCATTATTATTATTATTCTTTTAATTATTATAATAAAATAGGTTCTTGAAGAAATAGAAAGCCATCTATAGAAGCATATATTATTAAAGGGCGGTAATCAATATCGCTAATTTTGTTCATCCTGAACGAAATTTGCGATATTGGATTTTCTCCCATTAAATTTACTCAAAACTCGCTTCTCTCACCCATTCAATTTCATTCCTAAATCATTCAAAATCATTCACCTTGTCAATTTCACGATATTGTTAACTATATTTGAGCTAGCTTAATAATAAGCTACGAAGTAAAAGCTGTTTTCATTTAGGAAAGAAAGATATTTAGCCATTGCATGAACATCGATGAGCTCGACTGAAATTGACTTATTATTATGGTTATTCTGGAATAAACTAGATCTAAGCATTTATTTTAAAGCATAAAGTAATGCAATTTTTTGTGGTTGTCCGAGTTTGTTTGTTTCTTTTTGTATTTATACATTCGCCCGTTGCCTAGAATAAATACTTAGTAGTAGCAGAAATTTATCAAAATTTCGATGGACTCAACTTAATTAATTGAGCCTGTGCTTGACATTTCCAACAATTTCATATGTGCTTGGGTGTGTATGTGTATTTCCGTTTATTTATCGTGTTGTATCGTTACTGTAGCACATGCCCATATGAGCGACACCCCCAGAAGACGGTTAGTTGTTACGGGGGATAGTGCAAGGATATATGACGAAACTACTGCTGAGATCCGCCATGGTTCTTTAACGTAAGTCGGTGTAAAGCACCGTCTCACGGGGCCTCGGTTTAACGTCTCATTCGAAAGACAATTAGTTTTTATTAGTTTACCAGCCCGGGAATCGAATCCACGCCGCCGAACTCCAATGGTTTTAAAGTCCGGTGCTCTACCAACTGAGCTAATCGGGCTGGTATATGTGCTTGATATATAGACGTTGAGCATCATAAACAACGACGAAATGCAATAAGAATATATGCTGACCACATGAAGAAGGATTAAGACCGTATCCATCTATATAGCACATAGTGAAGATTCTAATCAGACTGGTGCGGCTGCACGGGCTGATCCGAGTCTTAACGTTGCGCACATGTGAAATTGTTGGAATTGTCACGCATAGGCTCAATTCTAATTGAGTGCGGAGAAAAATGAATAATATAAAAACAGACATACAGCACCCTTACTCTGTTCTTCAACTGGTGACAGGAATATGACGTCAATTAAAAAGTAAATCAGATTAATTAACATACAGCTTAGATACACTCCTAGCGGATTAAGGAAGATTAGTTTTAAAACCGCTTGGATATTTTTTCTAGATTCTACTAGCTCTCATGTATACCTGGCACCTGCTTCGTTGCATACTACCAAACTTCTACGTTAATACCCCATGACTATCATGACCAATAACAACCCCAATTAACCTCATTCGCGCTGTTCTTGGCGTACACCTGGGACATGTTTTATCAAACATCTTACGATCACTTTTTTGCGTAAGTCAAAAATTAAAGTTGCCTTTAAAGTAGTAACTAAATATGGAATTTCGCCATGCATCATCTCATTGGAACCGTCTTCTAAAGACGATACCAATAAGATATTGCAAGGCAGAATGAAAACGCTAGGTACGATTTGTGATTTTGACTTACGATTAATCTTTTCGTAAGATGTTTAGAAAAACGGGCCCCTGCGGTGCACAAGCTTCGGCAGACAGTATGGACTACATGTAAGATCAACCTGCACATACGTACAATCTGATTTCAATGTTCGTTAAATAAGACCCCCCCCCCCCCCCCCCCCCTAGATATGTGTTCAAGTTTGAATAATATTAGTCAGAAATAATCAAATAAATACATTTTATATGTAATTTCGCATGTATTTATTTGATTATTTATTTTTGAGAACCGGGTATAGCTTTCTTAAAATGTCATTTCAGAAAAGAGAATATATTGATAAGTTTAATTTCTTCAATATTTTTCGACGGATCATCGAGAAATATCGGTAGTTTATAACTTGGGTATCTCACTACTAAATCAGTGAAATTATCAAAAGGTTATACTCCGCCTTTATTCATTCTACTTTATGACGTTATCTGAGCCGGGCCAATTATACACATGACATCACAACGTTGCAAATCAATCACGTACTAAATATTGCACTCCCGGCGTGTTTTTTTATGTAGAAAATTCACATTTATTTTTTTTTAATTTACAATTAATTTCTTTTAACTTAAAAAATAGGATAATCATCTGTTGATTTTTTTCCTATAAGATCGATAAATCTTTCATTGGATGAACAATGAAAGCTACATTTTCAATCTCGTGAAAATGTAGCTTTTGTTGTTCACCCAACAAAAGATAAATCGATCCTACACTGACACAGACAATTGTCCTCTTTATATTCCTCAGATTGTCCGATTCGTATCCGTCATCTAGAAGATGTTTTAGAAAATGACTCGACAGACTTACAGCGGAGATCGAAGGAGCGACCCCTACGCTATGAACATTTGTGCAAAGAGCAGTTTGATGTTGTCGATAAATTACTACGTGGAGGGGTGGATTTAACCAGGTTACCATGTCAACAAAAGAAAGTCGTCCGTGTGTTTATCTGTTCGTCTGGTCAAGGTAGGAAATGGCTTTATAATATCATATATACACAAAGAAAAAAGTATTGCAACATCTAAATTATGTAGATATAAATGTGATTTTTTAAAGCCAGATGTGAACCTCTATTTTTGTTAGAAGTAAATTTTATAGGTATGCCAATTATAACACCAAAATTTCATAATGCACAAAGTGATTTGGATAATTCTTAGTGCTATGTCGCACCAAGCATAGCAGAAATGCCCTTTGAGAATCTAACATCGCACACGCATGATTTTTTAATTAGTAGTGATTTAAACAGCGTTTCTTGCTTGATGTTTATTTTTTCTTTAAAAAATCAATCAAGTATTGCAATCGTTTGATTTTGTAAAAATAAATATGCCTACTTTTTACCGATGTTCTCTTGTCCTTGAGATTGGTTTCCTTTCATGCATGCGGCTCTTGATTAATGGATTTAGATGCATTTGGCATTTGAAAAAAGTAGTTAGATTCCATAAGTTTTGCCTGATGTTAAACTACATGGTAAATCTATAACTTTTGTTAGTTATTTTCACTCGTTTTAAATTTACAGATTTCGAGGCGGAGAGGAATTACCTGTTTGAAAGCATTTACCCCCTAGTAAGACAATACTGTCGAGACAATCATGGCGTTGACTTTCAGGTTCGTATTATAACTCAAAGATAAGCTTATCTAAAAAATAGATCTGCGTTCAGGGTACAAAAAGTTGCAAACAGTTTGCTAATTATTTCCCGCTTTGAAAGCATGAACATGTGCAAAGCGGGTTAAAATTTGAAAAGGGTTTGTACAGTTTTGTCAGCCTGAACGCATGGCAGGTAAATGCAGGCTACTTGCAAATTCAAACTATTTAGATTATATAGGGGTGACTGAAATGCGCTTTAACGTTGTTATGTATACAATTCTCGGATCTACAGGTTGATGGCTTTTCTCTTTCTCTTTTTAGCTCACCTAAGCATGAAGTATTCAAGGTGAGCTATTGTGATCGTACAATTTCCGGCGTCAGTCGTGCGTCGTGCGGTGTGCGTCGTCCACAATTTCTAAAAACATCTTCTCCCCCTAAACCGATGGGCCAATCTTAATAAAACTTGGCAGGGATGTTCCTTGGGTCAAGCTCTACCAAAGTCGTTCAAATAAATGAAATCCACCCTTAACTCTCCCTTTACCCTTAACAAAAAGGGAAAAATAGGCAAATCTTCAAAAATCTTCTTCTCTGAAACCAGATGGCAAACAGCTTTCATATTTGGTATGTAGCATCATCTAGTGGACCTCTACCAAGTTTGTTCTTATCAATACACTGGGGTCATATTTGGGCTTTGTCCTGGTGAATCCCTTTTGGCTCTTCTGAGCACGAAGGGTAAACATTTTTTTTCAAAAGTCTTCTCTGAAACCAGAAGGTAGACAGCTTTCATATTTGGTATGTAGCATCATCTAGTGGACCTCTATCAAGTTTGTTCATATGAAGACCCTGGGATCATATTTAGGCTCCACCCGGGCGTAATCCTTTTTACATAGAATGAAAGAGCGAAAATCTTTAAAAAAAATCTTCTTTTCTGAACCAGATGGCACACAGCTTTCATATTTGGTATGTAGCGTCATCATGTAGGCCTCTATCAAGTTTGTTCATATCAATACACTGGGGTCATATTTGGGCTTTGCCCGGGTTCATCCCTTTTAGCTCTTCTGAGCACGAAGGGTAAAAAAAAATCTTCGAAAATCTTTTTTCTCTGAAACCAGAAGGCAGACAGCTTTCATATTAAGCATGTAGTGGACCTCTAACTCTCTTGGCTGAAAGCATACCATGGTATTAATTTTATGTAGAAATTATCTCCTTGTTGACATCTGCATATTTAATTTGCATGTTAATTTAATGTGATATCCCTGGGGTCAAAGAAACTCAGGTGAGCGATCTAGGACCATCATGTCCTCATGTTTCTCGTTTGAATTCTGTTAAAATTATCATGTTTAGACATGTATAAAGACTACTTTTTCCATAGATGCCTAAATTTCATATCGCTTTAAGATAGATTTGAGCTTGTGCGTGACATTACAAAAAATTAAAAAAATTCAAATGTGCACCAAGCAAAGACTCTGGCCAGTCTGTGGTTCTGCACAGTCTGTCCAGAGTCTTCACTTTGTCGGCGCTTTGTGGATAGAAAAAGGCATCGGCAATCATTTTAATTGCATTATATGACTGTCTAGGCTGCTCAAAGGTTGCAACTCACACACATATCAAATTGTTGAAAATGTCACGCACAAGCTCATATAATAAATAATTTATCTCTTACAGCTTGTTGACATGTACTGGGGGAGCAGCGACATGCCATGTGACGACCCTCGTAGAATGGCGGAAATACACGAAGAACTTCGCTATTGTCAGAAAACGTCTATGGTGCCTTGCTTTGTGGTGAGTTTGGGGAGAAAGCGATCCTGTGTTTAATACGAAAACACTCGACCAATATTTAAGAAGTGGTTACCCCGCATTGCACGTACGTGTACTTGCGTGAAAGCGGGTTCCATTTGTAACTTTCGCAAACCATTTTTATGACATGATCTACGTCGCGGGAGTGAAATAAACCCGTTGAATAATTTTGATATTACACGGGTGTTATTACTCTAGTCGAATAACAATGCAAATGAGCTCAGGACGAATAGCAACGCTATCTTGTAACCGCGAAAATTACGTCATAATGTATATATTGTGACGTCAGTTTTAAACGGCGTTATAAGTTTCGCGGAAAATTGAAACGTTGTATTTCATGAATTTTGACGATTTTTCGCAAACATTCGGGTCATATTATAAATAGAATATACAATTTGTTCTCTTGAAATACAGAATTTATTAAACTCGTCATCTAAAACAGATAAAAACTCGGCATAGTCTTTTTCCTTTGAAAACGTCACCGAGGAAGGCGTTTAATGGTATTATTTCTCCGTTTCCTCGTTAATTACATCACCTTCTTCATATGTAAGTTTACTTTTTTAACCAACGCTTTTGTTTGTCTTAAAACGTAAGGTTCTCTAAAACATGTACTTCATAATTTCATTGAAGATATCAAGTTAATTCCTTCCATTTGCTTTTTACTTATACCCGATTTACTTATATTAATGCACTCAGCGCCTACGCCAAAGCTCAGTTTTAAAAATGCACCTATTCATCATCACATTTGTTTTTTTTTGCAGCACCGCTGTAAAAAGGGTGTTTTATTTAAATGTTCTTGTAGCGGTGTATATTGTGACTTTCATTTATTATTAAGAGATGAAGGTAGCTTTGTATGATATCATATAAGAATGAAACTAAAAACCTCATTGAATATTATCTACTGAGGATTTATGGAATTTATAGTGTAAATTATCCTAAAGCGCAATACAAGAAACTTAACTGTACACAAAGTTACCCCTCGACATTAAGCTATCCAATATACCATCGCTGCTATTCCCAAACCTCGTAACAACAGCTTAGATCAAGCTGTAGTTACGAGGTTTTAGAGTAACATCAACGATTATCTACATAGATCTACAATTTTATGTTTGTCATCAGGTTTTCTTTGGTCAAAAATACGGCAACTATCGAGTGCCCCTCAGCATTCCAGCTTTAGACATGGAGACCATTAAAGTAGAGCTAACAGAGGCCGGTAGTGATATTTCCTTGCTGGAACATTGGTATCTGAAGGACGTTAACGTTAACCCAAATGTATACAGATTGAGAACCGAAGGTATGTTGTACGGTAAATAACCTCGCGAAATTGACATGTTGAATGATATTTGAATGTTTTTTGGAGTGACATTGAATGAGTATGAATGTGTGGCGAGTTTTCAACGAAATTAAAGGGAAGTAATATAATGTCGATAATTTCGTCCAAATCGGACGAAATTATCGATAATTTATTACCTCCCTTTACAGAAAATCTAAGTACTTTTCTATAAAAAAGATTTGCGTGTCTCCGCAGCCGCTTCAAAATAAAGGCCATCTAATAAAGACGAGAAATTGAAATCTTGAAGCATCGCCAATAGGAAGATTTCTGACCAAACTTGGCAGCAATGTTCCTTATGTGACTTTTTCAAAATAGTGTTCGTGAAATTTTGATTAACCCACAAATACAGGCGTGACCCTTTAATCTTAAAACGCCATCTATTCAGAAACTTATGGGCAATTAAAAAAAAAAAATGCGGAAATTTCAGGAGAGCGATTTATGGCCATTCTGGCAATCTTGTTAACTAGAACACTTAATTTCAGGAAAAATTGAGAATGTTCGGGACAAGTTAGTTGAATTACTGAGCACTGGTGCTAAAGGAATTTCAGAGGAAGATGCTAAAAAGTACGCTCGTTCAGGTAAGTAGTTTTATAGCAAGACCAAGGACAATCAGCCTTGAGTGTAGGATGCAAAAACACTTGCAAGCTTTTCAATAACTGGGCGTAACTTTCATTACGCAATTTACGCATGTGCGTAAAAGAAATTATCATCTGTTCAAAAATATTGTTTTATGAATGATCAAAACATAGTAACTACAGCTTATTGAAGCTGAACTACAGCTTATTGAAGCTGTAGTTACTATGTTTTGATCATTCACCAACGCTCAAATCATAAAAAGGGAGCGGACGGAACGCATCCATCCTTTGTCACAGTCCACATGTTGCATTTATTGTTTTAAATGAGGCTTTGCAAGTAGATACAATTACAAAGCGGTGCACTATTTTGACACAGGTAAATTTTAATTATAATTCACTTTATTGTCACTTTTTACTTATGTTTCTCCAGAAAATGGTAAGAAAATATACAATTTAACTACATCCATAAATTCAGATCAAAGATTTGAATCGTGGGTGACGGAAAAGCCTTAACGGTGTATTTTATTCAAATATTCGCCTTATGAAATTTAGTTATAAAACATGAACAGAGTATTTGATGGCGGTATACAACTACAATACCTAATACTGTATGAATACGCGAAGCGTTTGAAACGTTCAAAAACTATGCTCTGCTTTCCACGTAAGAATGCACGTGCAAAGCGGGGTGCAGTTTCTTCATTGTTTTGAGAACGTTTTCATCTTGTCTTGAACGCTGTTTAATTATTTTGTCTTTTCTACAGATTTCGAAGATTTCATTCGCAATGGTTTGCTTGAGTCCACGAAGAATAATGGGAGAGCTGTTTGTGCCGTATATATGAGGGAAATTGACAATATACGGGAACGTCTTCATGCCAAAAATGCTGGATGCTTTGTTGATCTAAAAGAAAACTCCTGCAAACTCGATGATGAAAAAGCTGAAAAGCTCAAGTCATTGAAGAAGGAAATAGAAGAATGTCTTGATGAAGCTAATATTCATAAATCCGTCATTCATTTGAATGGTTGTACGTTAGATGAAAGTAAATCCAGTGATTATATCAACGGTATTGGAAAGCATTTCTATAAATTTATGACAGACAGTGTTGAAAACCTTGTCCTATCTGACAAAGATACACTTTTTCGTGAGGACGAATTGTGCAATGAGGTAGCGCGACATTGGGAGCGGTCACGTGCGTCAGGTGCCCCTTTTATTGGTCGTGATGATATACTGAACGCTATAAAAGGATATATTTTATCTGAGACGGATCATCCACTCGTGATATATGGTCCATCTGGTTGTGGTAAAACTTCTCTTATTGCGAAAGCGGCAAACGATATAAATGAAGCTATTGCTAACGGACATTTATCAATGCCAACTGCGATTTTCACACGGTTCATGCGTGAAACTGGAAAATCAGAAGATATACAACCATTCTTGTTCAATGTTTGTCACCAGCTAGCTTATATCATGGGAAAATATAGACAAGACATCCCTCCAGAGTTCAAAGCATTGAAAAATTATTTCATAGACATTGTTCAAACCGGTGAGTTTGGCGGAATGATTGTGATTCTAATTGATTCTCTAGATGCTTTGTCAGAAATAAACGAAGGAGCAAAACTGACATGGCTACCTCCTCGATTAGCCGAAAATATTAAAATCATTGTAACCGTTGACGAATCTAACGACGAAATAATGCAAAGATTTACAAATAAAATTGACATGGGCCTTATAAAAATGCCAAAGTTTTTGACAACTGAATCAGAGAATCTTATTAAGCTGTACATGACAAAGGAGAATCACTCTGTTACATACGACCAGTGGAAAAGACTTCACAACACAAGTAGTGCTACCTCCTCACCATTACTTACAAAACTTGCGTGTTTAGAAAGTTTGCAGTGGACTTCATACGACGATGGGACAAACACTAGGCTACCCGATACCATCCAGGACTTTGTACGGGTAATGTTTGAGAAACTAGAAACAAAGCACGGAAAGAACATTGTATCGAAAGTTTTGGGCTACTTGACAGCATCTAAAAGTGGACTGAGTGAATCTGAGCTGGAAGATATATTATCTCTGGACAATACTTTGTTGAATCACATCTATGTACAACGTCAACAGTATCCGAACATATACAGATTTCCCTCTGCATGCTGGGCAGGCATACGACAAGACCTTTCTTCATACTTGATATCGAAAGAATTAGACTGTGTTGCCGTGTTAACATGGAAGTACAAGGTTTTCATGGATGTGGCCAAAAAGAGATACTGTGAAGATGGCAATGAGACAACTACAAGTATGTATTCAACCATGTGTGACTATTATCTCGGTACATGGAGTGGGACAAAAATAAAACCCTTCAGGCACCCGACAGTCCTCATGGCCAAATATAAGCTAGTAGACATGGATGACGCCAGTTGCCGGTTTGTCCCAGAACAGCCACTGGTATTTGGTACTCACTACTTCAATAAACGAAAAATGTCTCAACTCCCTTACTACTTGTACAAATGTCAGCGGGTGGATGATATGAAGGAACTATTGTGCAACTACGACTTTCTAATGTACAAATTGACTCTCTTTTCGCTTGAAATTGTCTTAGCCGACTTCAGTTACTGCAGTGATCGAGAAACACAATTAGTAGGAGGAGCCTTACTAATGTCAAAATCAGCAATCCTTCACAATCCCAAATCACTTGGCATGGAACTAACCGGGCGACTATTGTCGCATCTAAATAAAAGCCCGTGTATCAAAAATCTTATTCGTCAGTGTGATTTAGAAGCCCAAAAATCATGTCCACTAATAGCAAACTGTCAGATCTATAGTGCACCGGGCGGACCGTTGGAATATGAATGTGATGTCGGTGGAAACAATAACTGTCCAATAGATATTGATGTTGTGTCTAGTCCTGATGGTATACTCCTCATGGCCAAACCTCGGTACAGCAGTCGTCTGCGAATCTGGGAGCTGGAGTGTGGCGAAGAGAGATCTGATATCAAGCTACCTTTAGGAGATATTAGATCTACCAGGGACGGTCAATATATCAACATCTTTGTTGACAACAAGAAGGTGAAGATATTCCGGTCTGATAGCGGGGTTCAGTGTGGTGAAGTAGAATTTGGATCAGGTCACCTGGCTGATTGTGAGGTCTCCTCTAAATATATAGCATTTACAATTCATAAAGGTGCCGGACCATATGTCATCGACATAGAAAGAAGTCAAATATTGCACAAATTTACATACCACACACATGCCGTGGCAATCAGTGATGGGGAAACGTTCCTAGCTTTCAACTCAGAAAGGTCTATCCTGTTGTTTGAACTTCCACTCATGAAGAGGCAATGTGTTGCAACCGCTACCGATATTCCACATGATATTCTGTTCATAAACGAAACACCGAAGTGTTATGTTTTCACAAAGAGTAAACTTGTAGAATCCATCACATTTAACGTAATCAACCGCAAGTACACATGTAAAACAATCCTGACAGACCTCGAGGCCAAGGAGTGCATTCTATCGAATTCCAAAACTCAGATGATCGTACGATGTAATAAAACCTTACATATCCTAGACACATTTCATGACAAGATTGTAGCTCGTATACAGAAGCTACCAGCCGGAGTGTTTGTAGACACGAACTCTGTGTTCAGTGGTGCTGGTTTTACACCCAACGACAGAATGATCGTAGGGACACGATACACTTACCTAATTGTGTGGGACTCTGTGACCTTCCAGCCTGTTCGGGTTCTACAGTCAGCCATATCTCCCATGATCAGAATCTTCACATCGAACTCCGTGAATAAAGTTGTATCTTTGTTAGAGAACAACTATTTCCAGGTTTGGAATCTAGACAACATCGACCAGGATATTCTACATGCGGTCGAAGTGCATAAAGGGTCGGTAAAATCTGTTGCCGTGACATCATCGTCTCCTTTTATTGTATCCCATGATACCGACTCTCCCGATGCTAAACTAGTAAGCGTAGCTTCTGGAAAAGTGATTGATACTTTACAGCACAGTGAGGACGAGGCAGACAGAATTGAGGAAGTTAAGTTCTCTCCGAATGGCATGTTTGCCGTCACTCGTGCCAAGATGGGACAGATACAGTATAGGAATGATATGTCAACATTTATTGCACTGACTGACGACGTTCTGTGGGAGGTGGAGACGGGAACCAAAGTCTTCCATGCTATGACAAATAGGTATACAATTCTACAAAATTCTGTGCGTGACATTTCCAACAATTTCACATATGTGCAAGGCTAAGTATCTGGCCAGCCTTGCATACACGCAGTCTGAGTAGATTCTTCACTTTGCGCTCTATACATAGAAAGTGTCTTAATTTAACTGGTGGCCAGTTAATACTCTTCTCGTTTTCTCGATTGGGTACCACGTACGAGTATGAAATTGTTTGAAAATTTAAGCACAAACTCATTTTATATTTATACCAGCATGCTTATCGGAGCACGGACTATATTGAAGTTTAATAATAAATACAAGGACTTGCTTTAAAACAAAGCTTAATAAATTTTCCTATGGTTTTGGAAGTAGTTTCACAGTATCCGTCAATTCAAAGCCCTTGTTTATTTTTTACTCCAAAGTTCTAATATTTAACTAATAGCCCTTAATTAGACAATAGGCTTTTATAAAGAGATGATAAGCTAGTACGGAAATGAAAATATTTGTATTTTTTCAGGCCAATTTAACCTTTATAGATTTTCCATGTTTTATTTAAAAATGGCGAAATTTTAGTTCACATTCAATTGTGGTCTACACATTTTTTGAATTCGGTCCATTCTAAAAAATGTTGTAATGAATTAAGATCTAATTTTCATCTCTATTCCAGATATATTGTATTCAGCCCGATGTCCAGTATTACTGCCTTCGTCACCTGTTCTGTTTACAACCGCAACGATTGGAGCGAAAACATTTACAACGTCTTCATTGTGAACCCGGAAAATTCATCCAATTATACAATCGACTTCCCATACAACACAGAATTCGTGTCCGAACCATGCATCGTGAATGACGGAGAAGCCAATCACTTCCTTGCTGTCATTCAAGTCTGCAGGAAAAATATTGACAGTAAATCTAACAAAGAGATTTCTAGGTGGATGGAAATACGACTTTTCATACAAAAACTTACATCGTGCGAAGCCATCGAAGATCCTGATGTGCTTCGTGTCTCAAATTTTTACGAGCATGTCGGAGAACTGGACCAGTTTATCGGTGCCAAACCTGTCGGAGAAAGTCGAATTATTGCTGTGTATGTAAAGAACTTAAAACAGTTTGAATTCGAAATGGACAAGGGACTTATTCATCCCAAACAAGCTGATAAAGGACTGTTTATTTATGACGTGAATACGAAGACAGTGTTACAGCATATACTCTATGCGTTTACGCCAACAACATGCTTGGACTCATTGCGTTTCTCAACAAGCCACACACTTGTGCTAGACGAGTCACTCAGGGTGTTTAATGGCGAGTCTTTCTCGATCGTTGGACAACTCGATCCGTCCAGAATATTGGCCCGTAGTGCTCGATTCGCGATGGACGGTAAATATGTTATAGCTATATCAAGAAATAGACGCAGTATAGCCGTGATACGTACAAGTGATAGACGCGAGCTTGGTACGGTGTTTGTACATGGTCGAGCCGAGTGTCTGGAGGTATCCGACGATGAACGTACGGTAGTTGTTGGCGTCAATGACGGACGTGTGATGATACTCAGTCTTATCCTAGGATTCTCAGACCCATTACGTGAATATATCGAAAAGCTTCCCAGTCGATCAGGTCACGTGGACGATGAGGATGAAGAATTGGTGCTGAGTGACGTCAAGCATATCTCCAACTCAACACCGGACCAACAGCGCCTGTCGGCACGTCTGAGGAAAAAATCCATCTCCCAGGAGCGACGTCCGCCGTCTTATACCACACTTCATCGAGCTGTCACGATTTCTAGAATGTCAAATAGACATCGTGGCGCCAATACATGTATTCAACAGTAATAAACTTTATCATCGGGGATCTGATCGCTATCTAGCGCGATTCATTTTGACGGGAACTCGTCATAATTGCTTAAATTAAATGATAAATCTATAAATAGCCAAAAAGGGAGAGTGACGGTAATCCGTCATTCTCTCTGGGACTATTTATAGACATTTAATTATTTATAGATGTCCAACGAAGTGGAGGTGTCAATACGTGTACTCAACAAATAAACTTTTTAATCGACCTTAGTCACGCTGAAAAAAAAAACTATAGGCAAAAGTGGCATTAAAATCAAAGTCCTGAAAGCACAGAGTGTACCTACTGTGAATCAGTATTCAATTTATTTTTTGTGTCCTCACCAAGCAATCAAAGACAACCACAAAAGTGGCACTTTTAAAAGGATTTTCAATATTTCAGTTTCAGAAATTCTCGAAATTTACTCCGATAACTGACTATCTTTTTTTCTTTTAGAATTTATCGTGTTAAAGAAAACGAACCCGTAATTGCTTTGTTTTATGATTAAATGTTATGATAACATGTAATTCCTACACCGACGTCAATTTCGAAATCGTTGGTAATTTACGTTAATGACCTGGTTGCTTTCAGATAATTAATGCTCTATTATGAGACAAAGATATTTTGGGGATTTCTTGAATACACGAAGATGCGAAACTAAAATCAAAATCACACTGTATGAACTTGTGAAGCGGATTCATTCATATGTGGGACTCGGTTTTTAGTTTTATACCTTCGTGGAATTAAAAAAAAGATTCCTCCGTGTCTTATACAAGAAATATAAATATAATGAAGCAAAGAAATTTAAATATAATGAAGCAGCAATTATTAAAGAATTATAAATAATGAAACAGATTGTTTATAAAACTTCTTTGTGTGGAAGCTTACAAGATGGTTGTGTACGCAAAATTGTTTTCATTAATAAATGAAAACAATTTTTCAAGTTTTCAGAATTTTGGTGGACACCTATATTAATGAAATGTTTGCAAATAAGACATTAAAAATAGATAACACGTAAAAGAATGCGTCTGTTCATGAAAAACAAAACAAATCAAAACAACAAAAAAATCTAATTCCTCTGAACTGCTGTTTACTTTATTATATTATGGAGAATAATCGTTTGTTTCAGTGTAGGACCGATCTATATGTCATTAAGTGAACAACAAAAGCTATATTTTCACGAGTGGCGGAGCCACGGGTGAAAATATCGCATTTGTTGTACGCGAGATAAAATACCCAGTCGATCTTATTAGTAAATCAATCCATTAATCTCTTTCTTTAAGGCAAAAATGATTGCTATGCAACGTTCACGATGACGTAACTAATAAAGCTCCGCTTAGATAATGTTGTTTAGGATTAAATCAACGAAAGCAGAGTTAAAGTATTTGAGCATTTTATTGGTTAGGCGGTTAGTTTATCAAATGATAATTTACGGTTATTTCTCAATAATCTAACGAAAAGCATTTAAGAAATAGTTATCTGTTTTTATATCCTTCTTCAAATTTTTTACTTCGATGCTGATCTTTTCTATGTTTATTTTTAATTAAGAAAGTTTTTAGCCACATATTGATAGGCCTATTTTTGTTTGTGTAGTAGGGGTTTATAACATTTCTTTCAACACTATTGCAGTTATATTGCGGAGGCTGGTGCACTTTATACTTGGTTTCCTATGGGTTCTCACACCTTTATAACCGCATCTCATTTAGCCATCAGCTTCTCAACCTATTCAGGCACTCTACTTTTCATACACACGTCGTTTGGAGCCGAATGACTTGTTTCACATTGACTTTTGTCAAATGTCGGATGAAAGTTGGTAGAGTGGGTGTGCATCATCGCTTACCTAGCCTAACTATGAACAGACGGTTATAAGCGACTTTTTAATCCGAGCACAACAGATCTGCGTTAGGATGACCAAGCGGTGCAAACATTTTTCCAATTATACACCGCTGTGCACTTGCGTGCAAAACGAGGTATAATTGGAAAACTGATTGCACCGTTTTGTGATCCTAAATCCAGGGTAGATTTTACATGGATACATTTTACAACGTTATGAAATTGATCTGGCGAAAATTTTAGAAAGATTCAGATATAAAGTGTTATATGATTAAACTTAAGTGATATTAAAGGGAGATAATAAAATATCGCTTATAAGCGATAATTTAGTATCACCCTTTCGTAAAATATGCGTTATATTCCATATGTAGGCTTGTTTGTATTTGCAGACTAATTCTAGACGTTTAAAAACAAAGAAAAAAAAACCGACTGTCGATTCAATTATTGAATAATTTTATCATTTTTAAAAATGAAGGGAAATGTGATGCTCTTTGAATGGTTACGGAGCGTTTTAATTATTTGATTGTATGAAAGGAATGCTACGAATGGCCCTGTGAGCATCAGCTCAATGGCCTTATGTGCAAGGGTTTGAATCACATTTGTTTTTATAAAAAAAAAATAAGAGAGAGAGAGAGAGAGAGAGAGAGAGAGAGAGAGAGAGAGAGAGAGAGAGAGAGAGAGAGAGAGAGAGAGAGAGAGAGAGAGAGAGAGAGGGGGATTTTATGTTATTTTAAAAGTAAAGGAGAAAATGAAGTTAATATAGGGTTAATTCACGTTTTTGAGGGCGTTAACATTTGCCGAGACCAAAAAAATGGTTTAACTCGTACTTTGGCGTTAATGCATTTTGAGGGTCTCTGCAAATGCTAACGCCCGAAAAAATGTGAATTGATGCTATTATTGCATAAAAAGAAAGGCTAGAGTAAGTATTCAGCGGAAATAGCGAAAAAATTCAAGGAAACACTTCAAAAACGAGCCACAAACCTACGAAAACGCCGGCTAAATTATGCATTGCACCGTCACTTTTGTTTATACCGCCATTGCTTGGTAAAGCCATTCATTTTGAAGTCAACAAATGTTGCAGAAAAAAAGATAAGTATTATTGAAATCGAATAGGTGTATAAGATAGAGGATATTTAAGTAAAAAAATAAAAAAGAAAAAAACGGGCGTGAATTTACTGATAAATCCACGTTTTCTCCCGTTAACACCCGGGTTTTGTCCGTTAAGTATGCTCATAACGACCTGAAAACACACATTTTATGCAATAATCAGTATTGAAGAATTATTTTCCAAATTTTGTTGCTCACTTTAAAAATCTAAGTCGGCAAATTGTGAGTTAGCCCTTGTACGTAAAGAAAGGGAAAGTAAAAGCAATATGCATGTTCCCTTAGAGGCGCGTAAATAACAACGAACTGGATTTTGTTTCCAAAGTTCTATTGGTCATACAGTTAACAACATCGTGAAATTGACAAGGAATTTTTTTTGGAATGAATTTGAATGAGTGTGATGGGAGTGAAATTAAAGGGAAGAGGATCAGGATGAACAAAATTAGCGATATTTTTTTACCTCCCATCAATGACATGAGTATATAAGCTCTATAGAAAGCTTTCCTTTCTTCAAGAACCTATCAGATGCTTACATTTTCAATTATGTCAGTGAAATCGCGTTTTTTTTTTCTATTTACAATGTATATTTACTTTGAATGCAACTGTTGATTGTATATTTGGAGCGTTTTTGGATGGTTTGAGTGAGTGTATAGAATGAATGAAAGGAGCGCTAGTTGAGCGATTTAGAATGGTTTTAATCGAGATGAATGTCAATCTTATGCTGTAACTAGCTGTATCATTGTGATAACCCCAGATTGATGGCTCAGCGCGAAACAGTTGTAACTCCCTATATGTTTATAGGGAGTTACAACCCTTTCGCGCTGAGCCCTCGAGATATCGATAACATTTTGCAACTACAGAATGGCAATCGCGGGGGATTTCCTGTATTTTTGTGATTGAAGATAGCTTTGCAGTTGTCTCAAATTTGGTTTCTTCATATTACATGTGCAATAACCAATCGGGAACACTCGGCGATTCTACGGAAAAAAAAAAACTCGGGAGTTATACGGGCGCATCCATGAAAGCGCGTCGTTCGAACGTGGGTTTATATGACGTCACAAACTTAACTGAGGATGACGCTGCGAAATACAAAATCAACGTCAGGTAAAAATTGGGCACAATTGTTTTACTGCGTTTTGCTTTCAAATCATAATATGCCAAAAACGATCTCCATAGACGATCTGAAAGTATTAAAGAAATTTGCTTTTCTTCAAGCGTATAAAGTACCACAAGAATCCGAATTACCTAAAAAATGATCCAAAATTACTACACTTACGTCCGAGGTACTGTCTAGATAACTATACGGAAAAGTCCGAGTGATGTTCCGAATGGTGCAATAACATGTCAACAACATCGCGAAGTTGTCAAAGTGAATGATTCTTTCATGATTTCCAGTAAAATGCTATAAATGGGAGGAGCGAGTTTGTAAGATATTAAAGGGAGATAATCCTTTGTTCTCAATTTTGTCATATTGGTCAAATTAACGATATGTTATTGGCGCCTTATGATAAAATATACGCCCTATTGTGTTTATATGTCTTCACAATCAAACATTTCAAAATCTACGCCAGCTAATAAAATCGTGGCAAGATTTTCATTGGTTTGTAGGAAAAGACGATCTTTTTGAACGATTTCGAAGTGTTTTAGAACGATTTTTGAGTATTTGGATGGAAGGAATGGAACGCTCAGCGAGCGTTATGGAATGTTTTCGAGCGAGATGAATGTCAACTTCACGATTTTACTTACCATAACACACGCAAATATTAACAATGATAATATTCTCTTGTGCGCTGACTCAACAGTCATGTTGATTTATGGAAGGACACATTCTACAAAAATCTGCAAACTCTCCAAGAGTTTAGCCGTGGTTAAACTGTATTGATTTTAGACAACTTGAAACTAATATATCCCGTTCTCAACGATGCGGGGCAAAATCGAAGCGCCAAAAGCGCTGAAGGCCTGGTTTATAAAGAGGCAAGGTGACACGTGAAGGCATGCACTCCAACTTTTGAATCTTTTTTAGCAAGTCTTTTTCAGGCGAGGGAAACCCAAGGGTTCCATACATCCTATGGGGAACTTATTCCCAAGGTGTAGATTACTTCGCCCGATACCGCTTTGCAGACAGGCGCAACTCGAATTTTTATAATTTAAGTTGAGTTGATTGGAAAGAATTCAAGTTCTACTAAATTCAATTTCACAGTAATGAAATTTCGTCTAGAGGCACATATTATGGTCACAGAAGCATGTGCAAAGTTTTAAAGCAACAACATTTTGTAGAAACAGAGATTTTAAACACTTGCAATTATAAACTTAACCAAAGCATTACGTTGACTCTGACACCAACGCGGACGTCCGGGAAACCGGAATAGCCTCCCTATTCTATGAATAGTCGAGCTTAATATAAACTGCGTACTGTTATGTTTAAAGTTGTTTTTATAGAGGAATAAAACCAATTTTTCAGTCCATCAGAAGGCATGAAAAGTGATGAATCCCAACAATATTACATTATTTTGTTTTCATTATGATCAAACAAACTATTGTAGAAGCATAAAGCTGGCAATATTAAACAGTTTGAAATATATACGAAAATTCATCTATTTCTGTCTTGAAATTTCAGCCAAAGGAAAAGACCACATATTTTTTTATATATACTTAAGAGGATATTGAATGAATGGTCGCTGAATTCCGATTTTATTAAACGAAGCATCTATAATCAGATAAAACGAGGCTGTGCTGATTTTTTTTTTATCCGTTTTCTAGTTATAATATAACCTGAATTTTTGTTATAAAACAAGGAAATTCCATATATTTATCGATTCAAGAAATTCCGCGAGACAAATAATACCGTTTGCCAAATGACATCAGCTACAATGTTGCTATCCGTTATTAACTCATTTGCATAGTAAATCCAATGCATTAATAACACCCGTTTAAAACCAAAAATATTCAATGGGGTTATTTTACTCCCGCATGATGGTCATTTTCAAGTAAACCACTAAATGCCTTTGGTTACACCAGAGATATTTTATTGTTCTTTTTTCTTTTTAAAAACAGCGGCACTGAAATATATGCGCGTTTTACATATGTGACCATCACACGAAATGGGACCATATGGGAACTTTGTAAAACAAACATGAACATGAGGACCAAGATGGTCCTTAATCGCTGACCTTCGTTTTTTTGTCATAATTGATAATTATCAAATTTCCAGTAAAAGTCATAATTAATGATTTGTTAAAGTGTAAACAAGGAAATAGTGATAAAGGCCCCCTTCCCCATGATATGGCATGGATCCTTCCCATTTTCAATAGGGTTCATCCTTGTAACCTGGAGAACATTTGGACAAAGTTTCATGATGATTGGATCATATTTGGGGCCTCTACAGTGTAAACAAGAAAAGTGTCTTTTAGGCCCCTTTTCCCGTGATATGGCATGGATCCTTCCCGTTTTCAATAGGGTTCATCCTTGCGACCTAGGGATTGTTCTGACAAAGTTTCATGATGATTGGACCATATTTGTGGCCTCTAGAGTGTCAACAAGAAAAGTGTCATTAAGGCCCCTTTTATGGTGATATGGCACAGATCCTTCCCATATTCAAAAGGGTTCATCCTTGTAATCTGGAGAACATTCTGACAAAGTTTCATGATAATTGGACCATATTTGTGGCCTCTAGAGCGTAAACATGACAATTGTTTTTAGGCCCCTTTTCCCATGATATAGCACAGATCCTTCCCTTTTTCAATAGGGTTTGTCCTTGTAACCTAGAGAACATTCTGACAAAGTTTCACGATGATTTGACCATATTTGTGGCCTCTAGAGCGTAAACAAAACAAGAGGCCCAAGAGGGCCTGTATCGCTCCACTGGCTTTAAAATCTATAGACTTTCATTAAATAAAGCTTACTTTAAATGAAAACATTAACACTCCAAAATCTTCTAAGACCTATTTAGTAATGAATAAATGGTTCTGGTTCATATTGCACCAAAATACTCAATCACACTGAACCTGCAACCCTTGACCAATCTCATTAAAACATAAGGTTCAGAAGATGTCGTTCAAAGATTTCGGGCTCAAAACAGGCCCCACCTGACATGCCCATATTTATGGACCAAACACTTGAACGATTAAAGTAAATAGTCACCCAAGAAACATTCTGGTAAAGTTTCATTGAAATTGGCTGAGTGGTTCCGGAGGAGATATTGTTCAAAGATTTTGGCCTCAATATAAGCCCTGCCCTGCCACACCCAAATTTATAGGCCTATCAAAATTAAGCAAATAATTTTTTAAAAGAGACATTCAAGGAACATTCTGGTAAAAGTTCATTGAAATCAGCCAAGTGGTTCAGGAGAAAATGTCATTTGAAAATTTGGGCTCAAAAAAGGCCCCACCCTGCCAAGCCCATATTTTTAGTCCAATCAAAATTTCTTGAAAAATTTAAGTAAAGGGTCACCCAAGGAACATTCTGTTAAAAATTCATTGAAATCGGCCCAGTGGTTCAGGAGGAGATGTCGTTCAAAGATTTCAGGCTCAAAATAGCCCCGCCCTGCCACGCCCGTATTTATGGTCCAATCAAAATTTCTTGAACAATTTAAGTAAAGGGTCACCCAAGAAACATTCTGATAAAGTTTCATTGAAATCAGCCCATTTGTTCAGGTGGAAATATTGTTCAAAGATTTCGGGCTCAAAATAATCCCGGCCCTGCCACGCCCATATTTGTGGACCAATCAAAATTTCTTGAACAATTTAAGTAAAGGGTCACCAAAGGAACATTCTGTTAAAGTTTCATTGAAATCGGCCCAGTGGTTCAGGAGGAGATGTCATTCAAAGATTTCGGGCTCAAAATAAGCCCCACCCTGCCACGCCCATATTTTTGGGCTTATCAGAATTTCTTGAACAATTTAAGTAAAGGGTCACCCAAGGAACATCCATGCCAAGTTTCATTGAAATCGGCCCAATGGTTTGGGAGGAGAAGATTTTTAAAGATTTCAAAGTGAAAAAATGCCACGCCCATATTTTGGGGCCAATCAAAATTCTTTGAACAATTTAAGAAGGGCCACCCAAGGATCATTTCTACCAAGTTTCGTTTAAATCCACCCATTGGTTTGGGAGGAGAAGATGTTTAAAGAAAAAGTTTACGCACAGACGCACGCAAGCACGGACGCACGACGGACACTAGGCCATGACAATAGCTCGCTGGCCTTTGGCCAGTGGAGCTAAAAATTGTCCTTTTGGCCCCTTTTCCCGTGATATGGCACATAATTCCCATATTCAATAGGGTTCATCCTTGTAACCTGCCAAACATTCAGACAAAGTTCCATGATGATTGGACCATATTTGTGGCCTCTAGAGTGTAAACAAGAAAACTGTCTTTTAGGCCCCTTTTCCTATGATATGGCATGGATCCTTCCCATATTCAATAGGGTTCATCCTTGTAACCTGGAGAACATTCTGACAAAGTTTCATGATGATTGGACCATATTTGTGGCCTCTAGAGTGTAAAAAAGAAAAATGTCAGATTCAGGTGAGCTAAAAAGAGATTAGGCAAACCAGAAGTCAGATTTCAAAACTTCTGTCATAGGCAGATAGATTGATTGTTATAGATTCAGAAAATTAGTAAAGTGAAAAGTATCAACCCTAGTCAGTCTACACAATCTGCTTTATTCACTTCAAAGGTAGCCCCTATACCTGTGACCAGTCACTTTTTTCTCTTTAGTCACAAACTGCTTCGGCAAACTTGGAGTAAAATCCAAATCAGTTTGACTGATTTTACAGATTTTCCAAATAAAAAGTTATCATCCAGCAGTGCTCGTGTTTCATATTGGGGAGTCATTGACTCCTCACCTAAGAAATTCTTGGGGTCAAATCTGCATTTAAAGGGGTCAAAATGACAGAAAAAGCAAACCATAGGTAAAATTTTGCATATTTAAGAGTCACTTTAACTGTTTCTTGAACTAATCTGAAACAAGTAATTAATGTGTTACACTTTAGAAAGTAATTTGTGAAACTCTTAGGTAAATAACCATGCTTTGATCCTTAGTTATTTCTCTCAAGGGGGGGGGGAGAAATTTCTAGGGGTCAAATTAAGATATTTTCAGTTGTTTGGGGGTCAAAACCCTGGTTTAAGGGTCAAACACAAGCTCTGTCCAAGGCCTAACTTGTTGCATCAAGTATAGGAGGTTTTTCTTTTTTGTGTGACTATCCATCATCCTTTAAGCCTATGGTCAAAATTGTTCATAGAGGTTTCAAAATGCTTGGTGGTAATTCCTGGCAACTTACTGGAAGCCTTTTACAAGATAAGATACAGTGGAGATAGATAAGATCACAACTAATGTGTATAAAAGCAATAATTTATTGACAGGAAAAGATGAACATTCCTTGTGACAGAATTATCGTTCTCAAGATCAAATCAACACATTTTGTTGAAAGACATTTCATTGAATTTGACATTTCACTAAAAAATTTGGAAGAATGTTAAAATTATCACCCACTTGAAATATTCAGTTGAAAAACTTTTAATTAAATCTTAAATTTCAAATTATTTGCACTAATTAAAGAAAAAGAAAAGAACAGTATACCTTGTGATCTATCTAACAGTTCTCTTAATCAGGATGAAGTTCTTTTGTCTCATTTTAAAAAACAAAACAAATAAACTTATGTCCTTTAATAAACAATTGCACCAATGAAATTTACGAAGATAAAAAAAAATATGTCAAACAATTACCATAAAAAAAAGCATCGGACGTTTATACAGCCATATAAAACAGTCAGGAACCATTTTTTGACAAGTTTTTTCTTGTTGTTGTTTTCAAACAAGAATATGTATATGAATCAGATAATTGACATTTTTACAAATATTCAATTTTAACAGTTCCTGGTATTTTCATGGCACAATTTGGTGGGTATCATCAAAACATACACTGTGAAAGTATCTCAAGATTCCAAAACTTTACTTAATCTGTATTTCTGTTTAGATTTTCATGTTAAACTTGATCTGAAAAGGTCTAGATTACAGAGGATAAAGCCAGTCTAAATTCTTTAAATCTCAATGAAACCCTATGTCATGGCTACTAATTGGACTTGTCTCAATGAAACAAATCCAATAAGTTCCCACAACTTGAGGTTTGTTCAAGAAAAATTAAATAACTTGAATTTAAAATCCAAATTACCCTTTTGTATGCGTTCTATATGTATTTTAACTTAAGCTCACACAGCAATTCATTATAGATGCCTTGCCATTGACACACAAAAGAAAAAAAAATTGCTAAGGAGCATGTTTATCTTTTCAAACGAAATGTCATATCAAGCAATCTATAATATTTGGTTTACCACATCTTTCAATTTGGGTCTGCACTTATTTTTTTCATCTAATTACAGGATAAAAGGGGAAATCAGATCTACATCCAAGTAATATTGGTGTAAAAATAACAATAATTAATGTCCTAAAGTACAAACAACACAGGGTAAACTCAACGAACCATTCATCTAAAAGATGTCCTCTATTACATATGATGTATATTGTGTAGTCCAATTTCATTTATAAACACAGTATGATATTATGTCGTGTGATATGCACTACAATTCTAAAATTGCTAAATTTGATCTGATGAAAAAAAATCTCAAAGGTGAAGTGACACCTATACAACAAATTGTAACAACATGCATAAAAATCGCATCAGTAATTGTAGATATATAGAAAGTTTATACAGATCTAATAAGCGTGTTTAGCGACAAACAATGATTGATCGGCAGCCGCACTCTTGATATCACCTTTATATTGACCCACAGCTGCAAGACCATTGGCCTGAAATGAAAGTGTTATAAAATTATGCCACTTAACAGACAATTTGATGGCTCAGCACAAAACAGTTGTAACTGCCTATAAACATATAGGCAGTTACAACTGTTTTGCACCAATCCATAGAATAAAGGGATCAACACTAGCACCAGTCCTCAGTCCTTTGAATTATAGGGAAGACTGGCAGTAGCTTCCATGTTACTGACCCAAAAGGTCTGTTGTGATTATTCAATATTATATCTACCCTGGCAGATGTGTCCGTATTATTTGCCGATTCCCATCACCAGTTTTCATTACCAAAAGAAAAATATTTGGGAAAAAGAAAGGATTGCTTAAAAAAAAAAATCTATATTCCAAAATATTGCTTTCCTTTAAGACTGACAATTATATTTCATTTTCATACTTTACATAACAACTGTTTAACCAATACAGTTACTAAGGAGAACCTAATTTTTGAAGGTAGGACCTGTAAGAGTAAGAACCAGTAGGTTTCTTAGGCTAGCATAGAAAACAAGGTTGCAAATTGACACAAGAAACACCAGGGGCCCGTTTTACTAAACGTCTTACGAAAAAAATGATCGTAAGTCAAAATCACAATGAGTAGCTGGTGTTTTCATTTATTGTTAGATTCTGCCTTGCAATATCTCATAAGAATCGTCTTTAGAAGACGATTCAAATGAGATGATGCATGGCAGAATTCCGTATTTAGTTACAATTATACAAGCATCGTTAATTTTCGACTTACGCAAAAAATGATCGTAAGATATTTAGTAAAACAGGCCCCAGTTGAACTGCTGGGTACCCCAGTATGAAAAACAACAAAGGGGAATTACTTAAAAGTTAAGCAAGGTTCTTGTGCACAGCACTTTATAATCAAAGGAGGAACATAACTGCCAATTTTCAACTCAATCAGACATTACGGGACAGAGCTATAGATGCTCTGGATAAAGAAGTGGACATCACCCAGCCCCCATTTGTGACAAATGAGTGAACTGACTCATTCAAATACTTAATACTGTAAAGAAAAAAGGTCCATGCCTTTGGTTAGATATGTCACAAGATGCAAGCCAAGGCCTTTTTAACCGCGAATACAATGAATACATTCTTCTAAAATATAACAGATTGAAAAAAATAGAGAAAAATTAATTTAATTTACCTTAGCACGAAGACATAACTCTTTCTGGGCGGCAGGTACATTTTCATCTTTACCACACCATGCCTTCAACACACTGGCTTGGAGAGCTCGTCCATAAGAGAAGGTGAGCGCCCATGGTTTCTTACCCTTGTATTCATTGATGGCACTCAAATTGATGGAAGCATCATCTTCAGACTGTCCACCAGACAAAAATGTGATTCCTGGAATGATATAAAATTTGATTAGTGCTGTCAGGTGGATTATCAAGATTTGATAATGGATCATCACCTAGTAATTCGTAATTGGGGGGGGGGGGGGGGGGGGGGGGTTGTTACCCTCGTCATGCTGAACCATGGATATCTCTGCCTGGGCAGGAGCTATAAACATAGATATTTGCAGGCTGAACATTATCTATGCCACCTGTTTTTCCTGTTTTGAAACTAGAAAAGTTTAAAAAAAATATTTTCAAAATAAATACAGACTCATATTTAGCTCATCCAGTACTTTGAGCACTTTGATTTTGTTGTAACTTTGTCTGATCTTTTATTCAGCAACACAGGTTTAAGGTCTCTAGTAAAGTTATTTGTTTGTTAATTTTCAACAATGTTTCAGTTATGTCCTGGCAGAAGATCACATAACAATGGATTCCTGGTGTTTCTTGGTACTACTGTTACATCCTTTTCTAGACTCCATAGGTATATGATTATCCTCTTATTGCATTGGTGGAAGACAAATGTTGGTAAGGACTTTTTGAAAAAAAAATATCATCATGCTAAATATGAATATGATGTTAGAGCAGAAATTCACTTTGATTTGGCAGGTATCAAATCATCTAAAATATTTGTGCCAATTTTTCTTGTGTTGTATAAGAATGAACATTTAATAAAACACTCAGTTTTTCAATATTTCTGAAAAAATTGCCTTTTTCAAGAAAACGAAAAATATTTGAACACTACTAATATGTTTTCTTGAAAAAGGCAATTTTTGCAGAAATATTGAAAAAAACTGAGTGTTTTATAAAATGTTTATTCTATTCCCTTTGGAATAATTTTGTGATATTGTAAAATAATTGTAAGAATGAGCCAAGAGTAAACAAGAGAACAATTATGCCCCCATAAGAGCAGGTCAATGGCATATTCTTTGTCAATCAACAAAGGGTAAAACTAAAAAAAATGATGAATAGAGTTATTGTTCTTGTGCATTGCACTTCTCCTCAATGAGATCTTACCACCTATGAAGGTTTATGATTCTAGCTTTCATACTTTTTGAGATATGCTCCAGACAAAAAAATGTCTATGGATGGACTATGGATGGACGGACATACAGACTGATGGACGGATGGACAGACTGATGACCAACAAGTGCAAAACCATAATACCCTAAGAAGGGGGGCATAATACAGGATTTTGTATCGTTGAAGCAAGGTATTTCTGACATGATTTTAACATCCAAACCTTACACAGCTTGAACCCATTCGGAATACCACTCAGCCAATCTCACGATCAACCTCGGATGAACATAGACGGGCTATTTCTAAAAATTACAGGAAACCCTTGGAAAAACTTGGAAAGTTAAAATGGCTTTAGCCCTCAAAACTGTGAGTAAAAACATTCGACGTCGCAAACGCTACTCGTTCAAGTCACTGACGTGAAACCATCGTATCCTAATATAAATATCTTTAGATTCTTAAATAACAGCTGAAAAAATCTTAATTTTTGAGAATGATTTGTCATTCTCAAAAATTAAGATTTTTCAGTGGTTATTTACTGTAAAAGATATAAATCTACAGTGCTAGTTTTTCTAACACTGTTTCCGCCTAACAAAATGCACGATTTTGTTACATACCCATCCGCCTTACATACATCTGAGGTCTGTTGCAGTTTACAGAAATGGCCGAGTGATGTTCCGAATGAGCTTGAACCCTATCACATACCTGGTACAGCTGGTGGGACTGCTCGACTGAGAGCTGTCACAGTAGCCTTAGCAATGTCCTCTGGAGTATATTTCTTTGTGCACTTCTGACCAGCGGTCACCATGTTAGGTTTGAGGAGAGTTCCTTCCAAAAATACATGGTGGTCAGCAAGAGCCTTGTATTGGAATGCAAGAACCTAGAGAGCAGACAAAAGAGAAATGTCAACAAGAGGTCCAGGAGGGCCTTATCGCTCCATTGGCACTTTCTGCTCAGAAATATCTATAGCAAGTGAGATTAAGCTGATTAAGAAATTATTTAAGCTAAGATCTAGTTTATTTATAAATAGTTTAGCCAAACTGGTCTAATTGAAGGCTTTGGAATATATTAAAACAACAAGATGAGTTTGTGAAACACGAATGCCCCCATTACGGCATTTTTTTTTCAAAGTTTGACCTTGACAGATGACCTTGACCTTGTCACATGACCTTGACTTTGGTTCCACCGGATGTTGATCATTGAGATCTATCATCATGCCAAATATTAGCTTTGTATCTTGAATAGGCTTGAAGATATTGGCAAGGTTAAGTTTTCAGGTTAAGTTTTCGGACAGACGGATGGACAGACGGACGGACAGACAGACAGACAGACAGGAGTAAATTAATATGCCCCTGATCTCTCGATGTGGGGGCATAAAAATAATTTTGAAAGGGTAACAAAATGATGGCATTTGAGTTTGTGAAAGTTAAATATAAATTCCAAACAGTGGTTTCAGAAAAGATGATTCTTTACATTTCATAATAATGCACCATTTTTTAGTGATATGAAGCCCATAGAGTCCATGTCATCTTCCTGATAAGAATTTAAAGAACAAATCTGAAAGTGTATATTCTAAGCATTATTCAAGCGAAGTTTGGTTGAATTCTGTAAAAGTACTTTCAGAGAAGAAGCAAGGGCGTAGCTCCCATTTTGCAAGTGCGTAAACGAAATAAATCCTCTTTTGAATTTTTTTTGGTGAATGATCATAACATGGAAACTACAGCTTATTTGAGCTGTAGTTTCCATGTTTTGATTATTCACTAACACTCAAATCATAAAAAGGCGAGTGGACGAATGATATTCATCTTTTATCACAGTCCAAATATCGCCCTTATCAGATATTTTCTTTGTTGGTCTCCTTCTGAGTGCCTATTTATTCAAAATCGTAGCTACGCCTATGAGAAGAGTTTTTTTCTCCCTATATTTCATCATATGGGACCATTTTTCAGTAACTGGACAGTATGTAGAGACCAAATCATCAGCCTGATCATAATTTAACAAACAAATCTGAAAGCAAGCTATTTTCAACAAAAAAGTCTTTGGCCCAGGGCCACCCATTTTATTTAAGCTCTAATTGTTAGTTTGACAACCTATGAAGGCATGAGGTCTTCTATTTCAGACAATGTAAACCCAAAGCGCCAATTGGTTTCTGAGAATGTAAGAAAACAACTGACGTATAATGGACAAAGGGCTATCACAATGGCTCGTTGTCCAACTTTGTGCTTGGCTGAGCTTGACTGAGACAACACTGAGACCTTTCCATAAATTGGAAAGTGCCTCAGTCTAAAGTGTGGCAATTTTTAAGGTAAAGTGGCTTCTGATTGATATGTTTAAAAAAAGAAAAAATTTTCTAATGCTTTCTGAAACATTTATGGAGATCTTTTTGGACATATAATTTGATGACAAAACGCAGTGATTAATCACTGCTTTTCATTATCAAGTTTTAATATGGCCAGCTTAAATCTTTTATTGAGTTTGTTTTACTCAAAGACATCTTGATCTTTGTGACGTCATATAAACCCACATGCCAAATGATGGTCTTTCATGTTAGTGCCATTGTTATTCCTTTAAAGTCTGTTCCGTAGAATCGTCAAGGGTTCCTGATAAGGGCGAACTGATAAAAGTTAAAGTCTGGTTACCTGTTCTGTTACTTTCTGTGCTGTTTCTAAGTCATGTTCTCCATCTGGTAACACTTCTGGCTCAACTATGGGAACCAGCCCATTCTAAATATAGACAAAAACACAAATACCTGTATAAAAACAGTACAGCCGTTGCACATAAAAACTCATCCAAGATTTCTATGTCCAAAAGGGTTTGAATTCCACTAAATTCAATATCTGACTAATGAATTGTTGACTAGAGGCTGATATTATGGTCAAAGAAACTTGTTCAAAGATTCAAAGCAATAGCTTTAGTTTAAACAGAGATATAACACACTTGCAGGTATAAACTTAACCAAAGCATTTCTGTGATGCCAACACCTGGCTGACAGGAATAGAACCCCTATTCTACCAATAGTCAAGCTATATAGCACAATAGAATTTTCCATCCAAATAAGGTCCAATCACTGCCTGTTGACAAATAGAAGCATATAAGAGGTTGGTGTTCTCAATCATGGCCTGGTACTAGGGATTGTAAGGTTCAATCTTCAGAACACATCCCCATTTAGGATGACAAAACTGTGTAATCTGATTGAAAATTATACCTTGCTTTGCATGAACACTTCTATGCAAAGCAGAGTATAATTTGCAATTTGAATGCATGCCAGGTAACCAAGGCACAATAGAATTTTCCATCCAAAAAAGTTTCTGTCCCTACCTGTTGACAAATAGAAGCATATCTAGCGAGGACATTGGCATTCTCAATCATAGCCTGGTATGAGGGATTGTAAGGTCCAATCTTTAGAACACATCTCCATTTGGCAAACTGAGCCCCATCTTTCTTATACTGGGCACATCTCTCAGACAATCCATCAAGACCTGAGTAATACAGTTATGATTTGTTTGTTTGTTTGAATGGGGTTTTACACTGCTTTTAATAGACCTTCAAATCGCAGTGACTGAAGCACCTACGAATGTATTCCAGGTATATCTCACACCAGCACTTAGATTACATTCTTTCCTAGCCTCCAACAGCTATCCCACATACGTCCATGATTATCAACCCATTGGTGGGAGACAAAAAGGTTAGAAAGGATGAGTGCCATTGAAAATAAAATACAGCTATGAGATATTCAAAATTTATATATATTGTATACCAGTACAATATACATACACGAACCTGTTTAATCCTGAACAAAATCCAGTTATAACCCTCAAAACATTTCTTTCAAGGTATCATTTTTTACACACAATTTTTCGAGTGCTGAATCTTATCACAATTTGTTCAACAGTCACTGTTTTCTTGATTCCTTAATAGAGATTTTTTTTAAAAATAAAAAATAAGCACTAATACAATATATTTCTAAGTTATAATTGGGCCTGCCTTTTGACCTAAAATGTTAACCATTGTCATGCTGAATAAAAATCTTAGTAAAATTATATTCAAATCAAAGAGCTGAAAGCACTGGATGGACAAATTCTTTGTCATATTTTATTTTGAGAATTTATTTATTTGACCTTTTTAGGGCTTATAAATAGAAATCAGGTGGTGTTAACTTAGATCAGACTGCGCCTTTGAGCAGTCTAATCTTTGTCTATACTTCCTGCCAAAACAGTAATATTCCATGGTTCAGCATGGTTAATAGATTACCTTGAGTTGTACATTCATCATCTGTACCAGCAAGGGGGACAACTCCTTTGTCCACTTTAATTCCGGGTAAAATACCACGGCTCTGGAGAACCTTAACAAAAGGAGTACCTGAAATTCAAAAACAAATACATGTGTAATTTAATATATGTTGTGTCCATGTAGATTTGTGCACTCTGATTGACTAAAAAATGGTTTTATACCCCAAGTAAGACACATTTTAGTATGTGATTTTTTTTAAGATTCTGCAAAAAGTAGCCCTTAAAAAAAATCATATTTATTGTTGAGAAATGTTTTTGGTTTTTTTGCTTAAAATGATATTCAACAAAATGTATAAAAAATGAGGATAGTATTTGTTGTTTTTATTGATGTATGAAACTATATTATAATTGTACTGATGATTATTCCATGTGCATATTGTTATCAAGTCTTTACTTTCATACCAAAATGAAAACAACAAAAACTCTTTTTTACCACTTTAGTATCTTTTACAACTGTATGTATTTTGAATAGGCATTTCCGGGTTATGAAGGGATACAGAGTTTTCTCATTTGTCCTTGGACAAGGTGACAAGAAAAATTTCATCTGTCAGACTTGAAAGAAATGGTTGACATTTTTTTTTGGAAATAATATGCTAAAGAAAATGGAATTTAGAAAAGATTGAAAGAAAAGGTGAAAATCACACTATAACAAGTGTAACTCCTTTCCACTAAATACTTTTTAACCTATCAGTATTGAGCGCTTCCTTTTCATTTATATATAATTTTTTTTCATTGTTGTCTGTGTCTTCTTTCAATTTTGAGTCGGCAAAGAACTATGCTCAAGAACCATTCTTATGAATTGATATTCATTGCTTATTCCATAGCAAAACTAAAATTATGAGTTATTCCTCAAAATACTTCTGTTTCACAGGGAAAATTGACTTTGGAGGTACAGATAAGCTTTAAGAGAGCGTAAAGCCAATCTAAAATCTTTATATTCTCGAAGAAACCGTATGTTTTAGTTACTAATTTGAATCGTCTTGCAGACATGATCCCAATGAGTACCAATAACAGAGTATTTGTGTCATAATAATTGAAATATTTCAGTCTAAAATCCAAAATATCATCTTCCATCTGTAGCACTGGACTTGTTCCCTTGCAAAACTGGAAGGACTTGAGGGCCTGATTTAATAGCTCCACAGGTATGATATAATTAGAAAAGAATTTAAGTGTTTTTCTCCCTTTTTCCAAAAGCAATGACATACTGAAATATTTCTGTCAAAAAAATAATCAGAGTTGGTAAAGCTGAAGTTACATCCTATAATAGAAAAAATTGATATTAAACAAAATTAAAAAGTCATAATTACTTCCCTTAATAGAAATATTTGATATTAAACAAAATTTCTCTTTGCAATCATCAACCAAATAAGACTCACCATCCTTTGTTTTCTGGTAGAACGTCTCGTGAAACATGATGACTCCACTGATGTTATCAGCAATGGCAGCCTCGGTGGTAAAGAGTAGTTCTCTATAACGTCTCCTGTTTTCTTCAGTATTTTCGACATTGATGGGTCCTAGACGCTTTCCCATTGATCCTGAAAATTTTTCAGTGCTTTGCAGTACATTATACAGTAAAAATTTATTCAGCAACCATAAAGCTAACCACGAAATATTGCTAAAGAGAAATTCTCTTGTTATGAAAGAACTGTCCTCAATCGAAGTACATGTGTATAGCTGAAAAATATCCGTTGTGAGCCAGCCTCAAACCCACCAGGACAACAATATTCAAATATTTTGTTTTACAAGTCCAATGCTGTACCACTGAGCCAAAGAAGATCTTCCCTGACGCAGTTGTCAGGCATTGTATTTTAACCAACAAAGCTATACAGGACAGTGGTGAGAGGTATCCCATAACACTCTTCTTGAATGATCACTTGACATATATTTCTTGAAAATCAAAAGGCAATTTTCAAAGCATAATTATAAAACAACTCTCATCTTAACCTATATCATTCTAAAACAGAATATTGTTTAAAACAGGATTTCTTAAATTTCAGCCAGTCGGAATAATTTAAAAGCAGGCAGTGTACTCGGATTAGATCATACTGCATATCAACGGTTTATGTAGCAGTTCTGTTAAAAAATATGATATGCATGCTGAATTTCAGAAAAGCCGTCCAGAAGACCTTCTTCTGAAGTTAAGGAGAAATTTGGCAGGTTCTTTCTAATGCTTGTTTAATTGTCAATGATCAAGGCATTTAGGAAGCACACTTAGATTATTATTTTGGCAAATAAATTTAAAGAAATCTTTTTCCATGATAATGGCATTTTAGATAGCCATCATAGGGGATTTTTTTCTGAGATAGAAGAAAAAAGTATTTTTTTAAAAGGGGAATTAGCACAAAAAAAGGCTTACCAAATAACGCTAAGAAGGTCACATGGGAAGGAACTCAACATTGTGTAAAACTCATTCAAATCAATTCATACAAGTAGAAAAAATGTATTTTAGCATTATTATTTTATTAACATACCTGTGGATTCGTCAGCTGCCAAGATTCCCTTTCCAGGCGCCACAATCTGGTTGGCAATGCCGCGCAGTTCATCTTCCTGCTCTTTGGTCAAATACTTGAAGTATTCTGGCATATTGGATACTGTTAGTGGAACCTAGGAAACTGTGTGGAAAAAAGCATAAATAAATTTCAGTCCAAAACAAAAATCTTAATCCATATCCACAGCTACAGAAAGAGGGGGTGTTTTGGATTTCAAATTAAATGCAGGGTTTGACACTAAGGGGAGTCGGGGAGTCCAAGACTTCCTGTTTACTCGTTTGGACTCCTTATTTCAAATAGAAGGAGTCCAACGAACTCCAAGGATCATAAGAGAATATTTGAAAAACAAATGTACAGAACAGTGTCCTTTCTAACACTTGTCGAAACTGTAGATCTTTTCACTACAAAAATTTGCTTGCATCCAGTAGTGTTTTGAGAAAAAAAATCTTCTTTGGAAGAACATTGTGGAAAGGAAAAAATTGCTTATAAAAAGCAATTTCTTCTTTTTCATAATGATCTATCATTATGAAAATTCAGACTCCTAACTTTGAGCTTGGACTCCTTGATTTCATGTGTTAGGAGTCCAATTGACTCCTTTATTTCTGGAGTTAGTGTCAACAACACACAAATGCACAAATGCTATATTGTGAATAGTCATTGAAATCATCCCTAAGAGATGATTCAAATTAAATACCCACAACATAGGGTTTAAATGAGAAATGAAGATTTTAAACTGGCAATACCCCCCTCTTATTTGTGCTTATTTCACTGGAAATTATAGTACCAAGTCCGAGCCCTTTATTCGAAAAACCTACATCCATTAAAACCTTGGTGCTGACAGTAAATTAAAATGCTACTTTGCAATCATTACTCTTGAAATATGAAGGTTTGAAAATTCATAGATGTTCGTGACAAATAGCTGTTTTTAAGTACCTATAACTTGAGAGGTGACTTTAAATTCTGATTCATTCAACAAATATTCAATGATTATCATTCTTTGTATGGTGTTGTATGATGTAATTTGACTTCCTTATTTCTTCACTGTGAATCACATAATCTTTAAGGTAGTTTCATCAGTTAAGTGGGTAGTTGAAATAACATTTCATCAGTTAAAATAGTGGGTAGTTGAAATGGCTTACAGTCAACTCGCTCCTCATTCAACTCGTTCCTCAGTCAACTCGTAGCGTTTTTGGTCAACTCGTTCCCCAAAATTGGTCAACTCGTTCCCCAATCGATTTTTCCTCGGTCAACTCGTTCCCCGATAATAATCATATCTATTTGAAATAATATTATATTCTTTTTCTTTTGAATGGTTAAAGTAATCAAAATAAGATATTTTGATAATGTCTTTTAAAAAACAATGCAAAATTTATGATAGCTACCCTTTAAACTAAAATTATAAGACTGATTTAACCCTCCGATATTTCCCGGAAAACTGATTGAATATTAGCTGAAAATTTATATATAAAAAAGAATACTGGTTTTAAGAACATGTATATTAAAATTAATGGCAAAACGCAAAAAATGTAATCATTTTTTATGAATCATATATTTCTTTTTTTCAAAATGTTTGGTTGTCAGGCAAGACACAAGACGAAAAACAAAGATAGAAAACATTATAAAGATACTGTTGGATTTAGCAAAGAATATAAAACTTTAAGAAATTTTGTAAAGACACACTGTTTATAGTAATTAAAATCAATCAATCAATCAATCTTAAGATAATTAGGGATGTATTCAAAGTTGTCTTTTGTAATTGAAAGTCATTTAGACTTTGTTATTAATGGTGTGAATAAGATTATAGTATCAATTACCATTAATGTTTTGCCGCTGGTTTTTTGCAACAAAGCCATTGAATATTGTCATGATGAAAATATATGATACGTTCTCCAGGAAAGTTAGTTGTTAATTGCCAATCAAAAGAAAATATTGTTTCCCCAAATTAAATTCATGTCTGTCTATCTATCTGCCTGTCTATAGCGCATAACGCAAATGTAACTAAGTAACGTGACGTCATTTAGACAGATTTTCTGAAGAGCAGATCCTATGTTTTATTTGAAAAAAGTCCGGATTCAGTATGACAAGCGTTAAATTAAAAAAGAAATTTATCATAACCACACCAAAAACCCATATCTAACCCCATTTTAGGACACTTTTACATATAAGACATTTGATATTAAATTTTCGTTTCCTTTGGTTTCTTGATTTAAAAATATATTTTCTGGTAATTTGTTAAAGGGCTAATTAATGGAAGACAAATCGATTTTCCATATAAATATTAAAAAAAGAAAAATAAAAAAAAAACATTCCTAACTTATTACAATAAACTCCGTTGAAATCTCCAGTCAAATGCGAGATTTACTCTAATGTATCTTTGTTGAAAAAATATATTCTGGTAGTATGATAAAGGGCTAATTAAATGCCGGATATCGATTTTCAATAAATAATATTAAAACTGCAATAGAATAACATTCCGATTTTTTTGTACAAAAAACGTCCGTTGAAATATACATGGAAAATGAGATAATTTTTGGGAAACGAGTTGACCGAGGAAAAATCGATTGGGGATCGAGTTGACCAATTTTGGGGAACGAGTTGACCAAAATCGCCACGAGTTGACTGGCACCTGTTGAAATAACAATCTAAACTTTAAAAAAATCCTTTTTAGCATTACCCAATGCCATGAGAACTAACTTAAATCATCCAGAAAAGACAGAACTTTCAATAACAAAAGATAAAAAGTTAAAACAAAGAATGATTTTTTTTTTTTAGATCCATTCTATGTGTCAAGGCTACTTGTTTTAAGCCAATGCAAAAGCATCTTCCTTTCCTTATTAAGACTTATTGAACCACTTAAAAATCTAAATCTAAAAAACAATAAATCTTAAAAATCTTAATGATATTCTTAAGAATCTTAACCTAAGAAACACACCTCAGATAAGCACTATGCTGTGAAGGTAGCAAGCAATAACGGTTCACAGTCAACTCGGCCTGTGAATAACTCGACCCGTCAACTCGGCCTGTTTATGTTAGGTTAATGTATGACGATGCAATGAAAATATTTTGGGGATCTTATGTGCTTTTTTAAGATTAATGATCACTCGTTAAAAAGATTTTTTAAATAATAATAATCTTATTTTACTATTATATGATGGCAATTGTGTAAATATGAGATAAAATAGACATAATTAAGTACTTAATTCACCTTTTATTCAAATTTATTTTTCAAATTATTTTTTTTCTAAGCAAAACAGAAGATGACAAGTTATATGCGTATTGCAATCATTGATTAACTATCTGATAAGTGTGCTTATATATCCGTTTACTAGGCTAAACACTATATAAGTTATATACAGGCTGAGTTGACGGGCCGAGTTTTACACAGGCCGAGTTTTATGCGGGCCGAGTTTTTAACAGGCCGAGTTGACGGGACACCAGCAATAACAAACCTGCAACCTTTAAATCAAAAACCTGTACAGCCTATGCAGCCTATACAACAGTATAAAGAAATTTAAATCCTGATCATGTGAAGTATATCTAGCTCTCCTTGAAAGTTTACTTTCGTCAAGGTGAATCCAGACAGACTGTCTAATTCATGCATCCCTGAGTCAAGGTCAATCCGGATATAAGAAACTCTTAAATTGTTGTAAAAATATGCCGTAGACAAGCAAGACATGAGTGTTTTGTAAATATGAACTAATTCTTCACTACTAGAAATAAATTACAAACAATAAGATCGAACAAGAAACGATAATCTTACCAGGAAAAATTATTTCAGAAAATTACTGATGAATTTCCAAGGCTGCTGTCAAATCGATCAATGTCAAGGTCAACTTCAATACAAAGGGAAGTAACTTCGGTTTCCTAATGGGAACAACAACAACAAAGACGGGTGTCTGAAATATATTTTCAAAATCCTTTGCCTGGGTACTTGTGTTATTATGCTTAGTACCTTCTTTATTTACTATATATGTTATTTTAAGATTACTATATATGTTATTTTAAGAATATCTTATTTTTGTGACTTTGGTTTTGAATATTTCGATTCGACACCAGATTCTATCGAACCCTTTGCCTGTTTCTTTTCCCTTCTTTTCGGTTTGACTCCTTAAGATTACTTAATTCATACACTCAATTGTTACGACATGTCCCGTTATTTGTATATTTTACAGTTTCAGATTTCAAATTATTCATATTTACTGAAGCTGTTTTCTATACTGCAGGTTTATTTTGCATCATCTATATTTGGAGAGGTTCACAGGCATCTTGGCCAGTGAATAACTTTGTCCGTCAACTCGGCCTGTTAACTCGGCCCGTCAACTCAGCCTATTTATATATATTTTATAGGTACATATAATGCAATGTAAATAATGTTGGGGACCTTGTGTGCTTTTTTTAGATTGATAATCACTCGTTAAAAAGGTTTTTAATGACAATAATCTTATTTCACTGAATTATATGGCATTTGTGTAAATATGAGATAAAGTAGACATAATTAAATACTTAATTCACCTTTCATTTTAATTTATTATTCATTTTGATAAATTATCTGATAACTGTGATAGCAAGCCGTCATAGCGCAGTTGGTAGCGCTTCGGACTGTCAATCTAGAGGTCCTGGGTTGGAATCCCGACGGCGGCACTCATTCTTTCCGACTATTTGTCTCTCACCAATGGGTTGATATTCGTAGACCTATTTGAGATAGTAGCTGGAGGCTAGGAAAGAGTCTGATGGTTGTACTGGTGAGAGAAATACCAGGAATCCATTGTTAGGTGCGCCAGCCGTCGCGATATAACTGAAATAATGTTGAAAGCGGCGTTAAATTCCATTCAATCAATCAACCTGATAACTGTGCTTATATATCCGTTAAGTAGGCTAAACACTATACAAGTTATATACAGGCGGAGTTTACGGGCCTAGTTTAACACGGGACAAGTTTTTATGCGGGCCAAGTTTTTAACAGGCCGAGTTGACAGGACACCTTTGGAAAAACCCTTGAAGAAGTACATTCAGGTCATCGGATGTCTGTTATGGTCCATATTTTGTTAACCTTTTACCCATTCTTTTTTGTTTTAAATAAAAAGCAGTGAGATCTGTATCTGTATGTGTACGTTGTAGAATCCTTAAAAGGCTTTTATACAACGGAAATGTGTGTTGCCATATTACTGGCTCTCATTTTTTAGGGCCGTCTTAAAGGCCGCTAATGAGCCTGCATGCACAGTTGCATTTGGCAGGGGATTCCACTGGATAGTGGTGTTTACAAAGAATGAGTACTTGTATTGTGGTGTTTTTGCTGCGCGTATGACAAGACTTCTTGTGTTGTTGCAAACATTTTTTCCGACTATGTTTGTGCAGATGTGATCAGTGTATTTCTTTGTTCTAATTGACCTTTTTGGCTTTTGGTATGTGAGGAATTTTGATGCAGGCAGGGACGGTACTAACCCCTCAACCACCTTGTACATTAGAACAATTCGCAGATTTTTTCTTCTTTCTTCTAGGGGCTCAAGTTCCAGTTCTTTTTTGAAGCGATGAATAGTTCCTGGCTCTCTATTTCTATAGTTGTTTTTAATGAATCGTATAGCTTTGTTTTGGATTTTCTCCAGTTTATCTATGTCTGATTGTTGGTAGGGGTCCCAAATTGTTGTTCCATATTCCATGATAGATCTTACTAATGTTATGTATGCCGTTTTCCTGCATGATTCTGGTACTTTCTTTAGGTTCCTTTTTAGTAATCTAAGGCTAGAGTTGGCTTTGTTTGAGACAATTTTGATATGCTTGTTCCATTTTAGATCGTTAGAGATTTGTAGTCCGGATTGTCCTGTACTTCTTGAAGAATGTGATTATTTAGTTCATAGAATTTAGATGATTCTGATTGATTGACATTATGTAGCACTTTTTGGCATTGAATCTCATTCCCCATTTATCTGCCCAAGCTTCTAAGTTTTTTAAGTCATTTTGAAGTTTTGTATGATCTTCATTATTCTTGATGGTTCGATACAGGAGGCAATCATCTGCAAAGAGTCTCACTGATGATGTGACTTCATCTGGGAGGTCATTTATGTGACATAAAAACATCAGCGGGCCTAATACAGTTCCTTGAGGTACACCCGAGTCTACTGTTGTTTCTTCTGAGAACTCCCCATCCACTACTGTTCTCATTGTTTTTTTTGTTAAGAAGTTTGATAGCCACTTGTGAATGTTTCCATGAATTCCATATTGGTAGAGATTGTGTAATAATTTATCATGTGGGACTGTATCAAGAGCTTTCGAAAAATCTAGGATAGCCACATCAACTTGGTTGCCTTTGTCATTTTCAGATAAGAAGTCATTTATTGTTATCAGTTGGGTATCACATGCATATCCTGATCTATATCCATGGTTTGAGGTCTGTAAGAATTTGGTTTTGTTCGAGATGTTTAAGCAAATGTCTACAGATGATGTGTTCAAGTATCTTACAAGGAACTGATGTAAGGGATACTGGTCTGTAATTTTCTGCCAGATGTTTATCTCCCTTCTTGAAAATGCTTGAGATATTTGCATTCCTCAAGTCTTTGGGTAACTCTCCTGTGTCAAGGGATTTCTGCATTATGATCTGCAGAGATGGGGCTAGTTCTTTAGCACATTCCTTGAGAATTTGTTTGGTATTTGGTCTGGTCCTGATGCCTTATTTGTATTTATTTTCATTAAGAGTTTATATAGGCCATATTCGTTTATGATGATTGGTTCAATTGTTGTTTTAGCCTTCAGTCTTGTTGTAGGAAGATCTCCTTGAAATGTGGTTTAGTAAATACAGATTTGAAAATTTGCTTAAGGAGGATTTCAGCCTTTCCTATGCTGTCAGTCACTAGTTTTGTCCCTTCTTTAAGTGGGACAATTCAACCTGATTCTTGTTTTTTGGATTTGATGTATTTCCAGAAAGGTTTATGATTGTTAGTTTCTAGGCCTTCTATAATATTTCTGTTGACATATTCCCATTCAGCCCTACAGAAGTGTTTTTTGCAGGTTGTTTTTAAAAGCTCTATAGTTGTTCCATTTGTAAGTCTTTTTTGCTTGTTAGCTCCACTGGCTGAAAGCCACTGGGGCTATTGTCATGGCGTTGTGTCCGTTGTGCGTCCGTCCGTCCATCCGTCTGTCCGTCTGTGCGTCCGGTTGTAAACTTTTTCTTTAAAAATCTTCTCCTCAGAAACTACTGGATGAATTTCAACCAAACTTCACAGGAATGATCCTTGGGTGACCCTCTTTCAAATTGTTCAAGAAATTTTGATCCAATGAAAAACATGGATTTAATGGGCGTGGCTAAATTCCAAATATGGTAAAAAGTGAATTTTCTCAGAATCTGATTGATGGATACCAATTAAATTTTACATGAATGATCCTTGGGTGACCCTTTATCAGTCTACCAAAAATCATTGTGATCGGATGAAAAATATGCATTTTATGGCGGAGGTCATTTCTCTAAATGTTATATAGTGGAAACTTTGAAAATCATTTTCTCAGAATGTAACTGATGGATATCAACCAAATTTCTCTGGAATGATCCTTGAGTGACCCTTTGTCAGTCTACAAAAAATCATTGTGATCAGATGGAATATATGCATTTTATGGGTGGAGGCCAATTCTCTATATCTTATATAGTGGAAACTTTGAAAATCATTTTCTCAGAACTAATGGATATCAACCAAATTTCACTGGAATGAACCTTGAGTGACCCTTGGTCAGTCTACCAAAAAGTATTGTGATTGGATGAAAAATTTGTATTTTATGGGTGGAGGTCATTTCATTATATATTATATACAGTGGAAACTTTGAAAATAATTTTCTCAGAAAGTAACTGATGGATATCAAACTTCATTAGTATGATCCTTGGATGGCCCATTATCATGCAGCCAAAAATTATTGTCATTGGATGAAAAATACCGGTATGTATTTTATGGGCGGAGGTCATTTCTCTTTATGTTATAAAGTGGAAACTTTGAAAATCATTTCAACATCAGTAGAACCCAAAATATCTAAAAATCTAGTCAAAACTTATATTTGCTATTACAAGAATTTCAAGCCTGTGGAGCGACTCAAGCCATTCATAGCTTTCTAGTTGTAAGATGTTGTGTTGTATCCCAAGAGATTGACACATATGTTTCAATTTGAAATGTAAGTTAAATATGTATGTGTAGGATTATCTGAATGGGTTCATTCTCTAGAACAATGGAAAAAGGGAGATAATATTTCTAAGATATACTGTTCAATATGTTACATGATTATTTCCCTTTCACATCTGTTAATACTGATACAAGTTTATTAATAAGGAGCCCTCTTTTGCCAGTCATTTCAATAAACCGAAAATTAGATATTAATGAAAAATTCTTTGAATAAGATCTTTTTATTAGAAGTTTGTTATTCCCTATGAATGCTTCTTACTGTAATTGGCAGACTTCTTAGTAGTCTGCTTCAATTTGTTGGAACTTGGATCCAACAAAACCAAAATTGTCCAGTTATAGATGAAACAAATTTTATGTCACTGTTTCAAGTTAGATAATGGTGATACTCTTTTGCGTTGGTTGCATCAACTCACGACTCATGACTTTCTATTCCCATTCAAGAAGAAAGAGTAAAGTTGTTGACTCTTTAGCACTATCGAACCTAAACTGTTGAATCAATTACAATTATAAATTTCTATTTTGAATACAATGTATCTCTTTCTCTAAAGCAGAGATGCTAAAGCCAGCCCTTAATGGCCTCTTGTAAGCTCACAACAAACAAGTGCATGTCGTATTGCGATGCAATACAGGAGTCCCCCACCGGATAACAAAAAATCCTCTCTTATAATATATCTCCTACTTACTAGATCTATAACTGTAAAAGTTTAAAGTTGCTAGCACTTATAGTTTAGGAGATATGATCCGGACAAGAATGTAAGACTAAAAACAATAAAGGGCAATAACTCAAAAAGTGGACATGGCAGAGTAACAGTTCTTGTACATGACACTTGTCCTCGATAAGATCTATCAGTGTACAAAGTTTGAAGTTGCTAGCACTTATGGTTTAGGAGATATGATCCGGACAAAAATGTAATGGAAAAAACAACAAAGGGCAATAACTCAAAAAGTGGGCGTGGCAGAGTTATGGATCTTGCACATTACACTTTGCCTCAATGAGATCTATAAGTGTACCAAGTTTGAAGTTGCTAGCACTTATAGTTTAGGAGATATGTTCCGGACAAGAATGAAAGGGTAAAAACAACAAAGGGCAATAACTCAAAAAGTGGGCTTGGCAGAGTAACGGTTCTTGAACATGACACTTCTCCTCAATGAGATCTATAAGTGTACAAAGTTTGAAGTTGCTAGCACTCATAGTTTAGGAGATATGATCCGGACAAGACTGTAAGGGTCAAAACAACAAAGGGCAATAACTCAAAAAGTGGGTGTGGCAGAGTTATGGGTTTTGAACATGACACTTTGCCTCAATGAGATCTATAAATGAGCAAAGTTTGAAGTTGCTAGCACACATAGTTTAAGAGATATGTTCCGGACAAGAATGTAAGGGTAAAAACAACAAAGGGCAATAACTCAAAAAGTGGGCGTGACAGAGTAACAGTTCTTGAACATGACACTTCTCCTCAATGAGATCTATAAGTGTACAAAGTTTGAAGTTGCTAGCACTTATAGTTTAGGAGATATGATCCGGACAAGAATGTTAGGGTAAAAACAACAAAGGGCAATAACTCAAAAACTTGGTGTTGCAGAGTTATGGATCTTGAACATGACACTTTGCCTCAATGAGATCTATAAGTGTACAAAGTTTGAAGTTGCTAGCACACATAGTTTAGGAGATATGTTCCGGACAAGAATGTAAGGGTAAAAACAACAAAGGGCAATAACTCAAAAAGTGGGCGTGGCAGAGTTATGGATCTTTAACATGACACGTCTCCTCAATGAGATCTATAAGTGTACAAAGTTTGAAGATGCTAGCACACATAGTTTAGGAGATATGTTCCAGACAAGAATGTAAGGGTAAAAACAATAAAGGGCAATAACTCAAAAAGTGGGCGTGGCAGAGTAACGGTTCTTGAACATGACACTTCTCCTCAATGAGATCTATAAGTGTACCAAGTTTGAAGTTGCTAGCACATATGGTTTAGAAGATATAGCCCGGACAAAAGCGTGACGGACGGACGGACGGACAGACGGACGGACGGAATCGAGCAAACCTATAGTCCCCCAACCGGTAACCGGTGGGGGACTAATAATTTCCGTGCCTGATGTCAGTTCACATATGGTACCATTTTTTTTTTCAGAGATATATTTATTACCATCACCATGTCTGGTGGAATGAAAAGCCACACAATGAATGTACAACTGACTGGTAAAAACATCCTGACATTGGATGAGCTGGAATTTTATGAACTGGCACAACTAGCTGGGGTAAACATGGAACCTACCATATTCAAGTAAGTTAATGACGACCCTTTTCCTATTTAACCCTTGTCATGCTGAATGAATTTTTGCCATTTTCTTTTTCAAAATCAAAGGGCAAAACACACTAAAAGCACCAACTGTAGGTCAATTTTTATTTGAAAAACTAAATCTATTGAAAATTCTGATTGAAAGTGGGAAACAGATGGTGAAGACTAACATCAGACTGCACATATATGCAGGCTGATGTTTGTCTATAGCTTCTGCCAAAGCAGGAATATTCTGGGTTCAGCATGACAAGAGTTAACTTGGCTGTTTTAGGACAAAACCTGAGGTACTGCTATAGCCTTGGCATCGGTTGTCGTTTTGTGAAAACTTTCACATTTAGTGATATCTCTACTGAAGGCATTCACTTGAAACTTTGCACACATAAATACTATCAAAAAGGCAATCTGTACTATCAAGGAGGATAACTTTAGCTAGCTCTTAGTCTTCTGTTTTTCGACAAAAACACAATGTTCTGCTATAGCCCTAGCATTAGGCTACATTTGCAGTGACGTTTCTGGGAAAACTAGCAATTTGTGAAATCTCTGGTATTACAAAAGCATTCACTTAAAACTTGGCCCACAAGTGGCACACATTTCCATAATTAAAAAAGAAATCTTTACTATCAAGGGTGATAGCTTCTTGTACATTGAGTGATATATGCCCCTTTTAATCCCCTGCCATGGTAAAGGCTTACATGCAGGGTTTGACTTTGACACCAACTTCATTTTTCCACAGGCCTTTAGGACCAGCTGTTTCAAACTTTCACAGGTCCTCCTCTCTTAGTACAGGTCCTCCAGATTTATCTTAGCACTTGCGAAATTTGACCTCAACACATTACTCAAGTAATACAAAGTGTGGTGTCCATGGTCTAGAGGTAGAATGTCAGCCTCTTGACCCAAAGGTCTTGAGTTCACTTCCCGGGAGCGGCTATTGATCTTGGTTCTCACATTGGCCCACACATTCGGCGCTAGTACTGGTGAATTTTCCAGGAAGCAGAATCAAGGGGGCTTAATCTAAGTTGTGAAAAATTGTTTCCCAATTGATGTAAAATAAAAAGGTTTAAATCAAGTAATACATATAGTGTTGTACGTGTGGAAATTTCAGACATTAGGAAAACAGTGTGGAAAAAGAAGAAATTGCTTGATACAAGCAATTTCTTCTTTTCCCACAGAGTTTTCCCTTTATCTTATGAGATTTATACTCACAACTTACGGTGTGACTTTCATGATTTTTAAGAATTAAAGGCAATGACTAATAAAAATCCACAGGCCAGAAGGTCCTGCAGCATAGATTGTGCCAGTCCTAACCAAAAATTACAGGCCTCGGGCCTTGGGACTGGTGTTTAGTGTCAACTCCTGATACATGTATAGAGTAACCTCAGTTCACGAGTGACTAAGTGGATGTGTTTGTCCCATCCTTGTCTGGAGCATATCTTCTACATTCATGCATGTCATTCGGAACACCACTCAGCCAATCTCATGATCAACCTCGGATGTGCATAGACAGGCAATTTTTAAAAATTACGGGAAAATCATGGAATAGCTCGATGACATCGGTTTAAATGGCGTTAACCCTTGAAACTTTGAGTGAAAAGGCTTACATTGCCAACAATACTCGTTTTAGTCACTGACGCCAAACCACGGCATCCTTATGTAAATATCTTTTGATTATTAAATAATGACTGAAAAATCTTAATTTTTGAGAATGTCATGCTCAAAAATTAAGATTTTTCAGCCATTATTTACTGTAAAAGATATAAATGTAAAAGAAAGCCCCAATTGTTTCCATGCTTATTTTTCTTACACTGTTTCTGCCTAACAAAATGCACAATTCTGTTACATACCCATCTGCCTTACATACATCCGAGGTCTGTTGCAGTTTACGGAAATGGCCAAGTGATGTTCCGAATGTCATGATTGGATTCCAAAATAATTTTGGACAGTTGTTCCCCTTGACTAAGAGTAGTGTAATTCAAAAGGTTTGTTTTGGTAGATAGAAATATTTGAGGGGTCATCTGTATCTTTGTCAAATTTATGCTTTAGCTTCAATAAAAGTAGTTGACCTGTAACAGTTTTGCAACAGTTTGGAACTCATGATCTTTCACAATGTTGACCAAGGTTTCCTACGGAAAATCAATAGGAAACCTCAGTTAACATGGTTAAAATTAGTTACTTTCTACACGTTGCAAATTTATCAGGGGTCCACTACCTTAATTTCAACTTAGAGTCAGGCGTACACACTTGTAGGTACTTTTATTGTTGAATTAACAGACTAGCCCAAATACAAAAAATTTGAAGACAAAATTTGAAAGTATATATATTTTCATTTTGAGGAAAAAAATTGAAAGAAAATATTGAGAGAAAATGAAAAAATTGTTGCTATCAATTTTTCTGATAATAATTTCTCTAAATAAAAACCACAGGGGTGTAAAATTTGGAGATTGTACCATACAGGAAATGATTGACACATAAAAATATACAGCGTATTATAAGGATTGTACTTTCTAAAATGGGACTGATCTGTCAGAAATATGGGAAAAGGGGCCTTATGGATTTTCTCTCAAAATATTCTTGTTTATGTTATTAAGTTCACAAAATATGATATCAAATTGCCCTTGGAAGTTTCAGAGGATGAGATATGATTCTGTGAGAAATTTTGATGAAAAAAAATATTGAATGGATCCTTAAGGTTCGCTAAAAACAAATTGGACAGGAGAAAGGTGCTTGGTTATTGTCACTCTGTACATTCCCCTAAAAGCAAAAAGGTTTCTTCAATATCAGATTAAAAGCATGAGAAACTTGATAATCAGAAGAGCGTCTCAGGTCATCTTGGGCCTCTTATCAAAGATGCACTACAATTAATGTGTTCCCTCTAAAGAAATCTTGATAAAATTCATTATATTTATTTTCTATGGATGTAGTGTAGGGGGGCTATAGCTGTGGCCTGGTGTCCATCGTGTGTCCAGCCCATTGTTTGTCATCTGTCTGTTGTTCATCAGTTAACTTTATAACATCTTCTCCTCTGAAACTACTGGCCAGATTTCAACCAAACTTTACAGGAATGATGCTTGCCTTGGGTCATGCTCTTTCAGATTTCTCAGTTTTAATCTGATTAGGCAGATAACATGGGCGTAGGAGCTGTTGAGTGATAAAAAGGCCCTTTATAATAAAAAAAGATTTTTATTCTCTTATTGTACTGGGTAGAATTAAAAAAAAAACTTCAGAGAGATGATGCTCTTGACACGCTGGTGGCTATCATGTCATCTAAACAGGGCTATTTATCGTGAAATATATAATCATCTTCTTCTTTGACTCTATTTGCCAGAATTCAACCAAACTTCTCAGGAATTATTATCAGGGCATTCACAAAGGCATAATAATTATGTTTTGTCGATTCATTGCAAAAATTTCAGGTCATATTGTAAAGTGAATATCAAATACATGTATGCTTATAAAATACTGAATTAATTTAATCTGTCATCTAAAACAGATAAAAACTGGGTGAAGCCTTGTTTTCATCTGTTTAAAAACGACTCATTTAACCCTTGTCATGCTGAATAAATTTTGGCTAAATATTTCATCAAAATCAAAGGGCAAAAAGCACTGAAAGCACCAATTATTAGTAAATTTTTATTTGAAAAACTAAATCTATTGACAATTTTGGGTTGAAAGTGACAAACAGGTGGTGTAGACTAACATCAGACTGCACATATGTGCAGGCTGATGTTTGTCTATAGCTCCTGCTAAAGCAGGAATATTACAGGCTCAGCATGACAAGGGTGAATAAACTCAGTAATCCATGACAACTCATTCAATATCCTCTATTTTCAGAAAATTCTGGACCTTCTAAAATTGTGATCATAGCAAATAACTGATGGCATTCTGTTAAAATGCATGAAAGTTAAGACAAGATGGAGTTTATTATCAACTATTTGCTATATAGCAGCCAAGCACTGACACCTGCATATTATTGGTCAAATGGTGTAATTCTAAAACCTTGTAACTACAGCTTCATTGAAGCTGTAGATACAATATTTTGGAATAACAACAATAATATTGAACTCCTGGTGTCACCAATGAATTGATCAACTTGTTTATCATGGTTCGACACTAAGGGGAGTCCGGGAGTCCGAGACTCCTTGTTTACCAGTTGGACTCCTTTGATATGCAAGTAAGGAGTCCGCTGGACTCCAAGGGTTGAAAGGAAATATTTTGAAAGACAAATGCACACAACTTATTGAAGGAAACATTTGCGTGTATCCTGTATTGTTTTGAGAAAAAAAACCTCTTCCTTGGTAGAACATTGTGAAAAAGAAGAAATTGCTTATAACAAGCAATTTCTTCTTTTCCACAATGTTCACCCATTATGGAAATTTGGACTCCTTACTTTGAGCTTGGACTCCTTGAGTTCATGTGTTAGGAGTCCCATTGACTCTTTAAGCTCAGGAGTTAGTGTCAACCCCTGTTTATCATTTCAGAATAATTCTGGACCTTCTACGCTTAAATGTGTCGCCCCAGGCGGTGTTACAGATGTTAAAGACAATGTGTTCCGGTAAAATAAAACAAAAGACTTCAAGTGTTACTGACGGAGAAAACATTCCCCAACAATCTCGACAACGAACGTCTTCCAAAACTCGACATCCCTCTGGGTCATCATCATTAGCGTCAAGACGGACAGATCATAAAAGATAGTGTGTTACAGAGTTTCAATGTTTTATCAATACACAAACGAGGGCTTGGCGCAAAACTAGGGATCTCGTTATCTTTGTCCAATTTAGATGATGTTTTTGAAAAAAATGCCTTTTTTAAGATTTTGTGATCACCCTCTGTCAAATTTTTGATATACTTTGGGCACTCTAGAGGCAATGTATTTAGCTCAAATATCTTGAAACTTGTTCAGAATGTGTGTCTATGTTAAATTTGGGCAAATTTGATCATAGATCAAGTCAAGTCAAAAATGAGGTCAAGGGGTCAAATCTTTAGACAAAGCATGTATGCACTCTAGAGGTTGCGTTTTTGGGTCTTATATCTTGAAACTTGGTCATAATATTTGTAGAGATCTACATGAAATTTTCATAAGGCTTGAAGATTTGTCAAGTGCAGTCAGGTATGAGTTCAAGGAGTCAAATCTTAGTAATCCCTTGATTGGATTCTAAAGGCCATTTTCTGGCTCATTTGTCTTGATACTTGGTTAAAATGCTTGTCTACATGAAATTTTGGTCAAGTTTGATAATCAAGTCAGGTCAAAAACTGTTTAATGAGGTCAAGGGATCAAATCTTAGAAAAACCTCGCTTACACTCTAGAGGCCACATTATTATGCCCCTGCAACAAAAGATAGAGGGTACAGTTAACAACATCGTGAAATTGACAAGGTGAATGATTATTGAATGATTACGGAATGAAATTGAATGAGTGTGTTGAGCGAGGTTTGAGTGAATTTAATGGGATGTAATCCAGTATTGCAAATTTTGTTTAGGATGAATGAATAGCTCCCTATTTCTTCAAGAACCTATCAGACGCTTACAATTTCAATTAAATAAGTGAAATAAGTGAAATCCTGATTTTTTTTTCCAGCTAATTTTATTTTGAACGAAGTTGTTGTTATTTGTTTTTCAGTAAGTTTAGAGCGCTTTTGAATGGTTTGAGTGAGTGTCTGGAATGAATGAATGGAGTGCTGAGTGAGCAATTTAGAATGGTTTTGATTGAGTTAAATGTCAATTTCACGATGTAACAAACTGTATATTGTTTTTCTGTTGTCTGTCATGTAACACCATCAAGGTCATCTATCAAGCTCAAAGTTTAAAAAAAATTGCCATATTGGGGGCATTCATATTCACAAACACATCTTGTTGCCTGTAATGTCAAACTAGGCAAAATCAGAATTTTAGTTCAGCTGGTCAGATCTAGAATCGGCCTAGACCAGATTGAAATCATTGTATTGTGTCTATTGGAATTATAAAACTGAGATTGAAAATAATACAATACAATATCAATTTTAATATCTTTATCAAAAATATGAATTTTATAAAAATAAAATTTACTAAAAGATTCTTTTCTTGGTTAAAATGTTTTTTCGTATTTTGATTTTTAGCTAAAATGGCAAAAGGCCAGTGAGCTATTGTCATGGCGATTTGTCTGTTGTGCTTTAACTTTTTCTTTAAACATTTTCTCCTCCTTAACCAATGTGCATGAAACTTGGTAGAAATGCTCTTTTTTCAGTCTAAAATATTTAAAAATCTTCATTTCCCAAACAATTGAGTTTTATTAATGAAAATTTGCATGGGTGACCCTCTTCTTACTTTGTTCAAAAACTTTTTATTGTCCCCTGCACACCCAAAGATGGGCATTGCAGGGCAGGACTTATTTTTGCTGTAAAATCTATGAAAAATCTTCCTCCAAACCCTTAGGCCGATTTCAAGGAAACTTGGCATGAATGTTGCTTTGTTGACCCTTTTCTTTAGTTGTTCAAGATTGTTGGATTGACCCCATATATGGATGTAGCATGGAAGGGCTTTTTCAGTTTGAAATTTTTTAAAATCTTCTCCTTCCAAATAATAAGGCCAATTTCCATGAAACTTTGCAATAATGTTCTTTGAATAGCCCTTTACTGAAATTGTTCAAAAAATTTTGATTGCACCCTATATATGGGCGTGGCAGGACCAGTCTTTCCCTCACTTTTAAATCTTTGAAAATCTCCTCCCCTATCATTTTGGCAAATTTCAATGAAACTTGGCATGGTTATTTCATATTTTGTAGATCCTTTACTTAGATTGTTCATGAAATTTTGATCAGCCTGGGAGTGGCAGTGTGGGGCCAATTTTCACTTTGAAAATTTTAGAAACCTTCTCCTCCCAATTGGACTAATTTCAATGAACTTTTTTTATGAATCCATGAAAGACCCTTTACTTTAATTGTCTTTCATTACCTTCTATCACAGTGGACCAACATACATATTTCGCGAAATCGAAGCTGCAATGTCTTTCCGCCCCTTATCAATTAGCTGCAGTATATAATTTCATAAAAAGGACTCTTGTGTTAAAAATACGAGACAGAATATAATATTTCTTAAATGTAAGGTGGCACGATCATTACCATAAACATGACATGTTTTTAGCTCACCTGAGCACGAAGTGCTCATGGTGAGCTATTGTAATCATACAATGTCAGTTGTGCGTCGTGCATCGTGTGTCGTCCACAATTTCTTTAAACATCTTCTCCTCCTAAACCAGTAGGCCAATCTTGATGAAACATGGCAGGGATGTTCCTTGGGTCAAGTTCTATCAAAGTTGTTCAAATAAATGAAATCCACCCTTAACTTTCCCTTAACCCTTAACAAAAAGGGTGAAAATATGAAAATCTTCAAAAATCCTTTTCTATGAAACCAGATGGCAGACAGCTTTAATATTTGGTATGTAGCATCACCTAGTTGGCCTCTACAAAGTTTATTCATATAAAGACCCTGGGGTCATATTTGGGCTCTGCCTGGGTGCATCCCTTTCAGCTCTTCTGAGCATGAAGGGTAAAAAAATGAAAATCTTCAAAAATCTTCTTCTCTTAAACCAGAAGGCAGACAGCTTTCATATTTGGTATGTAGCATCATCTAGTGGACCTCTACCAAGTTTGTTCATAACAAGACCCTAGGATCATATTTGGGCTCCAACCGGGCACAACCCTTTTTACATAGAATCAAAGAGCAAAAATCTTTTAAAATCTTCATTCCCGAAACCAGAGGGCACACAGCTTTCATATTTGGTATGTAGCATCATCTAGTTGGCCCCTACCAAGTTTGTTCATATCAAGACCCTTGGGTCATATTTGGGCTACACCCGGGCGCATCCCTTTTAGCTCATCAGAGCATAATGGGTGAAAATTGGAAAACATTCAAAAATCTTTTTCTCTAAAACCAGAAGGCAGACAGCTTTCAAATTTATTTTGTAGCATCTTCTAATGGACCTCTACCAAGTTTGTCCATATCAAGACCCTGGGGTCACATTTGGGCTCCACCCGAGTACATAGAATCAAAGAGCAAAAAGGAATATCTGTCTTGCTCTTGGCTGAATATATTTCATGGTATTGATCTTATGTAGAAATTATCTCCTTTTTGACATCTGCCTATTTGATTAATGTGATGTCCTAGGGGTCAAAGAGACGCAGGTGAGCGATCTAGGACCATCATGGTCCTCTTGTATATAGAAAAAGGTCAATCATTAGTTTTTGCAGTTGGCGAAATGTGACCTTGCAGCAATTGTAGTTGCTTATTCTGTGTCATGGAAAAAGGGGTCATTATGTTTATCTGAATTTCTGTATTCATGGATGAATTTTCCCCGAAACTTTTCTCTGAAAATTCCTTTTCATCTATCCATGGGCATATTTCTGCTGTTTGGAATCTATATGAAATGTCAGTTAAAAGGGGTCAAGATGTGATAATCCTTTTTAATACATCTACATCAGATTGACTAGCGAGAAAGTAGTGCGCAACATTCTCATTTTTTAAAAGGGAGGTAATAAATACCGCTAATTTTGTTCATCCTGAACAAAATTTGTGATATTGCATTACATCCCTTTAATTTCACTCTCGAAACTCACTCATCACACTCAATCAATTTCGTTTAAACAAAAAAATCCAAAATCATTCACCTTGTCAATTTCACGATTTTAATATGAATACTTGATCTCGGGCAAGTTGAATTGACATAAGTCTTCTTTTATTTCCTTTAATTTTTCAAAATCTATTTCAACAAGTTTTTTAAGAATAAAAGTTAAAGTACATGTATATAGGTAAACATACAAACTGAGGTCAAAATTTGAGGGCGAATTGTGATTGTTTAAGTCCATTACAGCGGAACAATAAATGTGCATTAATGAATGACTTTGAATGAGTATTGAATAATTCAATAGTAGCATTAGCCCTTCCTTAAACTGAACGTGCACAGAAATGCGGTAAATATAACCCCACAGCATTAACAAAAGAATAAAAGAGAAGAACAAGTAAAATACTAGTATGAGAATATGAATATGAGGGTGAAATGGAAAAAGAAATCTGCCAGTCAAAAAGTGTGATCTTTAACAAACAGTGCTTCTTCATTATACTATTCTTTGGTCAATATGTTGGAATTCTATCCTTATAAATACATTTTCATTTAGATTTTTATAAAATATGCCATTTTCTATTCACTTTTTTTTTCAAAACAATACACATACGCGGATAAAATGGTGGAGACTAGATTCGGTTCCCGACACCATCCTTACCCCTCCTAGAATGTCCCCATTATATGGCTTTAAAAGTTCACCAATCTGAAAAATATAATAATTGTTTGTCATTATGCGATCAAAATGTCAAAAACAGCTTTTACCAAACGGAATTTCAACATTTTGCTCGCGTACAAGCATACAAGAATACAAAGGTATTCTATCGGGAGCATACGAAAATAGTTTATCGGTTAATTTGGTTGGTAACTACATCTAATTTGAGTCGACAAACCACCCCTTGGGTATTGACGCCCGACCTTGATCAAGTTGACAGATATATCACAATTCGACAGGTTTCTTCCGAAACCTCGTAACCACAGCTTTAAAAAAGCTGTAGTTACGACATTTTAGTATAAAAATTTAAACTGTCGAGATATTTGTCCATTATATTGATTTTGTATAGTCCCCTTAAACGTTTGGATTAGCTTGTTCAAAAGTGGTTAATGTCGCTTTCAACTATCTTTCAGTTATTAAGCGGCGACTGAAGTCCCTGACGATGGATTCCTTGTATTTCTCACACGAGTAATACCATTCCCTCATTCTAATCCTCCAGCTGCTATTCCACATAAGTCTACGATAACATCCCATTTGTGGAAGACAAAGAGTTGGAAAGGATGAGTGCTACGGTTGGGAATCGAACTCGGAACCTTTTGAATGATAGAACGGCGCGCTTCCACTGTGCAATGACCGCGGCCACGTGTCGCTTTATAGAATGTTTGATAATGACAGACAATAAGTCGTCATATTTGTTTAAAACGTATGAACGCTTTAAAAAGAGGAATATTTTCTCCGAAGGTTGCTTAATTCATGATATTCGCATTTGCTTTCGATGTTTTCTTCTTCTACCTTATTAAAAATAGATGTCTATGACTGGTTAACGGTATTTTTTCCAAATCAATTGTTGTACGGTTAATCGTTCTCTTTGAATATCGATAAAAAAAATCAGTTTAAAAATGTGACCCGTCACGCGAAAAGGGACCATCCGGGAATTCTGTTGAATTAATTATTGAAAAAGGGATTTGATCCAGCATAGGTCAACCAGAAGTCGAAATTCAAAAATTCTTTCACTGTACGGTAGAATGAAAATTCTAGATTCAGAAAATAGGCACGGTGCCAAAAGTTTCGACACTAGTCAGTCTGTGCAGTCCGCGCAGTCTGACTAGGGTCGACACTTTACGCACTACCCAGATGGTCCCTTTTCGCATGACGGGTCACAAATATGAAATGGTTCGTGTGTTGAAAGAGTAATAGTCGTCACAAATATGAAATGGTTCGCGTGTTGAAAGAGTAATAGTCAGATTTCCACTCCATGCATTTTAGTCAAAAAGGTTGATCTACCCTCAATGGTACCTCAAATTTAAAACACTCTATGGTTTTTGGAACATAAGACGACTATTTTTAACACAATATAATGACAGTCAATTATAGACAATCGCATTTGTCAAACACGCATAATCATGGAACGTACATTTCGCCGTGATTCATTTCCAACTTTGTGCTTTTTTATTTTATTAATATTGTTTTCATCAAACGAAGCAAGTCTGGAAGATGGTACAAAATTATCGAATGCAACATCAGCTACTCTCCGTATCGATAATGATATCAAAGACAGTGTAACTACATCAAACCCAAACGTTAAAAATTCATTTAGCTCTTTAGAAGCTTCCAACTGCACCTTATCGCTATCCGAACCCCATATTATTGACCTAATCAATGGGTATTTCGAAAGAGGAACAAAGCTTTTGCGCTACAACATTCTTATTGATGGTGAAACTGGAATCTTTGTAGACTCAAGTAACGGGACTCAGTTTGAACCAACGAAATGGATTTTGACCAATAGTCCCGCAGGGCTATCGTTATTGTTCCTCAAGGATTATTTCAATGCCATGTCATTGTATACGATGGGATATGGAACCGAGGAAGTCATAGTTAAGCTTCAACAAACCCCTACCAACTGTTTGACTAAAACTGGTGACTCAGCGGAAGACTTCGAGGCAAGAAATCGACGTGGAATATTCAGAAGTTTTGGGAATTCTGACAGTTTGCTTTCTTTGGGAATGCGAGCTTGTAATCGGCATATTGTGAATATTAGTACAGATGTGGGAACTGTTCGATATCGATGCTGCGAGGAAAATCTAGATGGCTCTGTGAAATGTGAAGATGTGAAAGAATCTATCTGGTTGATTCTCCTGTTTCACACGATTGCTTTCCTTCAATTACTGATCGTTTTATTCAGTCCGAAACTTATTCCGTCAACCGCTATCAGAGTGTCAAATGCGTATGTCCCGTATGAACACACACCGAAAAAAGACTCTTTAGTAATGAAGGTAATGGTGCTGGTATCAGACCAACGAGAGGGCGACGATTTCACACACGCAAATCAGCATATTTTCACGTCAGCGCAAAACACGATGCAACATTTCAAACGGGCAATCTATAAACTGGCTCCAGGAAGGGTTTACAAAATGTACGTAGAAAAACTTTACTTGCAGGTAAAAGCAAACAATATCTTACCTGAAGGATATGTACCTGTCGGAATTTTTACCTTTATCAATAATTTTATATTTAGTTGTGGTATGCGTCACGATGTTGAAGCAGTTAGATCATGCTGTAATGCTGATATGTTGAACAAATGCAAATCCAGAAAAGGATATTACACGCCATGGTACAAATTTGGGACATGCATTGCATCCACATTACTTCCATTTATCGTGTTGTCACCTTGGATATTCAGAATTTGGTTCTACTATGCGATAGAAGATGAGGTTGTTAGGTCGAAAAGAAATGCGATGCTTGCCAGAAATTTGAATCTCGCCTCTTCTGGTAGTTTAACTGTTGACAGATCACCGTTCTCGAATTTGTTTGTTGCAACGTACATCTTGGTTGCCGTGGAAATAGTTTTATACAACTTCATGCCTAGGAGAATTCAGCGAAGGTTAAAATTTACAATCAAGCAATGCTTCCGGGATATGCAGAGCACAAACCCGTCTAAAGTCTGTTCACAGTTTATGACATATATATGCCAACCGTTCATCTCCTTGGGCGTGCTTGGATGTCTTCTTTTCCCGCTGACATTGGTACTGGTGATTCCGATTCTCTTAGTGATTCTGCTTTGTCGAACCCTTCCAATTATCGACTTATCATTTAGAATGCTGACAAACTGTTTATATAATATTTTGAAAGTATTTTATCCAGAAACACTTGAAGCCCTCAAACCAAGTGAAGACGGTGGTTTTCTTGCAACGTTGTATGATCACCTGGAAAAGATATTTGGTAAAGTAATCGTCGAGGATGTGGAAAAATACAAGAAAAGAAGAAATAAGATGATATATGCCATCTCACTGGCTGCATGCCTGGTGACAATGTGGCTTGCCCTTCTAATCATTACGGAGTGTATTACGTTCTATGTTGAATGCGCCGTGTACACTCTGACCGGGATCATTTTAAATTCTGGAAGGGTGATGAAGCACGTGACCCTGTTCATGGTCATCGGTTACTATGGTTACGACTGTGCAAGCAGCGTATATGACGTCTATCTAAAGTTTAATAAGACGATCAACAAAGAGATTCAAAAGGTGGCCCCAGCAGACGAGGTCAAGCGGGTAGCAGAATTACCCGAGGACGAGCAACCTAACACAGCATTCGTTGTTGAGGTCGAGGAGGAGGTAGAGGAGGCGGGTGACCATGGTGACAGTGACTCCGTTGTCAAGGAAACGAATGTCAGCTTTACTAAGGAACAATATGGCTTCTTTCAAGTCGGCATTGACAAGATGCTCTTCTTTCTAACAAGCGGTGATGTCCCCTATATACCGAGACAGTTTCTGATGGAGATCGCACAAGAGCATCATTTCGCCTGTCCCAAGAAACCACACGTTCTCTATTTTCGCGCTCTACTGGACTTTCTTTCGATCTTACTCTTTCTGATTTTTGTATTCATCGTTATTTTCGCTTTCGGTCAGGCGAACAACGTCTCCTCGGCAAATCAAGCATTAGCAGCGCTCGGTGGTGGGTTTCTGCCGTTGGTTTTCAGAAAGTTTCTTTTCAAATCACACGATCTTCCTACGTTAGACACAAATAACATTGCGTGGACCACAACATTCAAAGAGGCTGTGAAAAAGTCCAAGTGCTTCTGGGACATTGAAGACATTGTTATTCAAGAAGAAGCGACAAGAGAATTGCGCCTTGATCACAGGATGGAACAAATGGAACTGTACGAAGAAGATGACGACATAGGCATGGGACTCCTGAACGGACAAAGAGACGTGAGTAATGAGATCAAACTGAAAGTAAAATTAGACACACGAGGCAAGACACGACTTGAAGACATGCGTCTGGATTTCTACGTGAAAGAGGATTTAGTCGTGGACGTTTAACCTTTTCCAACTTTTTCCGAATTCCGAAAGACCGACAGTCCGAAATATGGACTGGTCCAGATTGAAAAGGTTTGCATATGAAACGAACATTTGGTGCAAAGGGAAATTGATTTTTACTATGTCGTGTAAATACTGTATTACATAGAAGAAAGTACTTATTACAAACAAATTTCTTTTTTACCATAGCTTTTTTTCTCAAGTAATCAATCACAAGGACGTAAAACACGGACAATGTATTTACAGTTCTACGAATAAAAACGATAAGATCTACAATAAAAAGGATTAAATGGAATAGCTCGAAGAAGAATAAGACATAAGAAATTAGGCTTCTAAACGGCCAGAGAACCAAGAGTAATGAGATAAAACTGAAAGTGAGATTAGACACACGAGGCAAGACACGACTTGCAGATAATCGATTTTAGCTCTATATGAAAGAGGAATTATTACGTGACGTTTAACCTTTTCCCTTTTTTCGAAATATGGACTGATCGAGATCGAAAGGGATGCAGGCAACAATCAGAATTTTGTGCAGTTGTAAATGAAACGAACCTATGCGGTAAAAATTATTGTGGAAAAGGTAAAATATTGCTTGTAAAGAAAATGGCATAAACACGTCAATCAGAAGTCGGAAATAAAACCGGTCTGAATTCAAAGAAGTTGTAGATGACTAATGAGTCTTTGAGTGACATTTCCAAAACAATTTCAAAAGTGCACAAAGCAAAGAATGTGGCCAGCCTGTCCATTTTTCAGTCTAACCAGGGACTTCACTGTGCTTTTGGTAGATAGATAAGGTCTCAAAGTATCTTAAGTATAAAAACTCTAAGAAAAAGACACTATATTTTACGTGTACGTTTTTCTCTGAAATTATTTTCTTTTTTTACAAATAAGCAGTAGTTAAAAAAATGTGGTAACGGTTGGAGTTCATTAAATGCACGTTTCGGCGAAATCAAAATTTTATATTTTTATCACCACATTGTATAATTATAATATTTCGTTTTCATTTTCGTATATGAGAGAGAGAGAGAGAGAGAGAGAGAGAGAGAGAGAGAGAGAGAGAGAGAGAGAGAGAGAGAGAGAGAGAGAGAGAGAGAGAGAGAGAGAGAGAGAGAGAGAGAGAGAGAGAGAGAGAGAGAGAGAGAGAGAGAGGGAGAGAGAGAGAGAGAATGAGAGAGAGAGAGAGAACGAGAGAGAGAGAACGAGGGAGAGAGAGAGAGTATCCAAATTCTCCCTAGACAATTCGACAATGCCTGTGGCTTCTGAAATCGTTCGTAGATTATGGAAGACTCTCATTCCAAATTATCTTGGTTACTTTTATATTTTCGAAAAGGATAAAAAATGTTTACCAGTACCCTTTTTTCTTAAGTTTCCTTTTTCTCAGACTCAGGTCAATTTCCTATGAATTTTGGCTGAATTGTTACATTGCTTTTAAATTATTGTTGAAAAAGAAACTTTAAAAGCATCGGAAATAATCAGAAATATCAGAAATAATTGATATATGTGACCCGTCACACGAAAAAAAAAAAGACCATCGGGGAACTCCGTAAAACAAATATTTGAAAATGAGATTTGTTCCAGTAGAGGTACATGTAATATAGTCAGAAAATTGACCAAATTCCTAAATGTTTCGAACCTAGTCAGCTTGTGCAATTATCCGCGCAGTCTGACTACAGTCGACACTTTACGCACTACCAAGATGGTACTGTTCCGTCTGACGGATCACATATGTTTCTATGTAGGCCCTCACCATTCAACAGTTTCGTTCCCAATTGAGACACAATACTCCCTTCTTGACGACAAAAAAGAAGCTTCCGAAAAAATAAAGTAAAAAGTATTTTCTTCATTGTCCGCAATGACTTTTTCTAAAAGACATATGTTCATTAAAGTTTTCGTTTGCCTCCAATTTAAAATTGAACAAGTCTGATTATTTGTGGTCTGTCTGGTAATGGGTTTAACTCGTTTTATTTGAATTTCAACAGCCTAAGGTTAATCTTACATTTTTAGAAAAAAGTGTCGACGAACAAAACACAAGAAAGAAGAGCTAAAATGTCTACGATTGTATAGAGTTTAATCGAGGGTGAAGCATATTCTAAAAGAATTAAGTCTAAACGATCAGATAAAGAGGACACTTTGCGAATTGCATACAATCTAAACAAATATGCTCAATAATACATGTTTATATTTTTAATAGACCTGTCTTGCAAATAGAGAACCTCTTGGCTTGTGAAAAGTGTCAAATAATGACAAGAGATTATACAACTTAATATGTACTTTCTCAACTGAGAATTTGCTTAAAAATCAATTTAAAATTAATGCTTTATCTCAAATCCAGGTTGTGGACCCATAGTAGTTCCTTGAAACATTTAGGACTGCGTGGTCTTTCACATTGTTAACCGAAGATTCCTAATGAACCATTTAGAAACCTCGGGTAACACTGTTAAAGTTCATGACATCCGAAATTTTGCGGAACTTTTACGGATCTACTACCGGTGCAAAAGATATCACAAATAACATAAGATTAATACTTTCACATTTGTTCTTTGATGGCATTACAGAAGAATTAATGAAATTTATCAGTTGAGCATGATAAAAGGTTGATATTTTCGGGTCCCGATCTGACCGCAAATTTCACATGGTGGTCGGAATCGCCACGTTTCGATATATTTAAAATTCATACAATAATGATTAAATTTTAGTCGTATACATCAATATTCCTTCGTTCTGATTTGCTGAAAAGTAGGTTTTATTCCCAAAAGAAAACAATTTTGAGTACGCAGCTGTTTTGTAAGCTTCCACAAAAAGTAGTCCCGTAAGAATTCCTTTTCTTAAATAACAAATCTTTACATGTTTGCCTCGTGATATTTTAAAATCAAAATATATGAAGATAATATTTGTTGATTTCATAGAGGGATGAAAGTAAAAACCTTATCACACTCATGTAATGAGTCTGCTTCGCGTATTCATACAGTGTGATGAGGTTTTTAGTTTCGTACCTCAATGAAATCAACAAATACTCTCTTCATCTCGTAAATAAACAAGCGATATATTTGTAAAATTACTTTTGTTTATCTGTCTTATAAAACCCTTTCTTTATGTTTTGTCACGCATTTCAAAAAAAGAATAGAAAATAAAAGAAAAGAAAATAACTATTCATTGTTCATTTTCAAGCCGAAATGCCTATTCGCGCACAATCTAAACTTTTTGATATCCTAAGGTGGATTTTATGAGACAGTTTCGATGACAGAAGCGAAGATCTAAATCTAAAAAAAACCAAATCTAATAAAATATTAAAATTATTGTTTGCGGTCGACCAAACTGTCCTGAATTCAGCTTTATTCAAGCTGCATTTCGTACGTTTCGTTCACACACTACGTTATATTGTTTCCGACTTACAAACTTGTTTTATTTGATTGAGTTTGAAACGCCACCATCACGAGTATTCATGTTGTATCGCGATGACTGGTGCACCTACCCATGACTTTCACGCGTTTCTCACACCAAGTAATCGTCACAACAACCGATCCACTGATCCGACTATGGCGTATTACAGTAAACAACATCGTGAAATTGACATGCATCTCGACCAAAACTATTTCAAATCACTCGCTCAGAGTTCTATTCATTTATTCCAAACACTCACTCAAAAACGCTCCAAACCCCCTGGAAAAGATAGAATCAACAAAGTCTTTCAAAATAAATAAAGCTAGAAAAAACTGCGAATTCTCTGTCATAATGGAAATTGTAAGCGTCTGATTGGTTCTTGGGGGAACAGGAGGCTATGCATAGAACTTGTATGCATATTTTTTAAAGGGGGGTAATATATATCGCTAATTTTGTTCATCCTTAACCAAATGTACGATATTGGATAACCTCCCATTAAATTCACTCAAAACTAGCTCCACACACTCATTCAATTTTGTTCTAAAAACATTCCATTATCATTCACCTTGTCAATTTCACGATGTTGTTAACTGTACATATATATCATTGTCCAAATAGTGAGTAAAAGTGTAGCATGTCACAGTGGTTTCTTAAATGTTACACCGATTTTGGCCGAGTCAGGAGTCGATCTATCTTTGGTCTAAGAGCCCTGATTAGCAAATAGTACGGTGAAATGCATTGGATTTGGCCCCTATCCATGTAATATTAGAAAATTGAGCTTTTCAAAGCTTGTAAAACTATTAAGGTTTACGTCAAATCTATGTCTCCTTTAATTGAAATCTTATGATTTGAGAAAAATATCTACAGCCACGATAGAAATAAATATCGCACAATCAGTTAATTCGGAAGGTGGTCTCAAACATTGTAACCATAGTTTTAATGAGACTGTAGTTTCAATATTGAGATCACCTAATAAAGACTTTCATGCGACAAATAGATGATCGTTATTCAAAATTACGCAAACATTTAGCCAATAATGGGCCTGACTTTGCTGCATATTTGTTGAAAGGCACTTTGGAAAAACGATTTTGCGTGATTTTGATATAGCATTTTGGACTCTTTCGTTAATAGAATTGCGCGCTCATGATATGTAAATGAGCGCTTTTGTAGCGTGTTGTAACGTGTTGGAATTAATGGACAAAAAACTAGGCTCGGATCGTAATTCGATAGTTTACATAAAAACAGGCCTTCATGAACCCACTCGTAAAAATATCGGTTATATCTTCAGACTAAAATGACCCGAAATGAGGTCATTATGAAACCTTGCTGCCTTTTATGTCATAAAAATTTTACTCTTTGTGAATTTTCAGTTGTACATAAAATGTATTTTTTCACATCGAAAGAAACACCACAAAGCACAACACGACTGAAAACAAGCACGAAACACTATGATGTGATTCCTGACCATTGTATCCCGTCTGCTGCCGTCTTCCAAGCGAATTTCTCTCCGTAGTACGCTCATAGTTTTTGTTCTGAATACCGCCTTTTGGATTATTGTTAGTATTTGGTGTCTTGTTATCTAGTTCAGATTCAAGTGCCTTGTTTAACTTGGTGTCTTCCATCTGTATATTGTCCGTGACCAGAGAAGTAGTACTGGAGTCGCTTTGAGGTTGTGTTGTGGTTGAGGTACCTACAAAAAGAAAGAAGCACATCTCTCCGACAAGATATGGCCCGTCACGAGAAAGAAAACCATCTGGGTAGTGTGATAATTATCGACCCAAGTGAGTCTGCGCGGGTTGCACAGGCTGACAAAGATCGAAAGTTTTTAAACTTGGCTGTTTTTCGAAATCTAGAATGATCACTTTACCTTTCTGTACTAAGACTCTATAACTGTAACCTCCGGTTGATTTTTACTGGACCTAATCTCTTTTCAACATGTTATTTTATAGAGTTCCCAGATGGTCCTTTTTCGCGTGACTTCATTTTATTTTTCAACAAGATATTCATTACTTTTTTATTTGCAAAAGCATATCTGCCTATGCTAAAACCAGTCTCTTCTTCAACTAACCCTTTTACGCAGTTTTCGGATGGTCCCAAAGGTACAGATAAAAGGGGATAAAAGCAGTCTAAAATCTTTATTTCTCAATAAAAGACCTATGTTGTGGATGCTTATTGAAATTCGTGGAGACAAGGCAATTTTTCTGAAAACCAACAGCATAAGGTTTGTGCAATCAATTTTAAAATACTTTGATCTAAAATCTCGTCTTACATTTCGATCACAAATCGATTGCTCTTTTCAACACAGTTGTGTCTGCCTATATCTTTATAGGCAGTTACAACTGTTTTGCACAGAGCAATCGAAATACCTGTAGGTTCCGGTAGACCGGCGATGTCTCGACACTGTCCACTAAACATGATATAATAATCATATATCAATTTACGTTGTGGTAATGTACACTGGGTTAGTTGTTTGTGGAGACATCCCGCTGTGGCCACTGTAGTTCTGTCAAAAATAAAAAAAGACACATGGTAGTCTACATGATAATATAAATATATAATACGTATTTAGTGTTTTGTATGAGAAAAAATATCTAACGAGGTTGGGAGAATTGATCATTGTCGAGGCTCTGCCGAGACAATTATCAATTCTCACAACCGAGTTAGATAATTTTTTTTCATACAATACACTAAATACGTATTATATTTATCTTATAACCTCTATTTGCCTTGTTTTTTTGTAGATGTTTCCAACAGAAATGCAAGTTTCTAAAAATAAACGCATTATATCATTGTTCTAAAAATAACTATGTGATATCATCAAAAATATCATACGGGATGATATCTCACGGATGTCTGTATAGTTATAAGATAAACAGTGATACATGGAACTGAATAAAATGAACTTTTTCGGGTTGTTAAAGCCCTGCATTAACAGACAAAACCCAGCCGTTAACATTAGAAATCATGGATTATTCGGTACCTTCGTGAGCCGATAGATTTTTTTTAGTCATCTCTTTTATTTGAATGTCCTCGGCCCGAGTCGATACATTCAATGTATCTGAAATATATTGATCCTTTGAGATTTTGTTTGTCATGAAAATGAATTATTAAAGCCTCTAAAAATGCAGTTCTTTGATTGTGAAAAATTTGCGCGATGACAAATAAATAGTGCAAAAACTAATTTGTGACTTATTTTAATATTGAGTAAGTAAAAGAGCTCATCATTACTAGACGACATGTTTCTTTTATGTTGCAATATATACCTGTGGTACCTTATTTTTTTCTTGCTTTAGTCTAGAGCTTTCATTGTTATCAAATTAAATAGATCCTACTATTCGCAAGTATTGTTATCGAGTAAAGCATATCAAGCTTAAGGTAGTGGAACCGTAATAGTTCCACAACATGTCCGAACTCACAAACTCTCACAATGTTGACCGAGGTTTCCTAATGAAAATCATTAGGAAACCTCGGTTAACACTGTTAAAGCTCATCAATTCAAGACGTTGCGGAATTAATACGGGTCCACTTAACAACGAAATCATATACTACTTACATGCACGCGTAGATTGACGCCATCCTCTTATTAATTTCTGTAAATGGTTGTCCGGGTTTAAACTGACTATAGAATTGATCTATGGATGTCTTCGTTGACCATTCCATACATTGTCGAGCCCTATCCATTCCTTCGTCAGCACAGGTCAAATTTGATATGACTGAAACAAGAAAAAGGTTTTGGGTTATTGATGACTATTCTATCATTCCCGCAACAAATGATTAATCCAACAAATCACTATAAAAATCAGAAACTGGAGAATCAAGCAGTTAAGATAAAGACAAACTTAGATAAGACCTACAGACAGAACTTATAAGGAATTTTTGGTTTTCGAAATGATTCAATAATCGAATCAATTTAGATATTGGTGAGTGAATGACCAATTGGTCTTTCACCTATTGTCAAACCAGTACGCAGAGGGTGGCGAAATATAAACAATTGCGCATTCGAATTTTTATTTCGTGTATAAAATATAAGGGATTTTAAAAGTTGCCACCAGGCTCAAGATAATGTGCACTTTTGAATTTTTACACCAACTATTTACAACACGATTTTCTTTTATTTCCCGTTTAGAAAAATAAATGTAGATCTTTTTGCTCGTCGGTGATACCGATAAATATTTAAAGTAAATGCAGTGTTCAAACATTTGCAAATGTTCACATTCAATATTGAACGACACTAGCAATAAGTGTGGTTTCCCTAAATTACGACTTTCATTGGTCAACATTGACAATATTCGACTGACACTAATGTTACGTTACTTCCACTGTGGAGTGTCTTACAATCATAGTGGAAAAATGGCGTGAGCTAAAATACAAATCCTACCAAAAAACCAAGACTGATAGAAGTTCAAGGTTAAATGACACCACTTTAATAACTATTAAACTCGTTCGATTTGGACATTAAAGTGGTGGAACCGTAATAGTTTAACAACAATTTGGAATTTATGATCTTTCACAATGTTGATCGAGGTTTTCTAAGGAAATTCATTAGGAAACCTCGGTTAACATTGTTAAAGTTCATGACTCCGGAAACGTTACGGAACTCATATTACGGGTTCACTGACTAAATTTCATTGGTAGGAACGTTTACCCCTATTCTGCTGAGTTTAGATTTTGATAAATCCAAATTGCCAATTTCTGGATTATTTCAATAAGTCTAGCTAAACATTTTTCCCCATTAAAATAGTTAGAAGGCAGGCATTTAAGGATGTGTAAGACTGTATGTCTGTGCAGGTTACTTTCTGCAAAAGCTTTGTGAAGATCGGAAATATGCTGCGAACAACACGATATGAAATCATACCATTTTAATAAAGCTGTTTTTTCTTAAACAACTTACATGGAAATCTCGCACACATGCTTCTGGACATCCTGTAGGCACGTGACCTTTCCAGGACCAGCTTCAGGAACCAATCAGAAATGTCGTTAGATGGCGGTAGTGTTCTGTCTAAACATGGTAACACATCGTTGTATTTTCTGAAAAAAAATCGATCTACATAATACAAAATAATCCATGTTTCTTTATCATTATGAATTTTTTTGACCAAAAGTAACCGTTTGGACAAAATCCATTTTTATCTAGCATATTTTAATGGTGCTCGTAATTCTGGGCAAATACGATATCTTTCAAGTTTGAAATTTCTTTTTCAACATGTACCTTTCGTATTATATCTGAGTGTTTGAATTGTAAGATATGCTAGAAAAGGTAATTGAAATGGATTATCTCTATCTCTTAATGATTTTGGTTTTAATCGACTAAGAAAGGACAAAACGTTATATACAATCAAATATTAATAAGAAAATGAATCAAATTAATGAGCAATAATTGAAGATCGTAACAATTCGTGCAAAGCCCAATTCTGTTACGCGAAAAAAAAGCGGAAATGGGCGGATTTTTGTTTCGACCATTATAAATGATGTAGTTATAGGGTAATTGTTTAAAAAAGTAACCTCAACATGATACACGTATTGCTCTTGGGCTTGGATGACACAGATTTCCGCGTTTTATGTGAACCTAGGCATGAATCATTGTTTGTTGAAACAAAGGCTAGTAGTCATAGAAGCCAATCTAATCAAGAGTGTCCTCAAATGAATCCAACATTGTGCCTGCTTGTTAGCGAGACTATTAGTTTACTTTTGCAAGCCACTTTCGCAATGGTTATTATAACATAAAACACAGACTGGCCATTTAGAGGCTTGCTTATTTTTTTGCCTCAACAAAGCCTTGCTTATTGTGCACATATATATACGAAGATATTGAAATATTAAATTGATTGATCTGTGGAATTGGATTTTTAATCAAAACACGCTTTTGACAATTTTTTAACCATATTGCTGCGGCCAGAGAACCATGGATTCTTGGTATTTCTCACCAGCACTTTTCCGAGCCAGCAGATACTAATCAAGTTATGTTTACGATTATCCTCCCATTAGAGGGAGACAAATGTATGTGATCGGTCGAGGATTGAACCCGGGGCCTCGTTATAAAAAGGGTGACATTGTGTTAACTGCTATATGACGGTGGCTTCTTAAAATTTTATATTCTGCATGTATTATGAATTTGCTTTTTTATACTGTTAACCTATACTTACGCACACCACATGTAGATATCTTGCCCATATTTCCCTTCATATGTAACATTGAACGGTCTGGGTCGTGCCTGACTCTGGCATATCTGTAGAGCTCTGTTTGGTGTGGCAGGTGAGGAGCCGGGCATGAACCCCCGTGTATAACTCGTGTTTGTTTGCTGTCCGTATGTGAGGTTTATGATGAATAGTAGGAGAAGAAACGTCGACCAACCTTAAATGAAAGTAATCGAGTCAAAATACATTGCAGCTTTATCATGTCTAAGTTAGCATATTCATGCTTATCATCGATATGTCCATTACAGTTAATAACATCGTAAACATGACAAAGTGTTATGTAAAAAGTGGAGGGAGCGTGTTTTGAGTGAAATTAAGGGGAGGTATTACCATATCGATAAATTCGTCCGATTTGACGAAACCATCGATTATCTTTTTCCCCTCGTTAAAAAAAAAAAAAAAATAAAATAAAAAAAAAAAAAAAAAAAATAAAGCCTCTTTGACTATATGGACCAAACTTTTCATCAATTACATGTAATTGCGTTTCGATGAAAGATTTGACTTTGGTAAAATCTTAATTTCTGATTAATACATTTCCAAAAAATATTTTTTGTATATAGATTGGTTTCAAAATAATGATTTTGTCTATCTTGTTAATGCTAGTATCTTCGCATTTTCCGCCCTAAACACGAGGGGTGATGGAGGCTCTTTAGTAATAAGAAAATGAAAACATATAGTAAAAACACATCGTTTTATACATTTGACAGAATAAAATGTCCATTATTCCGTATTTGGAAATGTTCATTAGCATATCGAAGGTTGTGTCATCTTAAACTAAAATATCACGTGCTTTGTATTGTTATTACTCGCCTGCTTGTCTAGTTTTCTTCGTGAAAATTCCAACTATTTCGTTTGATAATGCTTTTTGATTGATCTAAATATGTGAATATAGGGTTCATCTCAGAATATATAAAAAACAATTATCAATTATCTGGTCAAACGGGTTTGAACAAAGAAAGAATACACTCAGATTTGATATGCTAATGCAGTAAATATCTTCGACAGAATTAATTCTTTAAAAATACCCACTTTTACACTTAAACGACTCACTTAAAACCATAGACTTTTGACTCTGCCTCTATGCAAATTAGAACTATTTTTGGTTATACAATTCCGGTTAATACAGGCAAAATGAGGTATGAAAGGCTTAGTGCTAACATGTAGACGGACTGACAAAATGATCATTTTACATTAAAAAAATTCTGTAAAACGAAATTCTTCATGAAATAAGATGGAAAATACGATATGACAAGAAAAAAATACGTTTTACTCATCCGATTCCGTTATTTTCGGCAAAATGTTGGTCCATATAGAAGTCAAACGGATTATAATGTGTATAGCTGTTTGTGTATCCTTTTGGGCTATTCAGACGCTTTGAACCCACTTTCAATAATCAAATTGTTCAATGATTTAGTCGCTTTGGATGAAACGTTGATCATTATGAACGATATCGAAGCGTTTTTGAACTACTTTTGAGCGTTTTTTAATGGTTTGTGTGAGTGTTTAAAATGAATGAATGGAGCGCTGAGTGAGTGATTAAGAATTATTTTTGATCGAGATGAATATCAATTTAACGATATAACTAACTGAAAAAGGTAAGAAATAAGGAATTATGATGGCACAAATCGAAAATGGTATAGGTAATTTTCCATTTTTCCTATTTTAGTTTTGACCACCAAGATGCTTGTATTCAGATTCTCCATTCTGAGTATGCAGCTAATTAGTGAGCCAACCCACAAGGTAGTCACAAAACAAATCAGCCATTCGTGGAGAAATCTGTTCATTTCGATTCACAATATTTAAGGTGGTGGACCTGTAATAATTCCGCAACGTTTAAGAAGTAATGAACTTTAATAGTGTTGACAGAGGTTTCCTAATGATTTTCATTAGGAAACCTCGGTCAACATTGTGAAACTTCACGAGAGCCAAAATGTTGCGGAACAATTACGGGTCTACTACCTTAACTGAAAATTCTCACGCCGAATCTTTGAGCCAATGAAAGAACCAATCTTGGCAGCATCTAAAAGATCACAGAACCCTGGATGAAAAGACTAAAGCTCCAAAGAGAACAAAATAATGAAATTGACAAGATGAAAATTTTGGGAATAATTCTGGAATGCAATTTAATTAATAAGGGGAGTGTGTGTGTGTGTGGGGGGGGGGGGGGGGGGATGGGGGTGAATTTTAATGGAACTAAGGGGAGGTAAAAGAACATCAATAATTTCGTCCAATTGGATAAAAAAATTGGCGACCGTTCATTACCTCTCCCTTAAAATTTGCGTACTTTTCTATCTATGTGTCTTTGCGGACTAATCAGACGCTTAAATTCCAGATAAGCCGAAAATTTGTTTTATGATTTGATCGACTTGAATGACCTTTTGATAGTTTTGAAAAATGTCGCAGTGTTTTTGGACGATTGCTGAGCCTTTTGAGTTGATGGAGTAAGTGTTTCGAATGCATTGAATTAAGCGTTGAGAGAGTGATTTAGTAATTTTAGGATATGACTTTAGCCGATCAGGATCGTTGTTTTGATTTGCTGAAAATATATTTTGGTTAAAATTAACCTATGATTATCTTTAATACAACTGGGGCTGTTGGTATGATATGAACTCTGTCCAGAAGTTTCAAAGAAAAAGATATTTAAAGTAGCCTAAAGTCCAACGAATGAAAAAATAAACACATGATGGACACATAGCCACGACAATAGCCTTGCTGGAATTCGTAAAGCGGAGCTTAAAAATAAGATATGTTCACAAAGAAAAAAGCAAACGAACACACAGCAAACACTTGCTCTTTTCGCATTAAAACCTTTTTTTTATAACAGTTGTCGTTTCCAACAACATGAAAACCAATCATATTACATAACGAAACAAGCCTTGCATTCAGAATGACAAACGGTGCAAAATGGTCGCCAAGTATACCCCGCATTGCACGGGCACTTGCATTCAAAGCGGGGTTTAAATGGCACACAGTTTGCATCGTTTTGTCACCCTGAACGCAGGACTGGACACAGATCCACTGCACAGTGGTGGTGCATCTGATCAGTGTCTTTGTATTTGCTAGACCGATAAAACAGGTAGGATTATTTCAGCTATCCAATCAATATTTTGATGCCTCTCACCACCTTATATGGCTGTATACAGACCCTAGTTATACACCCCCCCCCCCCCTAAAAATATGGTTGGGTGTATACAGGAGTCAGTTTGTAGACCCGTCCGTCTGTGACTTTTTCGTGTCCGCTCACTTTCTCAGAAACTAATGCATGGATTTGAATAAATCTTTACAATTATGGTCTGTAAGAAGCAGAGATGTGCATATTGTATTTTGGGTACGATCAATTGACTAAAGACAGTGTAATGGCCCTTTGGTGAATAATAGTGCCCACACAATGTTTCAACAACTATTGTAGGGACTTGATTCTAACTTCACATAAAGGCTCAGTATTGATCAGGCATATGCATGACCTATCTTGGTTAAGTTCCGTATTATTTCTACTGGTTTATGCGCTACAAGCATAAAAAAATCTATTTTCTGTATGTGGCTTTTTTTGTGTAGCATTTTTTTTGTGTGTGTGTGTCTTTTTCATGTTTGGTCAGTTTCTCGGAAACTAATGGGTTGATTTAAATCAGACGTTTCAGATATGCTCAGTATCAATAAGAGATGGGAATATTAGATTTTGCTTTTCGTCTTATTCTTTGGTGAAAAAATGTCTAGCAAATACCCAAAGTACGCTAATAGCACCTTATTTCTGACTCCCATTTTTTTGAGGGGGGGGGGGCTAAAGTTTGTGTCACACATGGCCCGAAATTGCGAAATTTTCACTCAGCGTTTTTCTCAAACTTGAATTTTTAATTCCAAGATGTCTGTTTGAAAACTAAAGAAAAAACTTTTTGATTTTAAGATAATACTACAAAATAAACGAATCACGCATTCTATCCAAATAAATTTGACCCGTCACGCGAAACGGGATCATCTTAGTAGTGCGTAAAGTGTCGATCCTGGTCAGACTGTGCGCATTGCAAATCCTGACTAAGGTCGAAACTTTAGGCACTTTGCTGATCATTCCATATTCCTATGAAACGTACTTTTGAAGGGAGACTCTAGTTGAGTTCTGTAAGATTCAATCTCAATTTCAAATATCTATTTTACGGAGGTCCCAGATGGTACCTTTTTGCGTGACGGGTCACAAATCTGTATTATTTGAATGTAACTTTTTGTGCGTGACTGACTTTACAGTCTTGACAGCTACAGTTAGTAACATCGTGAAATTGACCATTATTCCGATCAAAAGCATTCTAAATCAATCACTAAGCGCTCCGTTCATTTCTTCGAATCACTGACTCACCTAAAAAACGCTACATATCGAAATTCTTCAAGACGATCAACATTTTTTTCAAATCGATCAATTATTCTCCAATTTTATTGGCTGGTGTGGATTTTAAGGTGTCGGATTGGTCAACGACGACACACAAACAGAATAGTAGGTATATATGTTATTAAAGGGCGGTAAAAATATCGCTTATTTTGTTCTTCTTGAACAAAATAAGCGATATTGGTTTACCTCCCTTAAATTTCACTTATAAATCGCTCCACACACTCATTCATTATCTTTCCGAAGTAATTCCTAAATCACTCATCTTGTCAATTTCACGATACTCTTAACTGTATCTGTATTTGTATGTTTGTGATGAAGGCCCTGGTCCAATTCTGCAGACACACAGTCTGATCCGTATTTTAGTTTTATCTTGGTGCGGAAGAAAAATCATTAGCATTGCCTCATACTGGCTCTTTAAATATAATACAATGTACCATTAACCCATTATCGTGTTGGATTTAAAATTTGTTTATTCAAATTGCTAATTCATCGGACATTTCAAACGACCTTACAAAAGCGTTTCCCTCAATAAATATAAAGAAAGCAGGCAGTGTAGGCTAAGATCAGACTGCACATCTGTGCAGGATTATCTTAATCTATAGTGTCTGCTAATGCAAAAAGCAACAATATGTAGTGAACAACATCAGAAAGGTTAAGTAATGTAAACAATTATTTCGTGGTCCCGATTATAATTAGAAGGTACCTTACCTTTTGTTGTTAAATCCATATTTGGCCTCGTAATCCACAAGTAAGATTTCGTTAAAGTTTATTTTTCAAGAAGCTGTTTGTATGTATGCTGAATCAATTTTTTTTTTTTCAATTTATCGAATCAATAAAAAAACTATTTTGTTTCTTCCAAATACAAGATCGATACACACATATCTATGTTTTTAAAAAATATTGTTTGTAATAAAATAATCACACCGAATATATCAGATATATTTTCTCGAAGATATAATACAATTAAATAAAACATTTATGTATAAGCTCATAAAAAATCAGTTTTTCTTCCATCTTTCACAAAGGCAATGGTCATGTAAATAACCAAGTCCAGGGGTCCTGTCAGTTGTATTGCTCACTTTAAGGACACAACAAATTATAACTTCAACTCACTTTGACAGCATCATTTGGGCGTCTCCGCCTCACAGGGAAAAATGTGACCCATTGTACGAAAAGGGGACATCTGGGCAGCGTGTAAATTTTTCGACCCTGGTACGATAGCGCGCACTGGCTGCCAACCTTTTTTTTGCAAGAATTTTCAAAATCTACAAAGATCATGCTACCTTCCAGTATAAAATCTCTTTATGATTTTATACTGGAAGGTAGCATGATCTTTGTAGATTCAGAAAAATCTTGTAAAAACGAAGTTTGCCAGCCAAAATATAGCGCAAATAAAAAATAATCTTAGAAAATTATAAACTTTTTTTTGTTTTTATTTTATCTACCATTTTCATACCAGTTTTTCTCGTTTTTTATCGACCATTTTCATAATATTTTTCTCGCACATATTACGTATATTTGTTTTTCTATAATGCTTCAAGGGTCGTCCACAGCCAGGGTCTTATTAGTCGCAGAAAGAACGAGGAGAGCCATTATGACAATAGTCAATAATTTTTATTTAAAAAAGTTAATAATTTCCTAAGAATATGTTTTGATTTGCGCTAGATGCATTGGGTTCATAATTACATCGTTAGCGAACCGTTTTAGTATTTACCATGCCTTGCTGGTGTACTAATGGTTCAAAGCAGAGAATTCTTTTTTTAAACGTTTGCAAATGTTTTTCCATTCGAAAGATTCATTTTGAGTTCCTTGGAAAGTAACAAATACCTTAGATTTTCTAATAACACCGCCCTCTCTAATAGTTGCACCCCTAATTTTTTTACTAAAAAACCCCACTTCAAATACCTAAATTTTAGGAACTTTTTGAGACTTCTTCTTAAATTTGAAACGAATTTCCTCTAAACAATCAATTATATGATAATTTAAAGGAAATTCACCGCAAATTAAAAGGAAAAGGCCTAAAAGACTAAATCAGAAAACGCTTACTAAATAAAAGCTCTCTGACCATGTTATATTTAACTCCTGAACCTGAACAACAACAACAACAAAAACCATCATCTTAAGGAAAAAAGGTGAACCAAGACTCTGGCTCCACGATTTTGTTTTCATATTACGGTTGAGTACAAATAGCCAGTACTTATTAACATTGTCAACACTCAAATGACACTACAAATTAAAAGTTACAAACCTTCATATAATATGAGGAAACGCTTTTTCGTAGATGTGATACAAACGCTGGGCAAGTAAGTATGAATTTGAATGCGTTTCTACATTTAGAGATCAAAATATCGTGACTTCAGCTTTATTGAATGTAAATTTTTCTCACCCATTGAGTTTGTTAATGTTTGGTTGGCTGTGTAGTGGGTTTATTGCAATTTTCGCCATTTTTTCCAACTGTTTCGTGAAACTTTTTTTCACTTGGAATGTTCATTCTACTTCCCGTATAAGAATTAGTTGTAATTCGACTATTGGTTGACATTTTCTTTAGCCAATATCGTGGTTCATGCATTAAGAAACCTTGGGTTCGTTCGCCTAGTACTACACAGTTTTAACATTTATTTTGATGAATTTAAATTTTGTTTAAACAAATGTCCTATTTTTACAAATATAATGTTACCGCGTCTGCCTGAAGATTTTTTCCACAAAAATCAAGTAGAAAGCAGACAGTGTATCCTAAGATAAGAATGAACAACTGTGCAGGCTAATCCTAGTCTATACTGCCTGCCAAAGCTTACAATAGGAATGAGTCTCGAACAGCAGCAGAAGGGTTAATTGAAATTCGGCATGAAATAGAAATACATGTAATTGGGCTTTAGAGTGTGTGTTGGGGTGTGTGTTTGGAACCCCCAAACTCTCCCTGTATCAGCCACTGCCGTTTATGCGAACACCAGTTTTGCCCAAAATAAAAAAAATCTACCGAAAGCTAGAATTCTTGCGTATTCTTTGACATCATTTTTTTTTTTTTTTTTGAAATTAGCAATGTAATGAATGGGTGTAAAGTAATATATGATAAAGTTAAATAGTCTGCATAAATGTAGCAATGATACTATCAGACACCCTGACTCCAAATTACTTCCCAATTTCATGGTCCAGCTAAAGTAGCCTGTACTCATTAACACGCAGTCAAGTCTCATATCGTCAAATAAGGCACAATAACCATACCGTTAAGACGAATCTTGTCCACGTACGGATGAAGAAAAGTGACTGGTGATATTAAATGATAATTCAATACCACTAATTTCGCCCAAGTTGGACGAAATTAGTCGTAATATTTACTTCCCTTTAAAAATATAAACATACTTTCCAATTTGCGTCTCTACGCCTACCAGACATTTTAAAACACAAACAAACCCATTAAAATTATGTAAAAACTTGATCGATTTGAATGAAATTTTGATCTTTTTTAACGATCTCGAAACGTTTTTTTTTTTTAATCTTTTGGGGCTTTTTTGAATGGTTTGTGTGTTTGTTTGGAATGAATGCAGCGCTTGTTTAGATCGAGGTGAATTTCAATTTCACAACGTTACTAACTGTAACAATATTCGTGATAAAATCACACCAAGAACACGAAGAGGTAGGCTGAGGTAGGCTTAAGATTTTTTCGAGTAATTATAATGAGCGACACTCTAGGATTTCCACATTGTTCATAAAGATAAAATGAATTTCAATTAAAGTGGCCCCAATTTTGTCTGTTTAGTAACACCATTCTTGATTTTGGGTTAACTTTTCTGCTGTCGAAGAATCGAAAACATGGTTTGCATTCTGGACATAGACGAATGATAAATTATAGTGAATAAAAAAAAACAAAAAAAAAACGGGTGTGAAATATAACTTGTTTAACAAAATAATGGGACGATGGAATAATCGCGCATGGTTCGGGATGACAATTACTACCTTGCGTCTCGTATTCATGATTTTACAGCAACTACATGTACTTTTCCTGTAAAATGAGAATTAACATTGCAGTGTTCATATAGCGGTTTTTCATGTAATATGACCAAGTAAGCCTAAATTATTTTGTCCTCGTTCATTTCAACCGACAGTAAAACGATTAATGAAATAAGGCTTCGAGTACAACCTCCTTAAATATTTAACAATAACATAAAAAAAGTAGACAATTAAGCTAATCTACGGTAAATGATTTATCGTGGTTTTACTATAAAAAGACTGTCACATCAAACTCTCGCTAACAAGAACGTGACGTAAACGTTAATTCCGCGCGTGCGACTCACAATAACAAATCAAGTGTCACCGTTGCAACCTCAACTTGACATATGACCCGTAAATACCGGAGATTGCAAAAACGTTGATGTTGACGGCCCAGGGCGATAAATTAACTTGATTGCTGTATCTATGTCAGTCACAAAAATGTTATTAACCGACACTCGTATCTTTTAATCTTTTTATATAGAATATGTGCTTTTTCAGGATCCATTATCAAATAACGCTTAATTGTTTAAATTCCGTTTTTGAACAGTCGTTCTTCTCCAATCCAGGAAAAAACAAGTGCATGTCGTATTGCGATGCAATACAGGAGTCCCCCACCGGATAACAAAAAATCCTTTCTTATAATATATCTCCTAAATACTAGATCTATAACTGTATACAAAATTTGAAGTTGCTAGCACATTAGGTTTTGAACAAAATGTCCCAAACAAAAATATCAGAGTAAAAACAACCAATGGCAAAAACTCCAAAAGTGGGCGGAGAAGAATGATTCTTGTACATGCCACTTGTCCTCAATGAGATCTATAAGTGTACCAAGTTTGAAGTTGCTAGCACTGATGGCTCAGGAGATATGGTCCGGACAAAAATGTCAGGATAAAAAACAACAACGGACAATAACTAAACAAGAGGACCAAGATGGTCCTAGATCGCTCACCTGAGTCTCTATGACCCCTGGGACATCACATTAAATAGATAGGCAGATGTCAAAAAGAAGATAATTGCCTAAGATCAATACCATGGAACATTTTCAGCAAAGAGCAAGACAGATATGCCTTTTTGCTCTTTGATTCTATGTAAAAAGGGATGCACCTGGGTGGACCCCAAAAGTGACCCCAGGGTCTTGATATGAACAAACTTGGAAGAGGTCCATAAGATGATGCTACATTCTAAATATGAATTCTGTCTGCCTTCTGGTTCCAGAGAAGAAGATTTTTGAAGGTTTTCCCATTTTCACCCATCGTGCTCAGAATAGCTGAAATGGATGCGCCCGGGTGGAGCCCAAATATGACCCAAGGGTCTTGATATGGACAAACTTGGTAGGGGCCCACAAGATGATGCTACATACCAAAAATGAAAGCAGTGTGCCCTCTGGGTTTGATTAAAGAAGATTTTAAAAGATTTTTGCTCTTTGATTCTATGTAAAAAGGGTTGTGCCCGGCTGGAGCCCAAATATGATCCTAGGGTCTTGTTATGAACAAACTTGGTAGAGATCCACTAGATGATGCTTCATACCAAATATGAAAGCTGTCTGCCTTCTGGTTTCATAGAAGAAGATTTTTGAAGATTTTCATTTTTTTAGCCTTCATGCTCATAAGAGATAAAGGGATGCACCCGTGCAAACCCCAAATATGACCCAAGGGTCTTGATATGAACAAACTTGGTAGAGGCCCACTAGGTGATGCTACACACCAAATATTAAAGCTGTCTGCTATCTGGTTACAGAGAAGAAGATTTTTAAAGATTTTCGCTCTTTGATTCTATGTAAAAAGGGTTTGGCCCGGGCAAAGCCCAAATATGACCCCAGGGTCTTGATATGAACAAACTTGGTAGAGGTCCACTAGATGATGCTACATACCAAATATGAAAGCTGTCTGCCTTCTGGTTTCAGAGAAGAAGATTTTTAAAGATTTTCATATTTTCACCCTTTTTGTTAAGGGTTAAGGGAAAGTTAAGGGTGGATTTCATTTATTTGAACAACTTTGGTAGAGCTTGGCCCAAGGAACATCCCTGCCAAGTTTCATCAAGATTGGCCCACTGGTTTAGGAGGAGAAGATGTTTAAAGAAATTGTGGACGACGCACGCCTGACGACGGACGCCGGACATTCTACGATCCCAATAGCTCACCTTGAGCACTTTGTGCTCAGGTGAGCTATAAAAGTGGATGTGGCAGAGTAACAGTTCTTGTGCATTACACTTCTTCTCAATGAGATCTACCAGTGTATAAAGTTTGAAGTTGCTAGGGCTTATGGTTTAGGAGATAAGTACGGGACAAAAATGTAAGGATAGAAACAACAAAGGGCAATAACTCAAAAAGTGGACATGGCAGAGTGACAGTTCTTGTACATGACACTTGTCCTCAATGATATCTATAAGTGTAGCAAGTTTGAAGTTTCTAGCACTTATGATTTAGAAGATATGTTCCGGACAAAAATGTAAAGGTAAAAAAACCAAAGGGCAATAACTCAAAAAGTGGGTGTGGCAGAGTAACAGTTCTTGTACATGACACTTGTCCTAAATGAGATCTATACGTGTACAAAGTTTAAAGTTGCTTGCACTTATAGTTTAGGAGATATGATCCGGACAAGAATGTAAGACTAAAAACAACAAGCAAATCCGTTGAATTGATATTCCCCACCGAACATATTTTCATTGTCAATGGAGTTAATATCAAGCTTAGGTACAGGTTATCTTTTATCTACATCAACCTATAGTTTTCAAGAAATAGCGCGGAAACGAATATCAGTCTGTATGTATATGGCTTAAACAGTCAGGGGCAGTAACTCTAAATTCCACGCTCGAACCGGGTAACCCCGAAGATATGCGCTTGTCCTCTTTGTAGTGAAGCTGTGTGCCAAGATTCATTGAAATCCGGTCTATAGTTTTCAAGAAATAGCGCGGAAACGAATATCACTCTGTATGTATATGGCTTAAACATTCAGGGGCAGTTACTCAAAATTCGGCGATCGAACCGGGTAACCCCGAGGATATGCGCATGTCCTCTTTGTAGTGAAGCTTTGTGCCAAATTGCATTAAAATCTGGTCTACAGTTTTCAAGAAATAGCGCAGCAAGGAATATCACTATGCATGTATATGGCTTAAACAGTCAGGGGCAGTAACTCTAAATTGGACGGTCGAACCGGGTAACCCCGACGATATGCACATGTCCTAATTGTAGTGAAGCTTTGTGCCAAGTTTCATTGAAATCCGGTCTATAGTTTTCAAGAAATAGTGCAGAAACGAATATCACTCTGTATGTATATGGCTTAAACAGTCAGGTGCAGTAACTCTAAATTCAACGGTCCAACCAGGTAACCCCGACGATATGCGCATGTCCTCATTGTAGTGAAGCTTTGCCAAGTTTCATTGAAATCCGGTCTATAGTTTTCAAGAAATAGCGCGGAAACGACTATAACTCTGCATGTATATGGCTTAAACAGTCAGGGGCAGTAACTCTAAATTCGACAATCGAACTGGGTAACCCCGACGATATGCGCATGGCCTAATTGTAGTGAAGCTGTGTGCCAAGTTTCATTGAAATCCGGTCTATAGTTTTCAAGAAATAGCGCGGAAACGAATGTCGGACGGATGCACGGACTTACGGACGGACATGGCAAAAACAATATCCCCCCAGATGATTTCATTGGCGGGGGATAACAAAGGGCAATAACTCAAAAGTGGACATGGCAGAGTGACAGTTCTTGTACATGCCACTTGTCCTCGATAAGATCTATCAGTGTACAATGTTTGAAGTTGCTAGCACTTATGGTTTAGGAGATATGATCCGGACAAAAATGTAAGGGTAAAAACAACAAAGGGCAATAACTCAAAAAGTGGGCGTGGCAGAATAACAGTTCTTGAACAGTTCTTGAACATGACACTTGTCCTCAGTAAGATCTATAAGTGTACCAAGTTTGAAGTTGCTAGCACATATGGTTTAGAAGATATAGCGTGGCATTTCCAAAATTTTCCAACTTGAAACTTGAAATTGCTAGCACATATAGTTTAGGAGATATGATCTGGACAAGAATGTAAGGCTAAAAATAACAAAGGGCAATAACTCAAAAAGTGGGTGTGGCAGAGTTATGGTTCTTGAACATGACACATGTCCTCAATAAGATCTATAAGTGTACAAAGTTTGAAGTTGCTAACACTTATAGTTCAGGAGATACGTTCCAGACAAGAATGTAAGGGTAAAAACAACAAAGGGCAATAACTCAAAAAGTGGGCGTGGCAGAGTAACGGTTCTTGAACATGACACTTCTCCTCAATGGGATCTATAAGTGTACCAAGTTTGAAGTTGCTAGCACATATGGTTTAGAAGATATAGCGTGGCATTTCCAAAATTTTCCAATGTGCGCCAAGCAAATACTCTGGCCAGCCTGTGCATTTGCACAGTCTGACCAAAGTCTTCGCTTAGGTATTTTTAGATAGATTGGGTCTCAAAAGTGTCTTTAGACAGTCAGGTAATCTTATTTTTTAAACTATGTGGCTGTCTAGGCTGGCTTATGTTGGTCCTTATCGAACATGTCAAATTGTTTTGTTTTTGGTTTAATGGGGGGGGAGGTAAAGATTGTCAATTGAAAGCTGCGCAGATGGATTTATTTACTGTAGTTACCAAAGGAACAGTTGGCGAACAATAAGTTGATTACTGAATTTTGCACATTTTGTGGTCTTAAATATTGCCGAACAGTATTCTAATACACAAAAGTAATATAGCTTAAAACTGTTTGAATAAAAGGGGAAAATGATATATGTTTCATTAGAAAATCTTAGAACTTTGAATAAGCTACTTAGTCTTTTTATTGTCAGAGGAGAGTATAATATTCTAATTTGGCTTAATATCAAGATATCATATGAGCCTGTGAATGACAATTCCAACAATTTGAAACATACATGAGGCGGAAATGCACAGACTGGCCGGAGTCTTCGCTTGGCGCACATTTGAAATAGTTGGCTAAGTCCCGCACAAGCTCATATATATTTGTCTTATCAAAGAAATTCTATCTTTAGTGGTAATTTTCACACACGTTTAGCTTTGGTGAATCCATAGTGTCTTAGAATATAACTAAAGCTGTCGCAAAGCAGACTACCCCCCCCCCCCCCCTCCCCTAGCGCTTTGTCAATTGACAAAGGCTGACTGTGACCTTTACCTTTGACCTATGTGAACAAAAATACAATAGGACACTTCCTTGGTTCATAAGCAGCATTTGTATGAAGTTTCATGATTCAAGGTGGCTTAGTTCTTGAGTAAGAGTCCGGAAACGAAAAGGTTACGGTCGGACGGATGGACAGACAGACAGACAGGGTAAAACCAATGTACCCTCCTCCACTTCGTTAGTTGGGGGTATAAATATATAAACACAAAATGAGATAATAATTTACATGCACATAGTTATTGTCAAATTTGCGTTAGGTATGAAGTATAGATATGTCACATTAGTCTACTCTAGCTGTCTCGAATACCTGACTCTAACTGGTTTTCCTATGTTATAATGTGTGCGATACATATGTAGTTTTGACAGTCAACAGCTTGAAAGTAGTGTTAATTATAACTCCATTTAGCTTGTCAAACTAGACCTTGACTTGAGAAATGTTGATAGTGGTACATAGAGAATGTGTCTAAAATATCAATGCAGTCTGGTCGAGGTTGGGAGACTTTATTATGACGAGGCTTTGTCGAGTCGTGATAATTTCTCGCAGCTGAGACCAGGTTATAAAACTTTTCTCAGGCTCAACTTGGAATTTTCTCAAATTTTAAATTCAATTGATTGATTGAATGGATCTTTTGAGGTTTTACGCTGCTTTCAACATTATTTCAATCATATCGCGGCGACTGGAGCACCTAACGATGGATTCCTGGTATTTCTCACACCAGTACAACCATTATATCCTTTCCTAGCCATCAGCTGCTATCCCACATAGGTCTATGATTATCAACCCATTGATGGTAGGCAAAAAGTCGGAAAGGATGAGTGCCGCTGTCGGGGATCGAACCAGGGGCCTCTAGATTCACGGTCCGATGCACTACCAAATGCGCTTTGACGGCGGCGAAAATTTTTAATTCCAATAAATGCATGAAAATAAAAGATGATACTAATAAGTTGTTATTTATAACAACTCATTAATATTATCTTTAATGTTAATACATTAAAATGAGTATTAAATAGAATTACGGATTTAATCTCAAATTGAAATTTGGGAAAATTCTAAATTAGGAATGAGAAAAGTATTAATATTTTCGGGCCCAGATTACATTGATATTTTGAGACACTAACATATTATTCTTATGATAATGTAATATTTTTTTGATTGCAAAATTTTTAAATCAATGGAAGCAAGGTGAAATCCATTCTGATTATGACCATGAATATAGAGACTGCTTTAAACTAGAGGTAGTGCTCACCTGAGGTAGTGTTTACAAAGGTTGCATAATGCAAAAAACTGCTTATGGTATTTATCAAAGATTTGACAAAACAGCCTAGGTTTTGTTACCCAGTTTTTAAGTTGGAATGCGGAGCAATTCCAACTTAGATTTAACAAAACCGCAAAATGAACACAAGATAAATTCATTTCGGGTTTTTTTGAGAACACACATCACGTGAACAGGATGTGAATACACTTCGGCCTATCTTGTCTATCTCAACTTGACATAGACATACAGTTTATTGCATCAAAAGAAAATAATCCTGTACAATTACAGAACTATCACTTCATGTTTATTATTAACAGGCTAATCCATGATTTAAACGATATTCATTGAAATTTGCGTACGAATTTACTAGTATCACATGTTTACATGACTATATTTGGAAATCATGTGATAAGTCATGTCAAAAAAGGTCATCTATTGAAAATAACACTAGCCAATCACGTGATCTGCTTATTTGGCAATGTCGCGATCTGGTTTCTCAGTATTGTGGCAATAGCACAGGCCAATCACGTGATCTGCTAATTGGTAATGTCGCGACCTATTTACGTAGAATAATGTAATAGCTTCTTTCAAAGGTACAGTTTCTCTTTCTGAACGACCTTATCACACATTTGACTTATGACAAATTGTTATATTGTACATTTCTGTCTACAGTTACGAAATAAAAATCTTTACTTTCTCTAAAAGTGAAGATACACTTTTAAAGTTAATAAATATTTTTGTAATATATTGTCGTTTGTTTTCCGTCATATTGCAATTATCTACATGAATGTTTCATTGTCAAAGCCCAAAATTCATCAAATAAAATCCTGGCCACTACATCTTGAATGGAATTATGAATATCTTTGCCCAATTGCATTCCATCACCAAAATAACTTGCCATTTGAAACAGACCTTGTAGTTCAACTTGTTTTCTTCACATTTTTGCACATCAACACGTTTAAGAGCACCATCATACAGTTAGTTACATCGTGAAATTGACATTCATCTCAATCAAAAACATTCTTAATCGCTCACTCAGCGCTCCATTCATTCATTTCAAATACTCACTCAAACCATTCAAAACTCTCAAAATTACCCAATAAATAAGACCAACTTGTTCATTCAAAATGAATAAAGAATTTAGAACCAGATCGCGATGTCACTGACATAATTGAATTTTAAAGCGTCTGATTGGTTCTTGGCGAAATATAAAGCTATTGGTGTAACTTTCATGCATTTTTTTTTATCAAATGGAGGTTTTACATATCGATAATTTTGTTCATCCTGAACAAATAAGCGACATTGTATTCCCTTTCTTAAATTTCACTCAAAACTCGCTCCGCTCACTCATTCAATATCATTCCTAAATCATTCCAAAATCGTTCACCTTATCAATTTTACAATGTTATTAACTATACCCCCCTACTCAGAAGTAGAGGAGCACATATTGATTTCATCATGTCTGTCTGTCAGTCCATTGACCTTTTGTTTTCCGCTAGCTAAACGGAGAAGCATATGACCTGCAATAACGAAAGTCATTTGAAAAATAACATAGAAACTGTTTTGAGTGTACAAGTGTCCGCCTCTGCTTCCATTAGTCGGCTGTATGGTCCATATCATTTTCTTCCTTTTTAGCTCACCTGATCACTACGTGCTCAAGGGGAGCTTTTAGGATCACCCTGACTCCGACGTCCGTCGTCAACTTTCTAAACACTTCTTCTTCTCCTAAACCGCTGGGCCGATTTCAATAAAATTTTGACAGAATGTTCCCTGGGTGACCTTCTTCAAAAATTCTTCCCTAAATTCTGATAATCCACAAATATTGGCGTGGTAGGACGGGGCTTATTTTGAGCCAGAAATCTTTGAGCGACATTTCCCCCTGAACCACTGGGCCGATTTCAATGAAACTTAAACTGAATGTTCCCTGTGTGACCCTCTTCAAAACTTCTTCGGTAAATTCTGATAATCCACCCTGACTCCGACGTCTGTCGTGTGTCGTCAACTTTCTAAACACTTCTTCTTCTCCTAAACCGCTGGGCCGATTTCAATAAAATTTTGACAGAATGTTCCCTGGGTGACCTTCTTCAAAAATTCTTCGCTAAATTCTGATAATCCACAAATATGGGCGTGATAGGACGGGGCTTATTTTGAGCCAGAAATCTTTGAGCGACATTTCCCCCTGAACCACTGGGCCGATTTCAATGAAACTTAAACTGAATGATCCCTGTGTGACCCTCTTCAAAACTTCTTCGGTAAATTCTGATAATCCACCCTGACTCCGACGTTTGTCGTCTGTCGTCAACTTTCTAAACACTTCTTCTTCTCCTAAACCGCTGGGCCGATTTCAATAAAATTTTGACAGAATGTTCCCTGGGTGACCTTCTTCAAAAATTCTTCGCTAAATTCTGATAATCCACAAATATGGGCGTGGTAGGACGGAGCTAATTTTGAGCCAGAAATCTTGGAACGACATCTTCTCCTGGACCACTGAGCCGATTTCAATGAACCTTTACCAGAATAATTCTGTGGTGACCCTTTTCAAAAATTGTTCGTGAAATTGAGAACGGCCCATAAATATGGGCGTGGCAAAGCGGGGCTTATTTTGATTCTGAAAACTTTGAACAACATCTCCACCTCCACTCCTCCTACGGGGCCAATTTCAATGAAACTTTACCAGAACGTCCCTTTGGAGACCATCTTCAAAATTTGTTTGCAAAGTTTTAATTAGGCCATAGATATAGGCGTGACAGGGCAGGGCTGATTTTGAGTCTCCTCTGTAAATAGTTGGTGGACAGGGTCTGTTATCACTGTTTATTCTTCGAATTATGTTTCCTTTAAACAATGAGGCAAATTTGAATGAAACTATTCCAGAAAATTTCTTGGATGAGAGCCACTGGCTAAATCGGATTCTGGACAGCGGTATAGGACCATTTTTGCCCTATTGTTATCATTTTTCTTCCATCAGTTGCAGGCCTGTATAGCGAGTCAGGGGTTTAAGCATCTCTCGTTTTTGAAATACATTGATTTACATACGCCCGTCAAAAGACGAGACGTTTTATGTGATCACCTGTGGTGGGCGGGAGGCGTGAGCTTCGTTAGTGGCTTGAGGTCACCGTCGCATTCCAACTTATCAGTACTTTCAGTACTTTGATTAGGTTTGTTCCAGGTTACGCTAAACAAGAATTCTGATAAAGATTCAAGAAATTTGTTCCATAAAATAGTATTGCCTCTTAGGCTCAAAAATGGTGCAAAATCTGACCTGGGGAACTAGTTTTTGACCCAACTTAAACCAATTTTGTACATGCATAAATATCATGTTCACAAACATTCTGACCAAATATTCGGACTATCAATTTTTTTTTTTTAAAGATTTGACCCTGTGACCTAGTCTTTGATCCCAGTTGAAACTCAAAGATATCATGTAGAAAAACACTCTGAAAAGGTTTCAAGACATGGGAACAAAATATGGCCACTATGGTGCACACAAGGTTTTTCTAAGATTTGACCCTGTAACCTATTTAATGCCAAGTTTCATTGAAATCGGCCAAAAAGTTTTGAAGGAGAAGATTTTTAAAGATTTAAAATTTAAAATAAAGTGAAAATAAGCCCCACCCTGCCAATCTTTGGGTGTCAATTAGAATTTCTTAAAGAATTAAGGTAAAAGGTCACCCAAGGAACATCCATGCCAAGTTTCATTGAAATCAGCTCGATTGTTTGGGAAAAGAAGATTTTTGAAGATTTTAAAGTGAAAAAAATGACCCGCCCTGCCATGCCCATATTTGGGAGGGTCAATCTAAATTTCCTTTACTATTTAAGAAGAGGGTCACCCAAGGAACATTTCTATTATGTTTTGTTAAAACCCATCAATTGGTTTGGGATGGAGAAGATGTTTAAAGAAAAAGTTTACACCCAAACGGACAGACTGATGGATGGAAAACTAAAGTGGCTTTGACCATTGACATGTAATGATAATCAATTAAAAAACCTATTGAACGCAGTGACAGATCCAAAAATGGCTTCTCAAACTTGCAAAAACTGCAGCCCTTAAAACCCTATCAAAACTTGTATGTTAAAACCTCCTTTACAGAAATCATTGAACTGCCACTGTTGAAAACTACCATATTTCCCCTTATAATAGTGCCTTCCCTAATAGTAGCACCCCTACATTTTTTACTAAGAAACCCCACTTCAAATGCAAAAATTTTAAGAATTTGTTGAGACTTCTTCTCTAATTTGGTGTGAATTTCCACTAAACAATCATTTATGTGATTGCTTAGAGGAAATTAACCTCAAATTAAAGGGGAAAAGGGCCTAAAAGACATAAGTTAAATGATTTTTTTTTTAAAAAATTAGAAAATGCCTACTAAATAAAAGCTCCCTGACCATGTTATGTATAGCTCTCAGGAGGGTTTATTAGGAAAAATACAGAACATTTGTTTTAAATAATCTAAGACCTTTTTCAGAAGGGATTTTACTTCCATCTGGTTTTATGCTTGTGACACATCACACCTAGAGGGACCATCTTGGATCTCAGTAAAATAAATATTTGAAAAAGAGACTGGGTCCAGAATAGGTCAACCAGAGGTTGCATATCTAAAATTCTTATACAGAAAGATAAAATGATCCATCTAGAACCAGAAAATAAGCTAGGTTCGAAAACATTTGACCCTAGTCAATCTGTGCAGTAGGTCGCCCAGTCTGGCTAGGGTTGACACTTTATGCACTACCCAGATGGTCCCATTTTGCCTGACTAGTCACACTTGAGAATTTAACCTACCGATAAGTTTTCTATACAAGGTAGCTTTAAAAGCTAGATGATATGGAAAGGAGGTAGAACTGACCCCTCACTCCCTTTAATCGATAAGTTTCAATCATTCTTCTATTACTTGAAAGCACAAATTTTTTTAGACTAGTCAAATTATAAAGAATTCTATGAGATGGAATTTTATTTTTTTTGTCTTCCTGGCAATACATGTACTGCAATTTCAGTTTCCATAACGTTTTCCATGCATTTTCTTCAGGGATTCAAACATTTCATCATAGCCTTATAGCTATCTGAACTACATTTATTTTGAACCATGCAAAATAAACCTACATTCCTTCACTTTAATGTTAAAGATATACTCTAAATACATGTACTTTTAATCAGGAAATGGTTTTGCACATTTTAAGCTAGTGTCTTTTATTGAAGGGTTTGATACTGGAACTTAAAACTCACAAACAAAGCAACAAGTCATTAAAAAATGAATTTTCCTTTCAATGAAATTGTTTCAACTTAGAAAACCTACAAAACATCCACAATATCATAATATGTTAAAATGGACAAAATAGCCATCACTTGCACAAATATATCTTGCTCACTGTGAGCCTATTACCAGACATCAAAATTTCATTCTGGCCAATAACTTTAAACTTGAGAATAGGTTTCATTCCAAATGTTTGTAGGCATTAGTCATGCTTAGACACAAAGTCCTTCTTTTTCCTAAATGGCCTCAAAATTGATTTTCTTCTTGGGTGTTAAAAAATTTGGATTGTGTCAGGAAACAGGTAAGCCGGTTTGACAAAACAAGAGGTCCAAGAGGGCCTGTATCGCTCCACTGGCTTTAACATCTTTAGACTCACATTAAATGAAGCTTTCTTTGAATGAAAACAACACTTTGAAATCTCTTAAGACCTATTTTATAATAATTAACAGGGTATGGCCCATATTAGACCAAAATTCTCAAGTTTCATTGAAATCGGCCACTTGTTCATCAGGAGATGTATTTCAAAGAATTCTGGCACAAAATAAGTCACACCCTGCCATGCCAATATTTAAAGGCCTGTCAAAATTTCGCAAAAAATTTTTTGAAAAGGGTCATGGAAGGAACATTCTGGTTAAGTTTCATTGATATCAGCCAAGTGATTCAGGAGGAGATGTCCTTCAAAGATTTTGGGCCCCACCCTGCCACGCCCATTTTTATGGGCCAGTCAAAATTTTGTGAGCAACTTTTGAAAAGGGTCTCCTAAGGAATATTCTTGTAAAGTTTCATTGAAATAGAACCAGGGGTTTGGGAGGAGAAGTTGTTCAAAGATTTCGGGCATACAAAAGGCCCCATCCTAACACGCCCATATTTGGGGGCCAATCAAAGTTTCTTGAACAACTTTCAAAGAGGGTCACCCAAGGAACATTCTGGAAAAGTTTCATTGAAATTGGCCAGATGGTTCAGGGGGATATGTCGTTTAAAGATTTTGGGCTCAAAAAAAGCCCCACCCTGCCACGCCCATATTTATGGGCCAATCCAAATTTCTTGAACAACTTTGAAAAAGGGTCACCCAAGGAAAATTCTTGTAAAGTTTCATTGCAATTGACCCAATGGTTCAGGAGGAGATGTTATTCAAAGATTATGGGCTCAAAATAAGCCCCGCCCTGCCACGCCCATATTTGGGGGCCAATCAAAATTTCAGTAACAATTTTTGATAAGGGTCACCCCAGTAACATTCTGGATAAGTTTGGTTGAAATCAGCCAAGTAGTTCAGGAGGAGAAGTCATTCAAAGATTTCGGGCCAAAAAAAAGCCCCGCCCTGCCATGCCCATATTTGAAGGTCAATCCAAATTTCTTGAACAATTTAAGTAGAGGGTCACCCAAGGAACATTCATGCCAAGTTTCATTGAAATTGGGCGAATGGTTTGGGAGGAGAAGATTTTTAAAGATTTCAAAGGGAAAAAATGCCACGCCCATATTTAGGGGTCAATCAAAATTTCTTCAACAATTGAAGAAGAGGGTCACCCAAGGAACATTCCTAACAAGTTTCATGTAAATCCGCCCATTTGTTTGGGAGGAGAAGATGTTTAAAGAAAAAGTTTATGCACGCACAGATGCACACACTGACGGACGGATGGACACAAAACGGACACACTGCCATGACAATAGCTCGCTGGCCTTATGCCAGTGGAGCTAAAAACTACCACATGGTAACAGAGTCCCAAACACTTTTACATAGTTTAACTTGAGAATAATCTTCAGTCCAGAAGTTTGAAGGTAGGTCAGAACCAGACACAAGGTCTTCCTTTTTCAACAATTTGATGACACTGGTAGATAAAAGCCTATTTAACTGTTCATCAAACAGTTTATATTTCTCTCTTCCATCATCAATCATCGACTCTGTCTGAGTAACTTGGTTAGTTGTAAGGTAAACTTTCTTTTCTTTAACCCCACTTTGGCTGGCCTGGTCTAAAATAGAAGAATTTTTTCACATACTGATTATTCTGTTAGATTTACAAGTTAACACTTTCCTGTTTTACATAATTTTGGACCTGTCCAAATTCAAAGGTTTTGCAGTCGAAAATCTAATGTGGATTTAATTTGAAAAATAACCATTCAGTAGGGTAGAAAATAGTGTGGAAAAAGAAGAAATTGCTTGTCAGAAGCAATTTCTTCTTTTTTCACAATGTTGTCTCAATCATAAAATCACAGGCACGTAAAAAGCAGGGAATAAACAGCAAAAGGTTAAACAATATTCTTTTGTTACTACAAAACTCTTCATTAAAGCTTGATTAAGTTACAGTTCAAAGACTTAAAAAAAGCATTACACAAACAAGTAATTCATAAATGTACAAGTCAATGTGAGTGATCAAAGGCCAATTCTGTCCTGCAGGAATAGACAAAATTGTCCTTGGATCACTAAATTAAACTTGTACATCTGTAACAGTGGCTAACATAATATTTGGACAAAAAAGATTTTTTTCATTTGTTTTCCAATGTTCAACTCATTCCCATGAAACCTTGAAATTTGAAGAGTGAAATAGGTCCTGCTTGAAAAAAAGTTTATTTGTTTTTTCTCAAAAGGTAAAAGTGTCTTAGACCTGCTGAAAATAATTACCTGATAGTCTAATGAGCCAGTGCATGGCACAATTTCAACAATTTCATGGCTGCAAGATTTGCAAACAATGGGCAACCTATACAGAGACATAACACAACTGAAAGATTCGCTAGATTTCTACAGAAACTCTAAACCATTATCTACCTTCAGAGTACACAAAAATACTTTAGATAAGCCTTTGCAAAGGCTAAATGGACATGTGAAATTGTTGGAGCTCAAAATATCAATTCAGAGTTTGGTTGCACTGGACCAAGCATTTTAAGGGGTAAACACAAAACAATTGTAGCTGCTTAAATAGTTATATGCACTTACTAACAGCTTACACTTTCCTCAATTTTCATTTTAAGAAAAAAAGAAAGCATAGCTTTCTGGTTAATTGTTTCGCATTTAAACGATTGTAAGGCACACAAAGAAGCATTTGAACTTAAGATATAACCTCATAGAAGAAAACATTGTAAGAAAAAAGGATTAATTTTTTGTCAGTTAGTTCTCCCTTTCATACATGGTTTTCTTTTATTGCAATGTTGTAAAAAATTGCATATGTGTAGTGATGCTTAATAAGTGAGAAAAAACTGCCTTTTGAGACAGGGGTGAAATTTCCAACAACTCTTTGATGGACATATATTGAGCTCCCTGCAGGACAAGCTTTCATTGCATAAATAAATATTCTATGATTTTGAACAGAACAATATGTCCGCCTCATATTTAGGGCATTTGGAAAACCTTTGGTTTAAACCTATTTATTTTACATCAATTGGGAAACAAGTTCTTACAACTTAGATTAATCCCTCTCAATTCTGCTCTCTGGGAAATTCACCAGTACTCGCGCCGAATGTGTGGGCCAATGAAAGAACCAAGATCGATATCCGCTCCCGAGAATCGAACTCAGGACCCTTGGGTCAAGAGGTCGACGCTCTACCTCTAGACCATGGACACACACTTGGGAGTCCGTTGCATACAGCAAATCTACTATGGTACTGACTACAGTCGACTATGATATAGAATCAATGGAATTTATTGGAAAACCTTGATCAAACTGTGCTAATTGAATTCTTAACTCCTGTTATGCTCAATGAATACCCTGGCAATATTGCATTAAATTCAAAGTGCTGAAAGCACTAGATCTACTTATCATGAGTCAGTACTAATTTTGAAAAAAAAAGTTGAGCTTTTGTGTGAAATCTTCAACAATTTCAAATATGTGCAATGCAAAGACTCTGCCTGTACAGAGTCTTCACTATGTGTGTAGTAGATAAGGGTCTTAAATATCCGTAGACCAGGGGTTATTGGGGGAAGTTTCTACGTGACCCAGTGTTAGTACTACGTGAGAACAACCCTGTCAGTTGTTAAAAGCTTTTCAAAAAAGGAGTGTCGGCTTTGGTTCAATTTTCTTTTTTACAAGACTTACCTCCGCTCGACAAATGTGCATTTTGAAAATGACACTGTTCAAGAATTCTATACAAATAGAATATTAATCAAAGACATCTATTAAATGCGAAATCATCTGCTAATCCTACACCACTCGAATTTTTGTTTTGCGCAAGAATGCTATTTATAGACTAGGCGGTGATTCGCCTATTGGGTTTTCCCGTGGTGTAAGTGGGATAAAAACTAGGTGGCTGAACTGGTATCCCGCATTTACATACTCGGATTTTAGGTAGATCTCTCACTAATGCAGAACTTCTTGGGTCTAGATCATATCAGTGAACAGCCCCGAACATTTCCAGGAATTTTGCTGTTTTCGGAATTGTGAAAAGAAGGTCGTAAATCGCTTGTATTACTATAGCGAGTTAGGAGACTCTGATCACGAACACATAAAAACAACTTTTGACACTCTCCGTTGTTTTTTATACTTTTTCTACGATAGGAGCATAAGAAATAAGTCATTTGCTCTCAGTTGAGAGGTCTTCCAATAACAAATTGGATATTTTAATATCTTTCTAGAATTAATTAAACTACGTCGTCTGCTATCGACAATGTACATGTATTTTACATAAAGCTGGTGGCCTACTCCACCCTACTCGAATTACCGTTTCACCTGTGTTTACGCGGAAGGGGGACATTGGCTCTTTCAAAGTTTTTTGGGTGGAGAAACGCTCAACAGAGGCACAAGTGCATTTTTTTCAAGGTGAATTCTCTCCGGTGATCAATCCTGTACACTTTTCAGAAATTTTGCGATTGTTCGGGTTGTGGCTACAATGTTGTAACTCAGAAAAAGCTATACAGGGAGTTAGGACATTTTTATCACAAATATTTAAAATCGATTATTAACTCAGTCCGCGGTGTTTTCTTAAAAATAACTTAAGGCAAAATTGAAGTCTTCAGGTCCACGTTGAGGGGTTCTTGGCTTTTATTTCGGGTAGACAATATGTCTATTTTTGTTAACTTATATATCTTTACGTCGTCTGATACAGACAATCGCCTTATCGTATATTTAGGCAACTCAAATTCTACTGAACTGAGTGAAGGCATACTTCCGCCGATTTAAATGCCGTTGCGGGGGCTGTGAGGGATTTTAATTCGCAGGACGCGCAGTCTATGTTTCGCATCTTTTTGTTATTCACACTTCGGTTTGTTTTCTTCTTTCTTTTATTGCATGGGTAACGGAAAACGATCGCATTCGAAAAGAAGTGTCCTGCTGTGGATATTAAAGAGCAATACCTTCCGAGATGGTACGCCCCAAGGGAAAATACTCAGTGCCTTTCTCGGGAGGTTTTGGGCTTGACCGGGCCCGGAGACCAAATGACGTCAGATACCGTGCGTGATGTACGGAGTTACGACATTGATTCTCCGGACAACTTCAAACAAGATGTCTACATCTAAAAATTTGATGTATTTTCCATAGCATTAGACCTGCCTATAGCGAGTTCCGCGGATAGCGTATTTCTAATCTACCGTTCAACCCAATTTTAAATTATCTAGAACAAGGGCGCTATGCCTATTAACCCTATATTTTTTTGACAATCTCAAGGTCTTTCATTCATTTTTTTTCTCTCCCAAGTGCTGACAGGCATACCAGAAATATTTGTTTTCCCATCAATGATCTATGATGTTTTTAACCAAGCTTCGTGAAAAAATATGAGAAGAATCAACAAAAGTAAAACAGTGTCTTGTAATTAATAATTTATCGATTACACTACATTTAGATTAAGAATTGTAGGCCTATGTTTTGAGACATAGAATTTCAATGATATCATTAACCTTGAAGCCGCAGCTGCATTTGCGAGATTTCGTTTGTTCCTTATCAATATAGTTGTTTTATGCTATTTATGGATATTTACATTAAAGTTACTAATCTATTACGAATTCTCATAAGCAAACTTTTAGTATCTTTTAAATTTAGAGTCAATCTTATATTAAAGATGAAGTAAACAGCTCATGCGGATTAAAGAGGGTTGGATGCCCCTGATTATTATGTGATCCGCCATTCAAAAAGGAACGATCTGGGTATTGCGTAAAATATATATTTGAAAATGCAACCTCTGGTTGACCGGTACTGGAACCGATCTATTTTTTCAATTTTTTTTCGGGTGCTCCTTTTTTTGCGTGACAGGTCGCACATATTTCATAAACAAAATAAACCTAAGGTGTTAATGCCATATTCCATTCGTGTTTTGAACCGTAAACATATTTTTAACAAAAAGAAGTAAAAAAAAGTTTGCATTAACATTGAATGTTGCCGATCTTGGGTCGAAATATTTTACATTTATCACATGTTTACATGGATAATTTCTTTTCGTCTCGTTTTCATTTTTCACCACAATGCCACCAGAAACGTCCACCTCCAGTGCATTCAGCGCTTTGATTTTATATTTAAAATATGTGGCTGTCCACCCTGCTAAATGTTTGCGACTTACGCACATTTGCAAATTGTTGAAAATGTCACGATCAGGCTCATTTGTAAATTGTAAATGTCTGATTTTCTTTTAAAAAGAGAATAAAGGGGTACAGATCAAGATAAGACTGCACATATGTGCAGGCTGATCTTTGTCTAGACCTCCTACCAAAGCAGGAATATTCCAGGTTCAGCATGACAAGGGTTAATTTTGCGTACATTTGAAATTATTTGTAATGTCACTTAATTCGTTCTACATACTGTTAGGGTTATTTGTAGGAGTCGGGCCTGATGTTAAATTACAATAGGCTGTGATTGGTTTTCCTCCATAATAGATCTGAAATGAAAGGAAACATATTACTGACATATTATAAACTCTATCAAACAAAATGTTTCGTGGGTTCAATGCAAGACTGTACTAAGTGTATATACATTGTATATACACTAAGTACAGTCTTGCATTGACCACTCAGAATGCGAAATGGGGTGAAACCCCCCTGTAAACAGTATTTCACTTAAACTGTAGCAGCTGATGAACCTTATTGTGGAGCCTTTAAGGAAGTGGACCCATAATAGTTCCGCAACATTTCGGAACTCATATCTTTCACAATGTTGACCGAGGTTTCCCTAATGAAAATCATGAGGAATTGATTGATTGAATGGAGTTTAACACCGCTTTCAACATTTTTTTCAAAATCATGAGAAAACTTCGGTTAACATTGTTTAAGTTTATTACTCCTGAAACATTGCATAACTATTACCGGTCCTCTACCTTGACAGCAATAACATTTCATTTGGTGTGTGAGCTGCTCATCCTGAAGTTAACAACATCGCAATCTTGACACGGTGAATGTTTCTGGAATGATTTTGGAATGAAATTGAATGAATCAAGGAGTGAATTTTGAGTGAAATTAAAGGGAGGTGATCCAATATCACTAATTTTGTTCAGGATGGTTTAAATTGGACAATTTTTATTACCTCTCTTTAAAGCAATACGCATACCAGGTCTATAAATAACTTCCTATATATATGTCTTCAGGAACCAATCAGATGCTTATAATTTTACTTACTCAATGAGATTGTGGATTTTTTTGTCTATATCTATTTGAAATTTAGTTGTTGATCTTCAATTTTTAGCTCCACTGGCTGAAAGCCACTGGGGCTATTGTCATGGCGTTGTGTCCGTCGTGCGTCCGTCCGTGCGTCCGTGCGTCCGTTCGTAAACTTTTCTTTAAAAATCTTCTCCTCAGAAACTACTGGATGAATTTCAACCAAACTTCACAGGAATGATCCTTGGGTGACCCTCTTTCAAAGTTGTTCAAGAAATTTTGATCCAATGAAAAACATGGATTTAATGGGCGTGGCTTATTTCCAAATATGGTAAAAAGTGAGTTTTCTCAGATTCTAATAAATGGATATCAATGAAATTTTACATGAATGATCCTTGTGTGACCCTTTATCAGTCTACAAAAGATTATTGAAATCCTATGAAAAATATGCATTTTATGGGCGGAGGTCATTTCTCTATATGTTATATAGTGGAAACTTTCAAAATCATTTTCTCAGAAAATAAGTGATGGATATCAACCAAATTTTACTGGAATGATCCTTGAGTGAGCCTTTATTAATGCACCAAAAATTATGGTGATCGGATGAAAAGAATGTATTTTATGGGCGGAGGTCATTTCTCTATATGTTATATAGTTGAAACTTTGGAAATCATTTTCTCACAATCTAAATGATGGATATCAACCAAATTTCTCTGGAATAATTATTGAGTGACCCTCTATCAGTCTACTGAAAATTATTGTGATCGGATGAAAAATATGTATTTTATTGGTGGAGGTCATTTCTCTATTTGTTATATAGTGGAAACTTTGGAAATCATTTTCTCAGAATCTACTTGATGAATATCAAAGAAATTTCACTGGAATAATCCTTGAGTAACCCTCTATCAGTCTGCCAAAAATTATTGTGATCGGATGAAAAATATGTATTTTTATGGGCGGAGGTCATTTCTCTATGTGTTATATAATGGAAACTTTGAAAATCATTTTCTCAGAATCGAAATGATGGATACCAATGAAATTTTATATGAATGATCTTTGAGTGACTCTCTTTCAGTCTACAAAAAATTATTGTGATCAGATGAAAATATGCATTACGGGCAGATGTCATTTTCTATATGTTATTTAGTTGAAACATTGAAAATCATTTTCAACATCAGTAGAATCCAAAATATCTAAAAATCTAGTCACACTATTATTGCTTTACAAGAATTTTGAGCCTGTGGAGCGACTCAAGCCATTAATGGCTTTCTAGTTAGATATTTTGGAGTATTTTTGAATGGTTTGAGTGAGTGTATTGAATGAATGAATGGAGTGCTGAGTGAGTGATTTAGAATGGTTTTGATCTAGATGAATATCAATTTCAGGCTGTTATTAACTGTAATCCAAAGCACATTTTTGTCTGTTTTCTATAGGTACAAAGAATTTAAACACATCGTATTTACTTATGTCTTACTCTAAATCTAGTGGGGATTGAATAAACTAGAACTGTCGCAGAGCGGACTTATACCCCCCACAAGCAATTTGCCAAAATGCAAGTGCTATTAGTGCAGGATGTGTTTGTAACAAATATTGAGGTCATATACAGCATTTGCATGAAATTACATGATTCTAGGTTGCTTGGTTCTTGAGTTAGAGTCTGGAAACGAAAATTGAAAAAAAATTGACTGTGACCTTGACCTTTGACCTATGTGACCCAAAAACAATAGGGCTTTCCTTGGGTCATAAGCAACATTTGTGTAAAGCTTCATGATTGTAAGTCACTTGGTTCTTGAGTTAGAGTCTGGAAACTAAAATGTCTACGGACAATTGGACAGACAGAAAGACAGGGTGAAACCAATATACCCCCCTCTACTTCGTAGGTGGGGGCATAAATATGTAATATGTTAGCTAATGTTCGGACAATAGTAAAATGAGTAGCTAGCTTTGAGAAAAGCAGACATTTTTTATTTCTTATTATTCTAACCTATTCTTACTTTTTTTCTTTTTTTCTTCCATGAAAATTTCCCAAACCTATCCTAATAAGCTTTTTTTAAATAGATGATCGTACTGTTATAAATTTTAAAACTAACCTGCTGAAAAGCTTTTGACTTTTTTACTGTCTGTCCACTGGTTAAGCTAGACATCCACTTGGCTGGGGTATTGAACATAATACCTCTAGAATCACAGATTTTTCCATTCTCAGTCAAACTGGCTCTGTGAACGCTGCCCTGAAGGTGTATATACAGTCAAACCTGTCTTAAGCAAGCACCCAAGGGACGTTCGAAAAGTGCTTGCTTAAGACAGGTGCTTGCTTAATACAGGTCAATTTCAGTGCAATTGGTTCATTTGGGAACAGATTGACTGCTTGCTTAATACAGGTTGCTTGCTGAATACAGGTGGCCGCTAACACAGGTTTGACTGTATACATAATGTGGCAACAATATCTTAGATATCAGGGCCTGGGGTTAAAAAACCTTTTTTATGGTTAAAATAAGGATGTTCTAAAATTTAGAATTTATTGAGTGTATATATGACTATAAAAGATAATATTGACTTGTTATTTATAACAACTTATTAACATAATTCTTTATGATCATACACTTGTATTAGTATTAAAAAAAAAAAAAAGCTTTAATGTCAAGTTGAAATTAGAAAAAAAAAAATAAATGTATTGTGAATAAGAAAAGTTTTATAATCCCAAGACAATTTGCATGATGAGAATAGAGAAAGTACATTAGACACGCAGAATTGAAATCACAGAGTTCCCACTCTGTTTTCAATCAGGGGCTAAAACTAGTTATTTTACAGCAAACATGTAACCCAAAAATGGAGCAAAGAAGGCTTCTTTTTAAAAATTGGGTTTGTATACAAGCTTCAATTTGGGAGTACATCACCTCCATTTGGGGAGGGTTTAGGAACCCTGAATTAGCATTGTGGAGAATGAAGAGTTTGCATGCTACAATTACTTTCATCATTTTCAACAATTTTTTTTTTATTATTTTTGATGGGCATGAAAAAGAAGGAATTTGTTCAAAATAATTGAAAATCACACATTAAATGAGTCTGTGCATGACATTTCCAACAATGTGTGCGTTTTGTGAGGTGCAAACATTGAGTAGCATAGAAAGCCACATATTGTTGATATAAAGTTACTTGATGGTCTATAGATACTTTGAGAACTTATCTAATTACTAAACGCATAGAAAAGATTCTGGACAGACTGTGCGGATGGACAGACTGGTCAGAGTTTTTGCTTTGCGCATACTTGAAATTGTTGGAAATCTCACACAGGCTCAAATATTAATGAATAAGTATCCAATATAAAGACACTACTTTTTGTTGTCACTGATGCATTTTTTCAGTGAGCTAATTATGAGCGTTGCACCTTTCATACTTTTCAAGTTGAGGGTTAAAAGGTTTAAATTAGTCCAACAGACATCCAGACTGACGCACTAACCTCTTTCCTGCTGTTCATGACATTCATTGATGTACATAAAAGCTGTGACAGACTGTATAGACAAGGATAAGCCTGCACAGACATGCAGTCTGATCTTATTACACAATGTCTGCTTGTAGTTTATCATTACTGAGAAAACATAAGCAAACTTGTTTTTAATCAAAATCTCTTGAGACCTATATCAAATTCAGGATAAGGGCAAATACATTTCAATGGCTCAGTGCAAAAAAAAACAGTTGTAACTGCCTATAAACATATAGACAGTTACAACTGTTTCACACTGAGCCATCAATTTATGCCCATACCTTACTGGGGCTGGAATGTTAGAAAATATGATAACAATATGAAACTAACCTGTACATTGACTGACAGTACATTTTTCCCAGGTAATATATTCTTCTCAGCAAACAGATCTCTCCATGATGGCAGATCTCGCCAGGAAGGAAGGTTGTTTGAATTCTGGACTTCTGGTGGATGTCTATTATCCAAATATAAAGATGTAGTTCCTTTTGCAACAGATGTTAAAGGTCTATTAGGCCTTGTTCCTTGATCTAGGCGTTTCTGTTCTTCAGCTCTGAGAGTAGTGTTTGAGTCGTATGTGGAGCCTTTAGGTACGACAAGTACAGTTTTATACTGGTTCTGTTGAGTTTGAGGGTTCAGTATAATGATCTGGGGTTTGCCAACACTGGGTGAATTAACAACAGGCTGCACTTTTACTCCTTCATTTACTTTTTCCTGAGTTTTTATAGTTAGTTTTTGAGGCTTTGAAACATACCTTGATTTTGAATCATCCTTAGGTTCAATATGTTTTTGAGTAGCAAGAACTTGTTCCTTTCGACTCTTAAGATGCTGGCCATTACCTGCATATTCTTTCATGTTGCTTGTACATGTATTTTCATTGTTTTGTGTTTTATCAGATGTGCAATGATTACTCTCTATCTTATAAGGAATCTGGTCAGTAGCTTTAGTCTGACCTTTAACTGTTCCATCACTTAATCCCATCATTCGTAGTTTCTGTCTTCTGTCTAATTCCTGAGTTTTCACCATAAATACAGAACTGATACAGGTTGATGTGGGAGACACCTGTTCTTCTGGATGTGAAACTTCCTCTTTTTGGTTTGAAACTTCTGATTGCTGTGAACATTGTAGTAACTCAGATGAATTTTTATCTAATTGTGTACAATCATTCAACTGAATACCATGGTCCCCTTTTGATTCAGTGTGTAGGGTTTTCTGATTTGAAACACTAACTGATTCAGCACAATCATTCCCTTCTTTTTCAAAAGTATGCGACTGTGAATCTTTTCCATCCTGAAGAGCAACACCTTTTAATATGTGTGTGACTTCATCTTTCTGTGATTCAGCCCTCTCTTCTTTGTCAGTGCATGTTTGAGAATAAAGCTCTTCATCTTGGAGTGTCACTTGCGTTTGTTGTGTACACTCATCAAATACTTTGATAGCTTCATTGACTTTAGTAGCAGTCAGAATATCTACACTCTCACTCTCACTAATATAATCACCATCTAAATCATTCTGTATGATATCTTCTACATCAGCAACAGAGCTTCTAGCTGTAGAGTTGCCTTTGTCATAATCAAGCAATTCATCATTCCTGTTTCTCTTGAATTGATCTTGTCCTTTGCTTGGTTGTCTATCTTTATCTTCTTTAGTATTTAACATATTTAACCATAGCATCTCTGATTGAGTTGTTTCTTTTGGCTCTCTTGATTTTTCTCCTTTACTTGAAAAACATGTATTGACTTTTGCTTTATCTAATACTTCTTTTTTACCCTCACCATGTCTTGTTACATTTTCATTTAGCTGGATTCCAGAGCCATCAGACATTACATCGCCATCAGAAAAGCTAATTTCTGCTTTTAATAAAGGCATTTCCTTTTCCAGCTCTTGTTTTTTTCTCTTGGTCATTGAGCCACTGTCATCTACTGCAGTTCTCTTCATGGCCTTTTCAGAAGGTACTTTTCTAGTCCCTGTAAATTTATCACCTTCATCTTTATCAAGTAAAGCTTCCTTGTATTTCTTTGAATCAGATCTAACATCTTTATTGGAATTCAGCTGACTGATACATTTAGCATCTATATCTTCTTGTTCACTAGAAAAGATTGTTGGTTTCATCTGTGACTTCGGTCCTTTAATTGGGACTTTCTTTCTTTTACTCAGTGAAATTCGTAAGCTATCTGAAGACAGAGAACTGCTATCAGTTTTAGGATTCTTGCTCCTGGAAAAGAGATACTGAGAAAATAATGATTTGAAAGATAGAGATTTATGTAGAAATTGGTAAATAGTGTGGTGTTTTATGATTCATTGAAAAAGGGGCATAGAATTTGTTAATAAAATATAAAAAAGACAATCAATAGCATTAAATTTTCGATAAGTGTTTATCCTGGTAAGATTGCATAAACTGAGTAGTCTGATCTGAATGAAAAAGTATTCCTTTTTGTGAAATAGAAAAAATCTGTGTACCTTACTAAATCTGATGTATTAATCCTTATCCTGCCTCTGTTTTGTTTTTCATTGTTGTTAAGTATAAAGTAAAATATTAGGACATGAGTCATTTCAACCAGTTTTACTTCAATTTTATAATGATTCTATACATAATCATTGATGGGCAAACCAATATGTCTTTATTATACTTTCATTGCTGCAGTAGCATCATTATAAGTTATGACACTTTTGCTGTTCATTAACATATTTTAAAGATTTGGTTTAGTTTAATATTTTTGAAATATGTATGTCTGATTTATCATGCAACAACTCCACATAAATTGGCAAATATATTTTTGGAAGTCTGTCTGAGAAAATGTAAAGGCCTTGGGAATCGTCAAACTTTTCAAGAAATATATCTCTTCTTATTGGTTTTAGCTCAAAATATTGAAAACAAACCTTGAATCACAAGAGTTTTAAGGATGGTTTGACAGCCTATTTTATAATTACTATTGCACTGTTAGACTTTGTTGTACGGAAAGTCAATTTAGAATTCAATGAAAGCAAATAATTCGAATTCCATTGAATGTGCTTGGAATCTAAATATAACTAGACTGTCTGGATATAGCTACATCTTAAATTATAACCTTGATAAACTTATTTTCATTTCGAGGGTTCAATGCAAGACCGTAGTAAGTGTATATACATTGTATATACACTTACTACAGTCTTGTGTCGAACCCACGATTTGTCTGTATTTGGAGTGACCTCATTTGAATTTACGAGAAGTCATTGTTTGGTAAAAGTAGAAAAAATAGTGGAATGGTTATTTTAGAGGGTAAAATAGTAGTCTGTGTTCCCATTAATTGTAAATTTAAACTATTTATGCATCTTTTTCTTTGATTTAACGCTTAATTTGACCTTCTCTGTGGACAATTTCCTTTTAGATAAGCGCCATCCCAAACTTACTGTCCCCTTCATAGGTAGAAAAAAGACAGTGTCTCTACTAAAGCTTAAATATCAAGAAAGTTAAAGATAATTTACCGAGAAATTTCTTCATTTAAAATAGGAAATTAAATGAAGATGAAGTGTGAAAGAGGTCAAGGGTTAATGTATCTTGTGGAACCTAACATGCATAGCACCAGAAAATTGTGCAATTTTGTAAAGAACTAAGAAAGCTGAAAAAGCTGGTGGGGTCTCAGACCAATTGACCTTCTTTACAAGAAACCTTCTGATCAAAGTAAAAATGAGAGATAACTCTTGCTTTTTTCAATGCACAACAGATTCTCTTGAAAATAATTAATATAGATCTACAATTGATACAGGGTAAGAATTGTGAAAACTTACCCTTCCAATGATTTGAACTGTTTAACTAAATCTTGCTGCCTTTGAACAATTCCTAACAAGTTTTTCTTGTGTTGTACATGCATCCCTATTAATGAGGGCTGATCTGGCTGCTTGTTTTCACTCTCCAATTTCTTGTACAACATCATGATGCGAGTCAAGTTAGACTGGATGATTCTTAACAAGTTTTTTACTTGACCTACAAATATACAAGCTGTGCAAATCATCCAGCATTTATGCTCAAACCTATGATTCCCATACTAATCTAAATCACTAATTATGTTAAAGCTAATTAGATTCTTAAGTAAGTTGCGCAAATTAAGAAATAGTAAACAACATGTGTTTGTTACACACAAATGCCCTCAAAACAGCATTTTTTTCAAAACTATGACTTTGATTGATGACCTTGTCACATGACCTTGACCTATCTCCAGATATCAATGATTTCTGTTATCATGCCATTATGAACATTGTATGTATAATAGGTTTGAGAAATTTTAAATTTTCTAGTTAAGTTTTACAGACTTAAAGACAGGTGGAAAACTTCAAACAAAATGCACACATGTGCACTCTAATTCTAGCCTTTATCACATGCTTTAAACTGAAAGTTTCAAATTTCCTTTAAATTTGTGTTAAGAGATGAACAGAGTATTTGTTGAATTCATTGAGGTATGAAATTAAAAGCCTAATCACACTCATGTATGAATCTGCTTTGGGTATTCATACAGTGTGATTAGGTTTTTAGTTTCGTACCTCTATGAAATCAACAAATATAACCTTCATATCTCATAATTCAATATCATGAAGTACAGATATAAAGATTTCTTATGGGACTTCTTTTTGCAGAAGCTTACTAAACATCTGCATAATCAAACTGTTTTCATTTGGAAATTAAACCAACTTTTCAGCCAATCAGAACGCACAAATATTGATAAATACAACTCAAATTAATTTATATTTGTTAGAAACAAAATTAACAAGAGCCATGTCGGACATGGCCATCCCCCGCCGAGAAAGCTTGATAGTAAACTGAAGCCTAAAAGATTAAGGGTTCTACTTTAAGAAATTAAGCCCCTACAAAATCTAAGTCTTTAAAATAACAAAGGGCAATAACTCCAAAATTATGCATGCCAGAGTTATAGTTCTTGTGCACTGCACTCCTCTTCCATGAGATCTATCCACCCATAAAGTTTCAAGTTGATAGCTATTATACTTTAAGAGATATGCTCCGGACAAAATCTAAGTCTTAAAAATAACGAAGTGCAATAACTCCAAAATTATACAAGCCAGAGTTACAGTTCTTGTCACTGCACTTCTCCTTCATGAGATCTATCCTCCCATAAAATTTCAAGTTGATAGCTTTAATACTTTAGGAGATATGCTCCAGACAAAATCTAAGTCTTAAGAATAACAAAGGGCAATAACTCCAAAATTATGCAAGCAAAGGTTGTAGTTCTTGTGCACTGCACTTCTCCTCCATGAGATCTATCCACCAATAACGTTTCAAGTTGATGGCTTTTATACTTTAGGAGATATGCTCCGGCCAAAATCTAAGTCTTAAAAATAACAAAGGGCAATAACTCCAAAATTATGCAAGCAAGAGTTGTAGTTCTTGTGCACTGCACTTCTCCTCCATGAGATCTATCCACCCATAAAGTTTCAAGTTGATAGCTATTTTACTTTAGGAGATATGCTCCGGACAAGACAGACAGACAGACAGACAGACAGACTGACATGAGTAAAACAATATGCCTGACTTCTCGATACGAGGGCATAATAAAAACATAACATATTGGTGGGACCTAAAAACTGTCGGGCCCGATTCGACTGCATACAGTTAATAACATAGTGAAATTCGTAAAAATCATTCTAAATCACGCATAGCTTTAACACTTTAGGAGATATGCTCCGGACAAAATCTAAGTCTTAAAAATAACAAAGGGCAATAACTCCTAAATTATGCAAGCAAAGGTTGTAGTTCTTGAGCACTGCACTTCTCCTCCATGAGATCTATCCACCCATAAAGTTTCAAGTTGATAGCTATTATACTTTAGGAGATATGCTCCGGACAAGTTTAACAGACAGACAGACAGACAGACGGACATGAGTAAAACAATATGCCCCCGATCTCTCGATACGAGGGCATAATAAAAACATAACATATTGGTGGGACCTAAAAACTGTCGGGCCCGATTCGACTGCATACAGTTAATAACATAGTGAAATTCGTCAAAATCATTCTTAATCACGCATAGCTTTAATACTTTAGGAGATATGCTCCGGACAAAATCTAAGTCTTAAAAATAACAAAGGGCAATTATTCCAAAATTATGCAAGCAAAGGTTGTAGTTCTTGTGCACTGCACTTCTCCTCCATGAGATCTATCCACCCATAAAGTTTCAAGTTGATAGCTATTATACTTTAGGAGATATGCTCCGGACAAGTTTAGTGACAGAAGGACGGAATGACGGAAGGACGGACGGAGAGCATTACTATATCCCCTCGCCGAAAACAGTGGGGGATAACTATCCACCTATAAAGTTTCAAGTTGATAGCCTTTAAACTTTAGGAGATTTTTATGCATCGGACCAGTTTAGTGACAGAATGATGGAAGGAGACCATTACTATATTCCCTTTGCCAATATAGCCGGGGATAACAAGAGCCATGTGGGACATGGTCATTCCCCGCCATCAGAGTTTGATAGTAAACTGAAGCCTTATCATTCAATTATTCCAAAATTACACAAACAAGAGTTGTAGTTCTTGTGCACTGCACTTCTCCTCCATAAAATCTTTTCACCTATAATGTTTCAAGTTTATAGCTTTTATACTTTAGGAGATATGTTCTGGACAAGTTTAAGCAGGATAAAGTATCTTAATTACCATGGTTCACCAGATATGGGTGATATTTGGCATCAGACAGCCTCTTCTCTAGATTATCCTGTAACTTTACCATACAGTGCTCTACTGTGGTCTTTATTACTTCTTCCTGAAATATACAGAGGACAATCATTTTGTTTCAGTGTAGGATCAGTTTATATTTCACTGAGTGAACTACAAAAGCATAATTTTCATGAATGTTGGAGCTATAAATAAAAATATAGCTTTTTTGTTCACGAAGTATGATGTGCTTCTATTTCTTAAATGCAAAAATGAGACAAAATGTGAAAATTTTAGAACAAATTTTCTTTAAAAAGTGTCATTTTGCATGTGATTGAAAGGCAACGTCAAGGGATCATTTGTGCTACTTAGATAACATTAAAGAGGGTGAAAGAAACAAATACAGCGTACATTTTTTTAGTAATTTCACTGGTTTATTGGTTAGTTTATAGTCTGTTTGACTTCTATAAGGACCAATATTTTCATCAATTACACAAACATACGTAGACAAAAATGTTTGTATTTGGCAATATCTAAATTTTTAGCTTAATACCATTCCAAAAATTAATTTTTGAAAATAAAACTTTTGAAATAATGATTTTGTCTATAATGTTAATAATTTTGTATTTTCCGCTCTTAAACACATGGGGAGGAGAAGGCTGTTTAGTACATGTAGTAAGAAAATGTAAACATATAGTAAAATGATTTGGTGTTATACTAAACTTTTGACACAATAAATAACTATTTTTCCTTATTTGGACATACTTATTAGAATATCAACAGTCACGTCAATTTGAACTTAAATCTCATGTGATTTGTACAGTTATTCACTGGCGCTTGTCTGTTTGCCGGGGTTTCCTCATGAAAATCGCAAGCGATTTCGTTACAATATCTATTTTAATTGGTCTGAATAACAGAGTATGGGGTTCATCTCAAAAATAGATAAAAATCATTTTCAATATTGTTTTTGTACAAAGACAAGATAAACTCATTTAATATCCTTAACAAGTAAATAACACAGACAAAATTTACTTTATAAATATACTCAGTTTTATACAAAAACAGCTCACGAAATTGATTTCACTTTTGACTCGACCCCTATACAAATCAGCCCTTTTTTTAGAGAGACAATTTGCTGTTCCGTTTATTTAAGGAACAACTAGGTATGAAAGGCCAGGAGTTGATATGTAGACGGACGGAAAAAATCATTATTTAACTTTCAAAAATTCTGAAAAACATTATTCTTCATGGTATTAAATGGAATAATTGATATTAGTAGCAAAAACAAGAGCTGTCACTGTAAGATGACAATGCCCCCGACACCGCTTTGATTTAGAAGTTATGGCCAATGTTAAAGTTTTTGGACGGAATGACGGACGGACAGACAGACGGGCGGACAAGTCAAATTTATGATGCCTCCCTATCGGGGGCATAATAAGTTGTCACCAATTCATATTTGAGAATTTTGGCTGAATGTTGGTCCATATAGAAGTCAAGCGGACTATATCATATGATTGTCTACTGTTATTTATTGATGATCCACAAAAAAGCATTAAAGAAAATATATTCATGGAACTTGTGGCTTCAAAACAGAATTTCTTTTCTATGTTTTCTAGACCTTGATAAATGACCTCAACTCTGTCAGATGTCTTGATAAGTTCAAGCTTATCTTAATTTTTTTACCTAGTTCTGAAGACAGAGGGACAACTGTAAAAGAACATACTGTAATCTTCTTCTAGGGCATCAAAAAGAAAAATAAAGCATTATTTGTATGTGGAACACAACATGTTTGCCTAATTATTTTGATATCCATCACTAATTGTTGACATTGACCTTTCATTTATCTAATAAACAAGAGAACAACATAAGAGTACTAAATCTTGGCTACAAGTGCTATGCAATGCAAATAAATTTAGATAAAAACAAGATATCTTTGTGAAACAAGAATGCCCCAAAGAGGCTTTTTTCTTTTTAGATTGACCTTGACAGATGACCTTGACCTTGTCTCATGACCTTGACCTTGGTACCAGCAGATGCATATCATTGATGTCAATCATCATACAAAATATGAGAATTGTAAAATTTTTTGATTAAGTTTTGCAGACAGACTGACAGATGGACAGATAAAAAGGACAGCCCTATAATTCTTACAAGTTTAGTTCTAGAGTAAGCCCCTTGATAGATTGGTGGTTTAACATAATGCATTTTTGAATTATTCATTATCTTCAATAGCAAAAATCATTACATGTACCTGATCAAGATTAAAGCCATACCAAACCAAAGCCGTGGACACCAAGGTGATGGAAATAAAACAACTTTTGTCAAACACAGTCAAGCAAAATATATAGCTCTACAATCACACATCTATTTAACCCTTTCCCATTTTACAAAATTTTGGACCTGTCCAAATACAAAGGTTTCGCAGACGAAAATTTAAAATGGATTTAATTTGAAAAATAACCATATTGTAGGGTAGAAAAAAGTGTGGAAAAAGAAGAAATTGCTTGTCAGAAGCAATTTCTTCTTTTTTTCACAATGTTTTCTCAATCATAAAATCACAGGCACGTAAAAAGCAGGGATTAAACAGCAAAGGGTTAAACAGGGGAAGGATTATGTGACCTCTTTTTAATTCCATCTATGACTTGTGCAAATCTGAATGGACACACCGACATGTTAACATGCCAATTTGCATACAACAGAGTTTTATGGTATAATTTTTTCTTCAACCTTTTTTAAATTTCAAAGAAAGAAACACATAAAAAAATACCTCTCTTTCAGAAGCTGTACCAATTGATATCAAGAGCTTTCCTATTCTTTGGTCAAGTCTATCAGTACTCAAATCTGTCTTTGGCAGAGTAGCTCTCTGCCCAGTGTTACCAGGTTGACTGGATGAATAGCACGTGTTATTGGAAGTCTTTTGTCTCTCAGTTGATGATAATACCAAACTTCTTTGAGATTCTGTAAAACCATACCCTGTTTGAAATAGGCAGGATTTCAATCGTTTCCGGTGTTTGAAAATCTTATACAGAACATTCTTAATTGAAAGAGGCTGAATTGAAATGATTAAGAGTTTGCAACAACAGAAAGACAATTAAAAAATTCTAATAAAGTAGATACAAAATGTGTAAGTGTGTCCAAATGAGACTTAATAAAAAGCAATGATTGTAGAACCTTATCAATCTGTTTCTCAATATTAGGAACTTTGATCCGGGTCAACAAGGTTTCTTCAGGGCTCGTGCTAGTGTTTGAAATTGAGGAGTCAACTACCCCTTTACCATGAATTTCTGGGAGTCAAATATGGCAAAATATCCATCTAAAATGTGTTGTTTAATGCTTAAAATATTTTAAGGCTTAAAATGTGAGCCTGTCAAAAGAATGGGTTACAGCAAAGAGAAAGAGTTGTCCATTTTGTACAACTTTTTCATCTTTTGCAATATTTTGTCTCCTTTTGATGCATGCGCATGAAATCATCTGAATGCAGTAGTTACAAATTTTTATACCCTAGTACAAAGCTTTGGTAAGTCTATATGCTGTTTTAATTGTACTTTTGTAAAAGACATAGTTCTGTTTTTTTTCCACTTTAAAGATTGGGTTTCTAAAACGTGTAGTCTCAATAAATAAAGTTGTTATTATAATCATTATCCCAAGGGGGTCAAAACAACAAAGAGAACAAATCATTGATAGGGATTTTCAAGGTTTTGTAAAGATATATAAGGAAATTGCTTTAATTGTTAAATACTAGATAGTTGACGGGATGCATCACAGAAACTCTAAGGCATAAAACCTAGTCCTGACCCTTGGACATTCTTTCCAAGGGGGTCACAACAACCCCCTTGAGAGAAATTTTAAAGGTCAAAATAAGACAATTTTGGATTGGGGGGGGGGGGATGTCAAAACCCTGGTTTAGGGGTCTGACCCAAGCCCTGAGTTTGTACCTGACAGTCTCCAATTAGTTTTGACAAAAAAACACCATGTTTACCTGCACTGCTATCAAACTGCTGTAATGATCTTGTTTTATACAAGCTGGGGTGTGGAATTCCTATGCCCGACTTGTCAAACATGGGCTTTTCCACTTGCTGGCAAGTATATTTCTCTTGGCCCCTTGACCATGCAGAAGTAAAGACCAGAGCAAATCTTGTAACAGTACCAAAGAGATCTAGGAGAGAAGTAATCCTATTGATTGTAACAAAGGGGAGAAGACATTGTCTTTAGTGAAGAAAATTCTTGGTTACAGAATTTTCTTCATTTAAAACAATGTTTTCCAATATTTATCAATTCATGTGTGTGGGCATATTCATTTTGATCTTGGACAAGAACAAAATTGACTTTTACTTGTCCATGGGCAAGTGGAGAAAACTCGTAATTTCACACCCCTGATAAGTCTCTCTCATATCATACTGTATGTATACCTCTTGTTGATCTTTGGCTTCTATCAACCATTGTCTTAAAGCCCCCAAATTCATTTCCGTACAAATTCTGGCTTGATCTTGTAGATGTATTCCATTTAAAAAAGTCCTCTGTGTTTTCTTTCAACATCTCAGACTCACTTTTCCATGTTTTTCTTGACTTTTTTGAAGAGGAACATTTTTTGGATGAAATACTTATATCTCCAGGCTCCAACAGGGATTTCATGTCCATCTGACAATCTTTTGTATCTATTGTACCTACATCAAATTTACTGTCATTGTTTTCAGCAGATTTGGTTTCCAATCCCTCCTTAGTACTAAAAGAGTCACTATAATCAGATGTTCTCTTAACAGCAGTGTTATTTTGTTCTGTGTAATCACTTGTAGTTGCAGCACATCCTATTTGGTTCTGTTTATTCATAAAGCTTCTGTTTGAGATTACTATATGTTGATTATATCTGAATTTTTCAGTTGTAACACTATCTTCAGTCAAGTCAACAATTTGTGTAGATGGAAGCAAACTCTGGCTCATTTCTACTGAAACATCCTCCTGAAATTGAAAGATAAAATTAAGTCATTTCCATAGGTCCAATCAATACTGTATGTGCCTATAAATATATTGACACTTACAATAGTATTACACTGACCCTTCAATTTGTAACAAATCACTCACCATTTGCTGGAATTTTTTTTCAAAATTTCAGACTGGTATGAATTGAAAGCGGTTGCACTGATGACATAAGTCAAAACAATGAGAAATAAAACTATCCTCCGTTTGTAGAAAATATTGTTGGAAAGAAGAAATTGCTTATTTAATCATTTTCAACAATAATTACTCATGTATAATAAACACATGGATTTAAAACCCAAGGAAAAGCTTAAATTAAATTAATGTTAAAACTTTGATGTTCTCTACTAGAGTCATCAATTATCTAATCTTATATCATGACAATAGATTCTTTAACTTTTTCAAATGAAATACGATTAAAGAGTCAAAATATAAGCAGCAACATTATTGGACAGCAGTTGCACAAGGTCATGTGAGTAGGAAAATTCTGTAGAAATTTTATCATTTCAGCATTTTTTCACAACATATTGAGGTATGGAGACAAACTGTTGTCATTCGGAACATCACTCGGCCATTTCCGTAAACTACAACGAACCTCGGATGTATGTTAGGCGGATGGGTATGTAACAAAATTGTTCATTTTGTTAGGCGGAAACAGTGTAAGAAAAACTAGCACTGTAGATTTAAAATATTTTATTAGAATTCGATGGTTTCACGTCAGTGACTTAAACGAGTAGCGTTGGTGATGTCGAATGTTTTCACTCACAGTTTTGAGGGCTAATGCCATTTTAACTGACGTCATGGAGTTTTTCCAAGATTTTCCCGTACTTTTTAAAAATAGTCCGTCTATGTACAACCGAGGTTGATTGTGAGATTGGCCGAGTGGTGTTCAGAATTAAACTGTTGTCTGAACAGACAGAGAAAATGACACCAATATACTTCCATACATATGTGTTGGGTTAATCTGTGAGTTTTGTCCCCCAAAGTTTTAAAATGATGAATACCTCAAATGTCTGTCTTTCAGAAAGACAAGTCAAAACCCCTCCACGTTGAAATTCAATGTCTTTTTTCTGCTTTAATGGAATCAAGACCTCAGACATCTCAGAACAGTTATCATCAACATCATCATGGTCCACATTCCCACCAGCATCTATATCCTTTCTAGTCATTGTGGTTGATACAGGCACCTAAAGTTAGAGAATTTGATTTACTCCTATCCTTCAGAATTTTAATTTTGTTTCAAACAAATTTTCTATTTTTGGGACATTTCCAGCAATCTTGTCTAAGTTTTTACTTCACAGAAAAGCAGGCAGTTTCGGCTAAGCTTACACTGTGTATCTGTGCAGGCTGAGTTATCTTAACCCATACAATCTACAAAAGCTTTGTGTAAAGCAGGAATTATATGAACATCATAAGAAAAATTAAGGACAAAATTTAATGTTATCAAAATGAAGAAATTTATTGCAATTGCATTGTATATGACATTAAACAGCTTAGCAACAATCAGTTGGAATGATATTCTTTTCTAAAATAGTTTTAGAAAACAAATAAGTTGAGTTTTAACCCTTTCCTGTTTTACAAAATTTTAGACCTGTCCAAATTCAAAGGTTTTGCAGACAAAAATCTAAAGTGGTTTTAATTTGATAAATAACCATTCAGTAGTGAAGAAAATAGTGTGGAAAAAGAAGAAATTGCTTGTCGGAAGCAATTTCTTCTTTTTTCACAATGTTTTCCCAATCGTAAAATCACAGGCACGTAAAAGCCGGGATTAAACAGCAAAGGGTTTAGAAACATTTAAACTTTTATACTTTTTTTTATTCTTTTTCTAAAGAGAACAGATTTTACAGAAGCAAAAATATGTTACCTATTCTATTTGGTCCATAGGGGAGAAATATGACAAAAATGCATACAAAAAGGAATTAAGTTATCTCCCTTGATAGTATGGATTTTTGATTAACAGTTAGTGAACATACAGATAGATTTGCTCAGAGAAATCTAATTTTAACTGTTAAAGTCCTGTGCTATTCTTTTTAAAATATATAGCACAGGTTAAACAAACATTTGAAAAAGGTACAATTCACCTTTCATACAGTTATTGTTTGTCTTAAATCATATGGTTCACTCATACAATGCACTTTCATAATTGAATTGAAAGGATTAGGTTCAATTCTTACCAAATGATTTTAAATATCCCCGATATACCCATAGATGGTGACGAACTCAGCGCCTACGCCAGAGATCGGAAAAAAACACTTAATAGTACTGTATTAAATATGTATAGTCTGTTTGATATCTTCATGGACCAACATTTTCATCAATTACATAAAAATGTATTTTTTAAAAATATTTACCATTCAAAATTTTTTTTTGAAAATGAAATGATTTCAATGTAATATATTTTTGTCTATCTAATTATTGATAATATTTTCATGTTTTCCTGTCTTAAACAAAAGGGATGGTGAAGGTTGTTCAGTAGTAAGAAAAAGTTTAAAAATATAGTAAAAACACAGTTTATACTTAACTTTTGACAGAAGAAATGTCCCTTATTCCTTTTTTTTGTACATACTTTATTGGCATATAGACAGTCATGTCTTTTCAAACTTTAATAGCATGTGATATGTACTGTTATTGCTTGCCTATGTACTGTGTTTTCCTTGTGAAAATCCCAAGGACTACATTAAAAATAATCTTTTTAATTGTTCTGGATGAGGGAATATATTGTTCATCTCTGAACAGGTAGAAATGATTTGCAATATCTGGCCAAATGTTGTTTGTACAAAGACAATATACTCTAATCCTTGATATTCCCAATAAGCAAATAACTTTGACAAAATTTATTTTAGAAGAATACTGGAATTTTTACAATAACAACTCACTACAAATGTTTCAATTTTGATCCGGACCCCCAGGCAAATCCTATCTATATGTGGAAGAATTAACTATTTTCACTGTTCCATTTATACAGAAACAAGTTAAAGGTTTTGTAGGCTAAGAGTTTACATGTAGAAGGACAGACAAAGTTATTATTTTATTTTCAAATATTCTGAAGAAAAAAAAAATCAATAACCATTAGATCAAAAATATGATATCGCAAGAAAATAAAAATAAACTGACATAGAACGTAGAAAATGATAAAATTGCCTGTTACAAGAAGTAGTGGTCTTCTTGTAACAAACAATTTCTTCATTTTCTACGTTCCATGTCACTTCAATTTCACTGTTTCAATGATTGACAAAGGTATTTTCATATGTCAGTGAAATTGTAATATTTTTTTAAAATTTTTTCTTGATTTCTATTTAATATTGAAATAAAGCAAACTGTTTATTTTCACATGTTCAATAAGATGCTAATATTAGTGAAAATAAAGCGCAAACAAAAATAAAACGTTTTGAGGGGCAGAGGTTATGTGAGCCTGAGGCTCATAAGTAAGTACCCAGGACCCTCATAACTATGTGATGTGAGTCCCTTGAGGTCTAAACCCTCAGGTGATCAGCTTCAGAAAAAAAAAGAAGACTGTTCTAAACAATCTCCAAATTCTACCTGAAGATGAGCTCAAAATATTCATATATATATATATTTACCAAATCTTGTTCTTTAAGTTTAACTAAGGAATAGCCATAAATCTGCATGAAATCACTATTGTTGCTTAAAAGAAACAGTCTAATACTAAAGCATGGACTCCCAAACCTTAAGACAGAACCCCAGATCCAAACTATTGAGTCCTTTGGATCTCTTTTTATTTAAGTCAGGCTAAAACCTTGTGCTAACCAATAAAAGCCCATTTACAGTACCTGAACAATATCTGCATGAAATGGTACAACAGGGGAAGTGGACCCTTCCTGGTCTGAAATTACAAATAATAAAACTGACCTCATAACAGATGTACAGATAAGACAGGGTATTTCCATTCTAATATCTTTATTTCTCATTAAACCTTTCCTGTTTTACAAAATTTTGGACCTGTCCAAATTCAAAGGTTTTGCAGACGAAAATTTAAAGTGGATTTTATTTGAAAAATAACCATTCAGTAGGGTAGAAAATAGTGTGGAAAAAGAAGAAATTGCTTGTCAGAAGCAATTTCTTCTTTTTTCACAATGTTTTCTCAATCATAAAATCACAGGCACTTAAAAAGCAGGGATTAAACAGCAAAGGGTTAAAACTCTATAATGTGGGAACTCATTTGCAGGGCTTTTTTTCTAGAAATAGGGAAGAGGCCTTGGCCTGTTCATTTTGGGAATGTTAGCACACTTTTCGAAAGGATTGGGAAACATAAGTTCAATAAAAGAAAGTACTAAAAGTGAGATAAATGCATTATTTTCAAGATTTAATGTTAAATAACTAAATTTAAGGGTCTTATCAGTGATAATATTAATATAAAAATAAATTTTGAAGAAAATTAATCACAAATATGCCAAAATATGCTGTAATTTTTGGAAATTTCTCTGCCACAATAGGGAAAAAATGTGCCTATTTTGAATTGGGAAGTAGCCTTTTAAACGCCCCTGCTAAAGAACAAACAAGAGGACCCTGAGGGCCCTAAATCGCTCACCTGATATTTCAAGTAAATTATCATTAAGACTCCATTTCCTATGATATGGCATGAACCTTCCCATTTTCAACAGAGTTCATTCTTGCAGTGCTCTCAATAAGGGCCAAAATCAGGAATTTTTGTAATTCCATGTTGGAATTTCAGGAATTTTTTTTCGAAGTAAGAAATTTTAAACCCCCCCCCCCACACACACACCACTATTATTTTTGTTGCACACTTTGTAAATGCTCGTTTCCATGTAAAATATAAGTTAAATTTTTGCTTAAAGTCCATGAATCTAGTTAGTTCTCTTAGGATAAACGACTTCCAAACCTTAAAACTTGTAGCTTTGACTTACAGCTGTAAGACTTACAGAAGCTTTGGTTTCACAATCACCTTTTATTATTTTCATTGAATAAATTATGTAAACTAATCTGAGAAAATGTGGAGTTTCTATTTGGAATCGGTCCTTAGATGTATCTTGCGCGGTGGGCCTAGGAAATGCGGCTTACTCAAATTTAAGTTACGATGTTTTGGTATCCGTCGATATTACTGAAATTATTGCAGCTTTAATTTTCCTCGGCCAGTCGTCCCAAAGGTGGCGAACGTTCTAGGTAGTGTGCCAATAAAAGTTCTAAACCTATTTAAACTTACGTAGAATAATCCGAATGGTAAATTCGTCATTTCAAATCTCTCGGCAGACATGTTGCAGACAACTTAAATGACGTCATTGGGATTTCCCCACGTTCTCCGAAGATGCCGATTCTAAAGGTATTTAAACGAGGACAGCCGAATGACCTTTTGTAAATGTTTTCCGGTAGCGTCTTTTTTTACTACGCATAAATTACCCGTAGATCTATTCTAAGACTTTTAGGAAGCGATATTTCGAAATTTTATCGGTCTGAGCTGCATGAACTTCGTTTGATATAACCAATATTCCCCTGACTTGAATTTTGTTTGATTCAATAATCCTATCAAAGGACCCACGCGATCTGTATCCGACGAAGAAAGGTAATGACAGAAGCGGTAATGACGCGTCGTTAACCCGACAAGATTGCGTAATCAAAGACTGGTTGTTATAGCGACAATCTAATACCCCGCACGTTACACATGGCTTGTTTTGGTCAGCTTTAATGCGTATGCTCGCGCTGATTATCGATTTTTTGCACATGTAGACTTACGTTTAATCCTTAATTAGGTAAATTCGTAAAACGTCCGGGGTCAAATTACAGGACGTTTTCCTCGAATCTCGGACGTTTTTTTACGTCCGGGTTTGATTTTCCGGACGTAATTTTTGAAATTCTGGACGTATATTACGTCGACGTCCGCTTATTGAGAGCACTGTTCTTGTGACCTGGCAAACATTTTGATCAAGTTTCATGAAGATTGGACTATATTTGTGGCATTTGGAGCTCTTATGAGAAAATTGCCATTAAGGCCCCTTTTCTCGTGATATGGCATGTATACTTCCCATTTTCAAATGAGTTCATCCTCTTGACCTAACAAACATTCTGACAAAGTTTCATGATGATTGGACCATATTTGTGGCTTCTAGAGATTAAACATAAAAATTGTCATTAAGACGCCTTTTCCTGTGAAATGGCATGGATCCTTCCCATTTTCAAAAGACTTCATCCTCATGACCTAACAAACATTCTGACCAAGTTTCATGAAAATTGGACCATATTTGTGGCTTCTAGAGTGTAAACAAGAAATTTGTCATTAAGGCCCCTTTTCTGGTAATATGGCACAGATCCTTTCCATTTGAGCAATTTTCATAAGGGACCACCCAAGGAATATTTCTGCCAAGTTTGGTTGATTTTGACCCATAAGTTTAGGAGGAGATGTGGTTTAAAGATATTGTTGACAAAATTGTCATTAAGGCGCCTTTTCCTGTGAAATGGCACGGATCCTTCCCATTTTCAATAGACTTCATCCTCATGACCTAACAAACATTCTGACCAAGTTTCATGAAGATTGGACCATATTTGTGGCTTCTAGAGTGAAAACAAGAAATTTGTCATTAAGGCCCCTTTTCCCGTGATATGGCACGGATCCTTTCCGTTTGAGCAATTTTGATAAGGGACCACCCAAGGAATATTTCTGCCAAGTTTAGTTGATTTTGACCCATAAGTTTAGGAGGAGATGTCGTTTAAAGATATTGTTGACAAAATTGTCATTAAGGCGCCTTTTCCTGTGAAATGGCACGGATCCTTCCCATTTTCAATAGACTTCATCCTCATGACCTAACAAACATTCTGACCAAGTTTCATGAAGATTGGACCATATTTGTGGCTTCTAGAGTGAAAACAAGAAATTTGTCATTAAGGCCCCTTTTCCCGTGATATGGCACGGATCCTTTCCGTTTGAGCAATTTTGATAAGGGACCACCCAAGGAATATTTCTGCCAAGTTTGGTTGATTTTGACCCATAAGTTAACGAGGAGATGTCGTTTAAAGATATTGTTGACAAAATTGTCATTAAGGCGCCTTTTCCTGTGAAATGGCACGGATCCTTCCCATTTTCAATAGACTTCATCCTCATGACCTAACAAACATTCTGACCAAGTTTCATGAAGATTGGACCGTATTTGTGGCTTCTAGAGTGAAAACAAGAAATTTGTCATTAAGGCCCCTTTTCCCGTGATATGGCACGGATCCTTTCCATTTGAGCAATTTTGATAAGGGACCACCCAAGGAATATTTCTGCCAAGTTTGGTTGATTTTGACCCATAAGTTAACGAGGAGATGTCGTTTAAAGATATTGTTGACAAAATTGTCATTAAGGTGCCTTTTCCTGTGAAATGGCACGGATCCTTCCCATTTTCAATAGACTTCATCCTCATGACCTAACAAACATTCTGACCAAGTTTCATGAAGATTGGACCATATTTGTGGCTTCTAGAGTGAAAACAAGAAATTTGTCATTAAGGCCCCTTTTCCCGTGATATGGCACGGATCCTTTCCGTTTGAGCAATTTTGATAAGGGACCACCCAAGGAATATTTCTGCCAAGTTTGGTTGATTTTGACCCATAAGTTTAGGAGGAGATGTCGTTTAAAGAAAAAGTTGACGCCGTGACGGACAGACGGACAGACGGACGCCGGACAACGATCGATCACAATAGCTCCCTTGAGCACTTCGTGCTCAGGTGAGCTAAAAAACCCCACCTGATTTGAATTGTCTTTATGAGATGATTCAGATGAGTAAAAACAGTATAGGGTTTGTGCAAGTATTGTCGAAATAATTGAATTTAAAACCGAAATACTCCCTCTATTCTGTAGCTCTGTCATGATTGACATATCACTGGTCCCAGCCCTTGACCTCTGTTACAACAAACCCTTCAGATATCAAAACTCAAATTATATGAAAAATGTATAGTCATGGACATGGAATAAATAGAAAATTGTTGAATGGGGACCGTTAACTGTTGTTACCACAGCTTATTGCGACATTTCAATTCTGACCATTTAACAAATTGGAGAAATTGGAGAAAAATATCTTTCACAATATGGACATTTTTTATGAAATGCAACCTCACAACTGATAAAAGGGACAATGAGTCTTGGAAATTCCCAAGGAGTTATTATGCAGTTTCAGCCAATTGGCCAAAGAGATATTGTTTAGGAGGGGTGGACAGAGGCATTATGTAAAGTCAGCAACAAAAAGGTACTCCAATTTTTTTCTGGGAGTATAAAAAAGTAAATAATGAGAAAAGGTAATGGACTATCCAAACCCACTCTATGTTCTTCCAGATAAAATAGCTCTGAAAAACATAGTGGGAAATAAAGAAATTACTTTTTACAGAACTTTTTGTTTTTGTTGTTGTAATTGTTCTTTTAAATATGATATGATTCCTCCCACAAAATTCAAATTTCTAAAAGTTTATCAAATAACTCTGTTATCTTAAAATTCTGGGAATTTGGACCATTTTTGAATTTTATCATTCTGGTAATGGGTTATTTCATTAGGAAACCTTGGTCAACATTGTGAAAAGATAATTAATGAGCTCTGAAATGTTATGGCACTGTTACAGATCTACTACATTAAGGTAATTATGGAGAAGAAAAATGAATAAGATATAAATCTTTATCGTTATAAGAATGTGAAGTACTCATAACAGTTAAATTGATCACATATTTTCTGTTCTTTTAAAAGTCAAAGGTCAAACATCAGAGAACTGAATTGCTTTCACAAGATAGAATGTAAAAACACCATCTGGGCCATTATTATAAAGTAAATATTGACAGCTTGAAAGACCTTCCAAAATAAACAAGATATTGTGTCAAAAACATCAAAAATCTATGAACCAGCAATGTTTTCAGAGATTTGACCTGATTGATGACATTGACTTCCAAAAAAACATCAATGTAAAAGATGAAAAATAATAATTAATACCTAATCCTTGGGAATCTGTCTGTACATCCGAGCCTATTGGGTGTCTAAAAAAGATATTTGAGCCTGTGCATCAGATTTCCAACAATTCCAATTTTGCGCAAAGCAAAGAATCTGACCAGCCTGTGCATCCGGACTGTCTGACCAGATTCCTCACTATGCATTTAGTAGCTACATTATGTCTTAAAGTATATGTAGACTATCAGGTTACTTTGTATAGATACTATGTGGCTGTCTATGCTGTTCAATGTTTGCACCTTACACATATTTCAAATTGTTGGAAATGACACGCACAAGCTCACTTATTAGTAAATAGATAACTTGCATTACAACTCAGAAAATTTATTCAAACACTTCAGTGAAAAATGGCATGTATAATTTCAGTTTCACACACAAGAAAAAGCAAAATAAATCATCAAATAAATTTTGTTTGCACATATATAGCCTTTTTCCCTCCCCTGAAAAAAGAAGCTTTTGAAACACTGTGGAAAAAAACCCAGTATAATATTATCATATCCTGTTTTTCATTTCAACAATATTTCCCAAAATGCTTAAGCAGTGGTCCTGAAATATTTTGGAAGTCTGCTTGTCCACAGACAAGTAACTATCACAAACTTGCTTGTCCATATCTAAAACCTACTTGTCCATTGAATTTTGAAGAGTCTGCAAAATATTGAAATAAATTTGATGTAGCTGAAACCGATAGCATCCTAGAAATCAACTTACTGTTGACATTGGATCACATGGAATTTCAGAAAATGAATAAAGAAAATATTTTTCTCTCAAGACTTTTCACTTGTCTACGGACAACTAAACCATGAAAATCTGATTGTCCATGCAGCTTAATGGACAAGTCGGACATCTCGAGCAGCTTATTTCAGAACCCCTGAATTAAGAAATTTCTTGATATATAATACTTCAATGCTATTCAACAAGTCTAAATAATTGACTTCAAAAAGATCATCTTGATTGTGTGTAAAGTGTTGATCCTAGTAAGTCTGTGCAAACTATGCAGACTGTGTAGGGTCAAAACTTTTCGCACTTGGACCATTTTCTGAATCTCCCACTACTTTCCAAAGAAAAACTGAAACTTACCTTTTTTCAATTATTTTATATTTAAGATAACAGAGTTCCAAGATGATTCTTTTAAGGGCAACAGGTCATTATATTTAAAATTTAATCATATAATAACAATGACATCTGCAATCTCTAACATTTCAGACCATTCTAAAATTGAGTTCCATCTAATAGAGATAGAATGACAAATCAATATCCTGATAACTGATGATAAGTAAATACTTAAACCTTTCTCTGTTTGTCAAATTAAAATTAGACTGGTCCAAATTTAACCCTTTGCTGTTTAATCCCTGCTTTTTATGTACCCGTCATTTTATGATTGAGAAAACATTGTGAAAAAAGAAGAAATTGCTTCTGATAAGCAATTTCTTCTTTTTCCACACTATTTTCTACCCTACTGAATGGTTATTTTTCAAATTAAATGCACTTTGAATTTTCGTCTGCAAAACCTTTGAATTTGGACAGGTCTAAAATTTGGTAAAACAGGAAAGAGTTAAATAACTTGTAAATGACCATTAAAAGTGGGTGTAGTTAGGCCTAGGTGTTGTTTGAAATTGAGTCATCTTATGTGACAGAACATTTTGTGGGAAAAGGAGAAATTGCTTGTTAATACAGTTAAACACATTGTGAAATTGACAAGATGAATAATTTTGGAATGAATTTGGAATGAAATTTTATGAGTGAGTGGAGCTTGTTTTGAGTGAATTTAAAGGGAGACTCCAAGGTAATCCAATATTGCTAATTTTGTTCATGATGAACAAAATTAGCAATATCAATTACATCCCTTTAATAAAATATGCATAAAAGTTCTGTTAATAACTTCCTTTTTCTTCAAGAACCAATTAGAGGCTAACAATTTCAAGTATGTCAGTGAATTCACAATTTTTTTCCATTTGTATTTATTTTGATTGTAACTAAGCTGGTGATTGTATCATACTTTTTTGTAATTTTGAGTGTTTTTGATCAATTTGAGTAAATTTTTGAATGAGTGAATGGAGCGCTGAGTGAGTGATTTAGAATGGTTTACATTGAGATAAATGTCAATTTCACAATGTAACTAAATGTAGCATTTTTGTTTTTAACAAGCATTTTTTCCTTTTCTAACAATATTTTGTGAAGAATGAAATCCTAGGCCAGGGACATAAATTCCAGTGACTATAAATGAAAACATTTTGCCAGAGTCAAAATTACGCCACCATATATTTACCAAGTAGTACTCCCTTTATGTTTTACTGGAAGTGAACATAATCAATTTATGAAGTAAAAAATCTATCATAATCCCAGTCGCTCACATCCTCTCACTTTTGGACACCTCTTCTTTTTGAGAAAGTGCTTAAAATGGTTCAAACCTTTCCTTCTCTGCCTGTATGAAGGGATAAACAGACACTGTCCCTCCGCTGTTGTGTGTTGTAGCAGAAATAATACTGACAGCGTCATCTTCTTCACCACCAGACATTTCTAGCCAAAATTAATCTGAAAGTAATCAATTGGAAAAGTGATACACAGCAGGGGTGTGGAAATACGAGTTTTCTCCACTTGTCCCTGGACAAGTAAAAGCGGATTTTCTACTCGTCCAGGATCAAAATGAACTTGTCCACTAAAGAGTAAATAGAAAAAATTGAAAAAAACATTGCCTTTTGATTAAGAAAATGCTGGTATCCAGCATTTTCTTCATTAAAAACAATGCTTTTTTACCCTATGATATGAAAATAAGGATGATTTCTCTCTTAATTCTTTTAAGTAACATTCCAAGGTTTGCCCTGGCATTTACTTGTCCTTGGACAAGTGGCTTAGAAAAATTTACTTGTCCTCAAGTACAAAAGCCCGAGTCAAACAAGTCGGGCATGGGAATTCCACACCCCTGCACAGGGTTTGACACTTAGGATAGTTTGGGAGTCTGAGACTCCTTATTTTGTAGGCAGGACTCCTATACTTTGCATGTTAGGAGTCCAATGGACTCTTTAGTCATAGAATATTTCCTCAAACAAATGATCAGAGAATTATCTGTCAAGTTTCTACCAATGAACTCTATTGGTTTAAGTTTTAGATCCCTATGATACCACAGTTGTCGCATATAACATTTGATATCCACCAATTATTTTGAAAGATAACCATTTTAAAATTCTCCACAGGAATTTATTGCGGAAAAAGGGGAATTGCTTGTTACAAGAAATTTCTTCTTATCCACAATTTTCTCTCCAAAATTTACAAATTTGGACTACCTTTTCCGAGCTTGGACTCCTTGATTTGAAAAGTTGGGAGTCATCTGCTCCTTTTCCATAGAAGTAAGTGTTGAACCCTGGAACATTAAGAAACAAGGTGGAAAATTGTCGCATGATACGCCTGTTGCTGTGCTATATACCAAAAGCATAGAAAGAACTAAGGGAAATAACTCAAAAATTTTGCTAGGTAGAGTAACAGTTCTTGAACACTGCACTCCATAATCATGAGAGGAATATCTGCAAGTTTCCAGCCAATGGGATATAAGGGGACAGTTTGGTTTGAAAAAGAAATTCTGTTTGTCAACAAGTGAATTCCAAAGCTATAATCTTAGAATGGAACTAAAAAGATCTAAGAGATAAAATATCCTAGTATTTCTATCAAAAGGTAGACAACTTTGATTTTAATGGTGATACAAGTCTTGTTTCCATCATTTTCTTCTTTTTAACAGTGTTTTCTCATATTTTTCAACTCATTCTTTTTTTTCTAATTCATCCTGGTAAAATAGTATATTTTCCTGGTCCAGAGACAAGTAAGGAAAATCTGTATTTCCACACCCTTTCCATGTTTTTAATGTACTTGTTCATTCTTTACCTCATTTTTCCGGCCAGTAACCTACAAACCGTACAATTGACTACGGATTGAAATGTATTACATCTCTGTACACTGGTGAGTTGACACTTTATTGTCAGAAGTAAATGGAGTACACTGGGTTCGGCCATTTGGGAACTGTATGGGACTGTTTCCAATTAGTTAGGGTAGGAGTGTAGTGATTGACAGTGGGTTGACTCATGATCAGGTGTGCGGCTAGCTCAGTTGGTAGAGCGCCATGCTAGTGTTCTGGGGTTGTGGGTTTCAATCCCATGTCGGGCACAACTTTTCCTCCTAAATTTACTTTAGTATCAATTGATATATCCTCTTCACCCCATTTATTGTGCATGTAAGCCCTTTAATCCTCCCTATACTTGGAAAATTAGGTTTTCATACCAGTAAATATCAATTTTCTATCAACAATATTTCATTTGCCTGTCTAAAAAAATTTGGTTAAATTCTATTGATAATATCATGAAAATTACGTTAAATAACTGCTAGTTGACTTTTCACAAAAATTGGATTGCCTCCTCAGTTATCATGCATGTGAAAGAAAACTCCTTGGCAACAAAAAAGAAGCAAAATTACGACTTTATCTTTTGGAGTCACCAACCTCTGCTTAAATCTGATTATTCCACATGTTTATTTGAGTAAATCTAGTTAAGAATTTTCTTATACAAGACTTAAACTAACCAATGCATAGAAACTTAGAAAAAAAAAAGTCCCATGTCCAAAATGTTGCATATTGTTCGATTTTAGATATTGTGTGCAATATGGTTTCAGTTTTTCTCACTTCAACATTATTAGGGTACCATAGTAAAACATCCTATAAAAAACTTAGGTCAATCAAGCTGTGTGAGTCTCCTTTGGGGTCATGCAGGATGATAGAGGTATGCACGATAATTGAGATTTGGCAATCAATATTAAAAGGTGCAGGATGGTTTAGTCCCTTTTTCTCACAGCAAGACCGATTTCAAAGTAAAATGCAAAGAATAGTGAAAAAGGCACTTATCAAAATCATTATCCATAGCACAATCGCAGTAATCAACATCATTGAGGGCAGAACTTCACGCAATTGGTTTTCACGGCTTTTGTTAACCTTGCTAAAACCGATGGTTCATACACAATATTAGGGACTTGTACCTATTTCTGAGAAACTCGAAATTTTGGGCTCATGTTTGAAACTAAAGTGATACACCGTTAAACTAGAAAATCAAATCATATATGGATAATTTTACAATCCTAAATTTCAAGGAAAAGGAAATCGAGGTACTCTTTTGTTTGCTAGGGATTGCCTAGATGTGTCAGTATATGAGCGTTTAAATGATTGTGATACTAAGGAATCATGCTGGTGTGAAGTAAAAATAAACAAATCAGAAAAATATTAATTGGAGTAATTTATAGATCACCGAATTCCAGCACTGAAAACAGTGAATCATTAAACAACCTGATCAAATCATTAACTAGTGAATGCCATTCTAAGATTGTACTGATGGGTGATTTTAACTACAGAGAAATAGACTGGGAGCACTGGATATCTAGATCACCTGAAAATCATCCAAGTCATAATTTTATAGAGGCTATTAGAGACAGCTTTTTGCATCATCATGTAGAGCAGTGTACAAGATACAGGAACAACCAAACACCAAGCTTATTAGATCTAATTTTCTCTTCGGATGAATTACTGGTGAACAATATACATTACTTGACCCCTGTTGGGAAAAGTCATCATTTGGTTTTGACTTTTAGTATTGATTGTGATATAAACAAAAACGAACAAAGTAAAGAGTGTTATTCTTACGACAGAGGTGATTATGCAGCTATGTGTGAGGTACTTCACCAGATTGACTGGAAAAGTGAATTTGAAGGCAATTCAGTAGACGAAAACTGGGACAAATTTAAAGATAAGTTAAAGTCTTGCATGGATAATCACATTCCAGTCAAATCACATAAATCAAACGGTTCAAACAAAAGTGAACCTATCTGGATGACTAAAGAAGCTATCAAAGCAGTCAAGAAAAAGCATAAGTCATGGAACAAATATCGAAAAACTGGTGAACAAAAACATTTTCAATATTATTGCCGTGACCGAAATATAGCTACAAATGAGTGTAGGAAAGCTAGAATAGACTTTGAAAAGAAAATTGCGGATGATAATAATCCAAAATCATTTTTCAAATAAGTAAATTCAAGGAGAAAAGTAAATATTAGAATTACTGAACTAAAAGACGACGATGGTATTTCATCAAACATAGACTTGGGGAAAGCAGAAATATTAAACAAATTCTTCAAGAAAGTATTCACAATTGAAGACTTAAATAATGTACCACTTTTAAATGACAGAAGCAACGGAAAGTCTGTATCGGAGTTGGAAATAAATGAACTTTACGTACTGAGAATCCTAGAAAATTTGAACATATCTAAAGCCTGTGGTCCTGATTTATTACATCCCCCGTGTTCTCAAAGAATTAAAAGATGTAATTTATATGCCTTTAACCATGATTTTCAAACAGTCATACAATGATGAAGAATTACCTGCAGACTGGAAAACTGCTGATGTTAAAGCGCTTTTTAAAAAAGGAGACAGAACAAATCCGGGAAATTACCGGCCAGTCAGTTTAACTTGTGTTCCATGTAAGATTATGGAGAAAATAGTACGAGACAAGATAGTGAAACATATGACAGAAAACAATTTATTTACAGACTGGCAATATGGGTTTAGGTCCTTGAGGTCATGTGCATTACAACTTTTGGATGTAATGGAACAGTGGACAGAGTGGATTGATGAGGGAAAGAACTTTGATTGTGTTTATTTTGACTTTCGTAAGGCCTTTGATACTGTTCCTCACGCTGGCCTTCTAACAAAGATGAAATCATATGGTATAAACGGGAAGCTTTTATCGTGGGTAGAGGCCTTCTTACATGATCGTAAACAAAGAGTAGTAGTGAATGTGGACAAATCAGAATGGACAGAAGTTACAAGTGGTATACCACAAGGGAGTGTTTTAGGCCCTACCCTTTTTCTTATCTACATCAATGACATTGAAGACTCAATTCATGGAACTATCCGACTATTTGCCGACGATACAAAATTATATAGTCTGGCAAATGAAGATACCGACTTTGACACAATCCAATCCGATATTGACACTTTAAGCTCTTGGAGTGATACCTGGCTTCTCAGATTTAACGTCGATAAATGTACTACAATGCATTATGGGCATAACAACCTAGAACATTCGTATAAACTACACAAAAACGGAAATCTGAAGAATATTACCAATGATGAAACAGCTAGAGATCTTGGAGTTACATTCGACAATCAATTTAAATTCAGACAGCATATTAATAATTGTATAAACAAAGGAAATAAAATTACAGGATTAGTAAGAAGAACTTTTCTAAGTATTACACCAAGAACATTTAGAAAGATCTACAAGACATTGATTCGACCAAATTTAGAATTTTGTAACATTATATGGCATCCTCGCTTTAAAAAGGACATTGATTCCCTGGAAAGAGTACAAAAACGTGCTACGAAACTTGTCAGCTCAGTTCGTGACTTGCCTTATAGTGAAAGGCTCTGTATATTGAAAGTTCCAACCCTTGCATATCGTAGATTTCGTGGCGACATGATAGCAGTCTACAAATTACTTCACATGAAAGAGGATATCAACTTCACTAGGTTTTTTGAATTGTGTGACAACTCCATAACAAGAGGACACCAGTTAAAAATAAAGACAAAGAGTTGTAGAAAGGACATCCGGAAATCATTCTTCTCATGAGGGTTGTCAGTGAATGGAACTTGCTACCAGATTTGATAATAGATGCACCATCTGTGAATGCTTTTAAAAACCGCCTGGACAAGTATATGGGAAATGCGCAATTTACCACCCTACCGGATAAGAACTGGGTTTATAATCATGAGGGGGTTATAGAAGACGATGATGTCTTGCGACCCTGAACTACAGATGTAAGATGTAAGAAAAACTGCCGTTTTACATTTTAAATTTTCCTGGGTCAAGAATTAGGAAGGACTTGTTTCAATCATGGAATAGCGCGTTCATACTGTAAGTGCTAATCGAATAAATTATATTATCGGACGAAGTTTTAGCAGAAAGTTAGGAATTGTTCTGCGTTCTGGGTGACATTAAACGCTTCTCGCAGTTTCAATGTGTTTATTCCAAGACCAGACGATAGGTCATCATATTACATACTAACATTACTGGTTGGAGACCAATTCTCGCCGAGTACCAGTTCTCCCCACCACCCCTTTTTCGCGGTGAAGACAGAAAGGAAACCCTTCTAAATTACAAATTATGTTGACAAGAACTTCTTTTAATCAGAAAAGAATTTATTGTGAATAAATATTGCGTCTTTATCGTGAAATGTGCAGTTGGCGAGAACTGGTACTTGGCGAGAATTGGTCTCCAACCAGTAACAGCCATCAAAACCACAGGCAGCCAACACGGGCAATGATACCATAAATTCAACCTCAAAAATGTTAATACATTTTGGGGCACGAGTTGACTGAAGAAAAATCGATTGGGGAACGGGTTTGTTATTTGAGGGGAACGAGTTGACCAAAATTGCCACGAGTTGGCTGAGGAACGAGTTTACTCACGAACAAGTTGACTGACACCCTTTAAAGGAATATGATGAGGAATGAAGATGTGCACGTGTTAAATCTAAAATATTGATAGGAGTATGTATACTCTTCAATCATATCGCTGTAATCATTATAAATCCAGTCCAGCTTGGTTGCTCTGTGGTCACAATACGGAGGAAATCCTTCATTCATTTGGAAGTGCAATGTCTTATCAGAAGTTAGTCCTGCTGAGTCCCTTTATCATCGATAGCCTATTTTTTACAAGTCGAGGCTTACTCCACATGATATTCGTCCATAGGCCAAAGATTTCTTGGGAAATATCCCCAGAGAAATGTTGTGACTCGAAGAGACTAGAAGAAAATATGACATAGGCCTAAATGGGTGGATGTAACTTAGAAGTTTTTCAAATTATCTACTATACATAGGCTGTACGCATATGCTGTAGAACTACAGCATATGCGTACAGCCTATGTATAGTAGATAATTTGAAAAATAATTTATAGAAACTAATTGATGGATATCAACCCAATTCCAATTGAATAATCAACGCGTGACCTTTCATAACCCACAGGAAGAATTTTTGTGATCAGACGATACGACTTCCATGGACGGAGATCTTTTCTTTTATGTTATATAATATTATAGAGAGAGGGGAAACATTTTCCTCCTGAATAAAGGGATGTGTTCCGACTTAATCGCACACGAATTATTATCTTTTAATCTTTAATCATACCAAAAAAATATTTCGATCTAGAAGAGGGGGTTCAGATTCCATTTGTGTATCATGCCTGATTCAATGGACTAAAAAGGATATTCATCTGGTCATTTTTTTCTCACAGACTCTGGCCTTCGGCGCTAGTTATCGTGTGTACTTGAAGGTTGTTTTATTGGATCCAGCATTCATCTACATATGACTGTTGTCTTAGCCTTTAATCACCTGTTTCGTTTTTGGTCTGGTTTAGCACGCCATAGGAAACAACCCTGTAGCCTGGAAATTGCCTAGGAAAAATATAATCGAACCAAAAACCGAACGACATGTGTACAACGTGGCTTTTTTGTACCCATGCGCGCGCAAAAACAAAAGGTCTGGTAAACGTCATCAACTTTTGTGCGACACAAAGTGCTTTGTGTGTTCAACACAGTACTTGTATATCACTACGCTGTGGTAAAATAAAAGTACTGATAGTACTGAAGGCGAGGGAACTGAATAGACGAAACAACACACGATGTCAATTTTCGGGAATATTACCTTGATTATTCAACTTGTCCTCATCATGTATACCAGATATTTTCTTACTTATCAATGGTAAGAGCGCTGTTGTGTTAAAGATACATTGCTTTAATATTTGATCTTGAGGAATGACCTTGCTAATAGGTAAAACAAAAAAATGCTGCTTACTACCACTTTCTTCTTTCTCCCTAATATTATCTACCCTTTCTGCTACAAATTTTACTAATTTGCCCTTATATTGTATGTAATCTGCAACCCTTTATAATTTGGATCCGTCTAAACATTTGCTGTCTTGTAATGGATTTATCTAAATTAGAAAAAATTAAAGCCTTAAACGCTTAAACAGGCGACAAAATTTTAGACTGGGTCAACTTTGAACA